>JANPWX010000681.1:341643-552566 GCA_024734555.1 Trochalopteron elliotii
CAGGCGCGGGGCTCGGCGGCGGGCGCAGCGCCCGCGGAGGCTGCGGTAAGGTCGCCTCGCCCCCCGCAGGAAACTTCCCGCGGGAAGGAGGAAAGTTGGTTTGTTTAAGAATTTCGTTATTTTCCGCTTTATATCGTGTGTTTGGTGAAGGGGCACGGGAGACGACAGCAGCTGGCGAGCGCGTCGTGGCTGAGCTGCGCCGGGAGCTGCCCAGTCCCCGCGGGTCCCCCCCGCCGGGAGCGGGACCCCAGGTCCCCTCTCCCGTCAGGGGTCGCGGGCCTTCGTCTTCCCAGCTTTTCGTTTTCGGAAGCGTCAGGGACACCGCGGCCAAACAAGAGCACCCGCCATCGCCGGCTCGCCCGAGTTGTCCGGAGCTGCGGGGGCGGCTGCCCGGCCCGGGCCATCCCTGCCCGCGGCGCTCCTGCCCCGTCCTGCCGTGTCCCGGTGTTCGGGCGGCCGAGGAGCTCCGGGTGGAGCCGCTGGCTGGCCACGGGTGTCCGCAGGGACACAGGCTGCGGAGCTCCGTGCAGGGATCACCTCGGATCCACACTCCCGGGTATTTAATGCGATCTCAGCTTTTCGGTTTCTCCTATCCCAGGGATGGAGCTGTACATGGGGCAGCAGATGCTGGCTCCCAGGGAAGTCCCACGTAGATCAGCTGCTGATTCACACAAAGGTGGGATTGGGCTGTGGAAACTTCCTGCCGTGTCAGCTGTGCGCACAGACCCCTCATGGATGCTTTGTGCAGCATGGTGAAATTTGTCCAGCATGGCAAAAGAAAATAGTTTTGATCTGTCTGTCTGTCTTACTTTTCCCCCTTTCTGCCTGAGAAATGATGTGGGAATTGCACTGGTGGTGTCTTTTTGGAGGGATCTGACAGCTGAGCAGAGGAGCGAGGCTGGTAAGAGGGAGTGATACCTTTTAGCCGGCCAACAGCTGTAGCTGGCAGACTGGCCACACTCCTCGGCAGGCCAGTCTTCCCAGCCGTACCTGTTATTGTCTACTGCTAGATCTCAAGCGTCCTGGCTACAGGGATATAGCTGTAGCTGATACGGGAATTGCAGTCTAGTAAAAAGAAAAAGGATCTGTTCAGACTGACTTTTTCCCTGTTTGTGGCTACTGTAGCTGCCATATGTGTATGTGGCACTCAGAAATGTAGTTTAGTGGTGGACTTGGCAGTGCTGAGTTAGTGGTTGGACTCAGTCTTAGAGGATTTTTCCAACCTAAATGATTCTATGAGAAGTGATTTTTCCTTAAAGTTTTTGGGGAGTTTTTCATCAAATGGTAGGGGATTGATGCACTGATAGAATTAGGAATCAGTAGATCTGCAGTTCTGTGGTGAAGCCAAGTCCTGTTTGGTGTTTTTCTATCAGCTGCCTGCTTCTCCAGAGTTGGTATAATTTGCTTGATGAATGTGTTCTTGTATGGTGCCCATCTGTGTTAATGCCTGCCAACTTCTTGGAAAAATTAGCATATTTATTCTCTTTCCTGCTATGTCTGCCCCATGCTTTCTGGTTTCACAAGGAGTGCTCAGTCTTTAGCAGACCTGGAGAAGGCTTTATTCCTGGTCTTCAAGGCATGATGCAGAATTATGGCTTGTAACATAGCTTCACCCATTTAACAGAAGTGTGATATTTTAATTGGTGGAGTTCCACAGATAATATAGTTTGCATACATGTTCAGAAAAATTGGCCAAGACTTAATATTTCCCCTTGTTCCAGATGAATTATACTGCTGGAACACAAACTTAGCATGTAGTAGGTGAGAGATGAGGCTAAATATTCTTCTGTGAATTTCTGAATGTAGAAAAATCGTCTTTTAAGAATTCTTAATATGCTCTATAGTTAACTGTTGGAGATTATGGTTTTATAGTCATTGTATTGTGAGGCTATAAATAGGCTGAGATTTTAGTACAGTTCAAAGGATTTAGCATAAACTCTGAGGAGAGAATGTGATGCTGTGAAATCACCAGGAGGATAATGTGCACCCATTTTTTTGTGTGACACGTATTTAGGTTGTTAGTGTGAGGGTCGTAGATCTGGAAGTAAATAGATCACAACCTTTATTGTGCCTTTTTGATCATAACTGGTTCTGATTTTTGTGGGCTGTTTCCATAGCGGAAACTGCTGGGAAGCTCCTGGGCCCTACTCTAGCCCTGCACAGAGTGTCCCCATTTGGGTTGCTCATGGTTTATAAGGCTCAGACAGCTGCTCTCCCAGGTGTCTGTTATGCCATTGTACATGTTACCATCCCAGTAGTGCAAGTGATAGATGAATGTAGAGTTCCTGAAGGGTCAGAAGAGAGGGAGGTGGTAGACCTGTCAATGTGATATACATCGGGTAGTGGATCATTTTTAGGAATTAAGTCTTTTTTGTAAGATGTGCTCGTAACCCTTCTTGTGTGTCAGAATTCACTGGAGCCAGATCCTGGGCTGAGTGTATGTCAGGACTGGAGGTATTAACAGCTTTCAAAATCTTGGTTAATGTCCTTTTTGTTGTTGGAGGGTGTTCTGAATTCTAGCTGGTCTCCACTGAAGCGTGTCTTTGGATGGCTGCAGGAGGGAGCTGTCTCTCATCTCTGGTTTCCCAGTGTCACTGCTGTCGGTAGCTTACCATGCTCTCTAGCAGAGGCATTTTGCAATCAGAATTAGATGAAAAATTTCCTCCCAAACCTTTTGGAGAGAAAAAAGGTTTTCAGATAAGTCCTCAACAAGAAGTGTCAGGTCTTTACTGTCGGTTTCTTGAGCCCCAGAGTTGTTGGTGAACTCCAGGAGGCTGCTTTCAAAGCTTTCTCACCAGTTTCAGGTGAGAGAAAGTGAAGGTGAAAGATGCTAGAAGGCCACCAGATGATGAGTCCTATCCCCTCTGGGTTAACATAAATCTTTATCTGTTGGAGGGGATTTTCCATTTTAGGAGATCTGAATATGGAACTCTTGTTAGAAGTGTGAGACACAAATTTCTGCTGATAGCTTTTTTTTTTTCTTTGGGATAAAAAAAAAAAAGGAATTTTACATAGTTAACAGAAGCCTTTTTTAAAAACAGACAAGCAAAAAACCCAAACAACACAAACATAGCTAATACCTGACGCTGAGAAGATGAGCTTAACCTTATCTTTGCAAAAGAATATGATGTATCACTTGTGCTCTATCTCAAATACCAACATATTCACGCTGGAAGGAAATCAGGTGGTTTTTACTCTTTTTTCTCTTTTTGGCTGTGTACCCATGCTTTGTTGGGAAGCCAGCTGTAAATGTGCTGTTTGGTTATCGCATCTTTGCTTTGTCTGAGTTTTGTCAGAGATTGCCGAAGAGCTGGGAATCCACCCTCCCATCTTAGGTTCCCCAACCAGTTGTTGTTGAGGGAAGGTGAACTGTGCAGCTCTCCACTGCTCAGGACAACTGTAAAGAAAACTTTGGACATGATCCTGCCTGTTGTGGCTTATCTGGGGCTATGTTTCTTCCTGACAGAAGAAGTGGTAGTGGGGACTTTAGTGTGTTTTTCTATTGCCTGTCTAGCCTTTTCTGAAAAAAAGCATGCTGCAGTGTTTGATATAGCTGGAGATACGGCAATATATAGCTGATTTTCCTTGTCTCTTTTGCTCAAAATATTTTTCCCCTTCACTCTCCTGCCATGTGCTATCTGGACAACTGAGTGCAAGCTGATTAATGCTCCATGCTCTTGGAACTTCTGTCTGTGTGAAATAGGTCAGTCTTGGGGTTTTATATGACAGCCCATCATAGTTTTATCTGCTGCATTTACTGTGAAATCAGTTTGCTCACTAGTCATTAGCCTCACTTTCACAGATGTGTTTGCTTTGTTCTGTAGGCTTCCCAGCTGCAGCGAGCGGGGCACTGGGAGTCACCCAGGGGAGGCAGGAGCTGCTCTGCTGGGCTGGGGGTCACACTGGCAGTGTGTTAGGATCCTCCAAGGTGTAAAATTCCTTGCAGAGGCAGGATAGTTAATACTATCTTTATCTTACCTCAGACAGGTTTATGAAATGAACTTATTCAAAGTCTGATTCCCTTTCTGCCCCTCCCACTTGTGGGTTTTTTTTGCTTCATTTTCCATCTTCTGTTTTAGAGGTGTACTGCTCTCCTCTGGATGCTAATGAAGGTTAGATCTCACAGGTCAGACTTGCCTCATTCCATGATCATCTCAGTTACTTATGCAGCATGGTATGACTGAGAACTGATGTCTACCTTTGCTCAGATATCAGAACAACTCAGACCACAGGAGATTTTTTTTCCTTATGTCTGAAGACAAGCTTACCATTGGTTTTGATGGCAGATTCTGTTTGAAAATCAATGCAGCAGTCTCCCATCTTGCAATTGATCCTCGCTTTCTCTCTTGCTTACAAAGGAGAATGAGATCTGCAAGGCAGTTGGGTGTGTGGCATTCCTTTGATGGACCTTGTATACTGGCTTTAAATTATTCTGTTTGGGATACAGAGAAATGGAGTTCATTTGACAGCCACAAGAAACTGGCCCTCATTTAATTGCATGCAATGAAATCCATCCCCCAGAAACCCTACTGTGTGCTGTATCTATTTGTTGCTGTCCCTAGAGAAGCTTTTTGTAGATTTCCATAGAACTGTCATCAGTGTGAGCAGACCTACTCTGGTCACTCTTCTCAAAGGGACTGGTAGTCTGGAACTGCCTTAAGTTGAGACTTAAACTGCTCTTTTTATCTTGTGAAAATCTTCCTTATTAGTGAATATTAATCTTATTAGAAGAGCACTTTCTTCTATTGCAGTGCAAATGAGTGTAGGTTTTTGCAACAACTGCTTGCTGAACTGAAGAAATAAAAATCTGTCTGAATGTGTTCAAGCAAAAATTACCTGGGTGAGTCTGTTGCAGTAATGTCTTATTACATTTTATCTTATCAGGATATTTATTACTCCACTGTTACATTTTCTACCATGTAGGTTTTTATAAGTTCTGATTTTTTTTATTACTGTGTATCAGTATCAGGAAAGTATGTGCTAATTTTCAGACCACTGACACTATTCACAGATATAAAGTGTCATGACTTTGCTTTAGTAACTTTTTCAGAGATAAGGTCAGTGTGCACAGAAACTTTGTTTTGAGCTTAGCAAAACAGCACACAGAGCCGAAATGCGCAGTGCCTTTTATGAACAAATTTATACAATTGATTGGGTGCAACTAGTATCTCATTTTTATTTCATATTCAGAAATATGAGCATCTTTCTGAATTCTAAAGTTATTTCCATTACTTTTCAGAAGTGGCAGGTAGTTTATCTTGTACTGTACCATATAATTAACTCTAAAAGTGGTTCAGACAATTGGAAGAAATTAGATTCATGTTACTTTTTTCCAAAGCCAGAACTACTGTATTTTGTTTGGCTCTGTTGCCAGATGTACTATATCAAATCCTGCCTGACAAAGCTGCTGCAGTTGTCCTTGTGTGAATGTCATTCTAGCACAGTTTTTTTCCTCTCAAGCCTTTTGGGCTGATGCATATGTATTATGTATCAACTCTAAGTTGATCCTGAGGGAGTTAAGGGCTGGGATGGGGGACACAATGATTTGAATCTGATGGTTTTTCTTTCTGATTGTTTGTGCTGTTCAAAGCAAACGTTCGAGTTCTGTGTGTGACTTGTTGAAATGTCAACATGCATAAAATGCATGGATGAAGGGCCCAGTTGAAATCAATGAAAAGAGAAGGAGTTTTCTCCTTCACATTAAAGGAATGAAATTAAGTTCAGGAGTGATGTGCTTGTGTAGACTTGGTGTGTCCAGGCTAAAGACAAAGAGATGTCTCTGGTGGGTTACTTAGATTCAGCAGCCATCTACTGTCTTACAAGGATAACACTTCAAAGCATGTCCGTGTTTTGTTGAATGTTCCTGTTCCCTGTAGCCCATTCATGTAGGATCTTTGTGGACAAGGTATTTGTCCTTACAGTCACAGTTCCAACTGAGTTCAGTTAATTCCTTGTTATTTGTGTTTCAGTACACAGGTTATAGATAGTGTCCTTTTGTTACAGGCAGAATGCTTGCACGTGGCAAAATGGTGCTTCTGGCACAAGCCTCATGCTCTTAACTAGAAGGTGAGACCACCAGAGACTACTGCGAACCAGTGAAAAAATTCAGTTCCTAATTATCTCTGGTTAATGCCTCCAGACACAGGGATTTTCTTGGATTTCAATTTTGTGAATGTAATCAGCAGAGAATGCAGCAAGTTCCCCCTTTCATGTAATTATTTGGCACCTGAAACTAAGGGTTCATGGATAAATCAAAATTTTACTGCACATACACTTGGACTCTGGGTTGCTTCTCTTGTGTATCATTATCATCCTCCACTTTTATTTAACGCTGATCAATGGTTGTGGTTTGTTTTCTTGCCCTCTCCACATGCTCTTTCATAAGGAGTTAGCTGTTGAGGAAATTGTCTGGAGTAGGTCCATTCCCTTCTGTGAAACTGAAATTGTAAGTTTCCATATGAATGGCCCATGTTAGATTTTAGCCCCCTCCCCATTGTCCTCTGTGGCTGTCACAACGCCTGTAGCATCACTGGGAATTACCTAATGGAAAGCAACCTGTGCGCAGATTAGGAGCACTTATCCATAAGGAACAAAGGAGTGAGGGTGCTGACTATCCTGTGGCAGCATGCATTCTCTGCTCTGCCCTTTCTGGGATGTCTGATCCCTGCAGGCTGGTGGGGAGCCCCTTGGACTGAACATGGGAACTGCAGGCATGTCTGTGGGAGCTGGTGTGTTTTACTGCTTCCACTCTAGGAACTCAGAGATTGAAAAGGTCTGTGGCAGCAAGCCTCAGGGAGCCACAGCGGAAGACAGGACTCTCATTTCTGTGATATGCTAACAGGACTTTGGATAACAGCATGGTATAAGTAGCTGCAGCACAAGCATTTGTTAATTTGCAGCAAAGAAGCTTTGTGTCCATGGGAGTCAAGGGAAGCTTCCTTGTATAAAGTAATTTCACTGCTTTATGCATTTAACACTTAAATATCCAGGATTTTTTGAATTATTTTAAAATAGTAATGCTTTTTTTGGTTGCTTTTTACACTGTGCCCAGTGTTGGTGATGAAAGCAGATGACAGCTTTCCTTTTGGCCATATTAATTTTACACATTAGAGATGAGGTCCTGAATGAGGCATTAACATTTAGGTTACAAGCATCAGAAGGAGATGCTATTTAAAAGAAATAAAATTAGATGGCTGCACTGGAACATTTGAAGGAAAATGTTCATTAGAACACACTGACTGACATTGATGCTAGATTTGGAAACTTTGTATTTCATGTCTTTTCCCCTGACAAATTTGAATCTGTGCATTAAAAAAATTGAGTATGAGCACTTCTAAAATGCTGACTGGAAAGAAAAGGAGCTTTGCACACAAATGTATGTGAACATGCTCATGCACTCACCCATCTTCCCACCCCCTACAAAATCTGTAGTTGGTGGCCCAGGTAATCCCAATGCAGTGATTTCTGAAGTGCAGACCTTTTTCTCCTAACAAGGCTGCTGTAAGTAGTATGAAGTTCTTTGTTATTAAAAGAAATCCCAGAAGTGCCAAGGGCTCCACATATAGGTACCTTTGTTATTTTACTAATTGAAATGAGTAGTAGATGTGGTTTCTCATTTCTGCTACTCTTTCTTAGCTTACACATTTGGAAACACCCAGGTTGAGAGAGGAATGATTTTATTAATTCTTTGTAGGCTGTAGAAGAGCAAGGATTTTTCCAGTTTGTCAGTGTATCAGTTTTAACAGTAAGAGTGCCTCTCCAAGGTAGCCTTCATCTTGTTTGTGCCAGGCTGTAGACACTGAGGGATGACTTTGCTCCATTACTATCAATCACTGCTGCGATGGCTTCACACTCCTATGAAAAAACGTAAAAGAAGGTGCCGGGGGAAATGGAAAATACAAACAATGCAATTGAGCAGAATTTCTCACAGCACTGTGATTCCGGGGCTTTGGGAGACGGTAACTCTATCCAGCAGATGTCATGGAGGTGGGTGGACTGCACCATGCGAAGTACTCACATCCTGTGAATGCTGTCTGCTCTTCCTTTGGCAGGGAGAGGTAGCCTTGATTTCAAGGATGTGAGTAAAGTGATCGATGTGTGGTTTTGCAGGATCAGGCCCCCATTTCTCTCTCTCTCTCTTTCTTCTCCAGGAGGTGAAAGAGCAGGATCTCATCCTCAGCTGCACTCAATCTGCAAAGGAACTGCTGCTGCTGCTTTGAGCATTGTCTCAGGCTAAAAGATGTCCTCCTTATCATCTTAATATCAAAAGATTGTGTCTTTTTATGTTATTTGGCTGAGTGGTAGGAGACATAGATTTTAATTGCAGAGCGCACGTATAAAATCCATGAGGAATAAAAGGCTTTGTTGGGTTTCAATCCACTTGAACACATTGTACTGTGGGAGATATATATATATATTTAGACATGGGCAATCAAGATACATTTTGTAAATGGTAAAAAGATGGGCTTCAGGACCCTTAGAGTAATGCCTTCTGAATTAATTTAATTAATTACATTGTAGCTAGTCATTTTCATGCTTTTTTTTTGCTGATAAATGATTGTATGAAGGAATCAAAAACTTTAAAATGGATAGCTTGTAGGGATTTGTGAATTAGGCAAGGTAGACATATAATTAGTAAGGTGACTGTAATTGGATCTCACGGATGATCTTTACTGTAATACCTTGTCTTAAAACAAAGAGCTTTAGGTAGCTAAAATCTCCTAAAGACTATTTGCATTATAGTGCTTTAAAGCTGATTGGTATGCAGGCAGAACAAAAATGTCTGTATTATCTGAAGTGACCTGACACGGAATAGCACATCCTGCACCCACGCTGGTGGGTACCAGGAACTGAATATGTCCTTCTAGTAATCTGTATTTTTACAGCCTATGTTGGAAGTGGTAGCAGAGAATTTATAGTAACTGAGGAGGAGGGCCTTAACACTTTTTAAACACTTGCTGATTAATAAAATGTGTCAGTTGGGGTCATAATACAAAACTGATAACGTCTGTCTTGATTATGTATTTTGGTCTTGATGAACTTCTAAAATACATTTGAGTTTCCAGATGGTGATAAGCATTTTAACTTTAGAATTAAGCACATGTATGTGTACACGTAATTATGAAGTTGAAGTAATTGCTAATCCTTGGGGCAATACACCAGAGTGATGGACTGCAAGGGTGACTGTGGACATGTGCACTTCCAGGCATTGCTGTGTCCCACTTGCTGGTTTTATTAATTGTTACAGGATCAGTCAGCTGGACATTGTGCAGAGTTCTGTCACTGTGGCACTGGCAATCCTGTGGACTGTGCCAGATAATCTCTCCACATTCCTTCTCTTCCCAAATCAGTCTTGCTTGTCCTTTATGGCAAGGTTAGGGAAGCTCAGATAGGGTGAACATGGCTCCCTGCTAGGTTGTTGGGTTTGGGGTTTTGTTTTGGGCAAGCCATAAGATTTTACTTTTTCTTTTTTTCTGAAAGGAGTACACTGGGTGGTTTGAATTTACTGGTGGGTGGATGGCACGAGGTCTGAGTGGTGGACTGGAGGAGACCATGGTTGTTTTTCAGTTGATTTTAGTGAGTACTGAATCAGGTCTCCTGTGCTGGAGCAGAGGATTTTGGATTGCACAAAGGGCCTACATTCCCCTTGCAGGTAGAAATACAGGATTGCAGGCTTGGGTGGAGTCCTGAACTGTTTCTCCCCTGTAAATCTGGGTCAGTTCCATTGACTAGGTTAGATTAATTCTGGATCAAAGGTACTGTAATGAAGAGCAGAATTTGCCCCTCTGTGTCTTTCTACAGAGCAATAGACAGTAGAACAACAGCTTTGCTTGTCTGTTTTCCCACTTATTTGTCCTTTCTACAGTCAAGAGAATGGAAGGGGTTTTTTCTATAGAGATGCATGCTTGATGTATTGAGAGGGGTGCAGCCTATTTCCAATAGATTCAGTAGAAATAACATTGACAGACAAGCTGTATGTAACCATCAGCATGCAGATCATCAATAGGATCAAAGCTTTCTTGCCCTGCTGTAGAGCTTCTCTGTCTCATGCAGAAAAGGCTATTAATAATTCTGGTGCAGCAGCAAAAATCTAATTGCATTAAAGAAAAAAATGGCAAAAAGTTGGGCCTTCTAGAGCTATTAACTATTTTGAGATAAAACTTGTTTGAGATATTAAATTAGCTGAAATGGATGATATTAGACAGACGTGGTTTAATTAAAATTGTCTTCATATTTGGCTGTCTTGAGCCAGCTTGTGGTGTTTTGGTGGTTTGTTTTTTTGTTTCCTTTTTTTCTTTCTCTCCTCCCCAGAACACATCAGTGTTGCTGGTGAGTCTTTCCCCATTCTGTGCATGTTTCCTGAACACTTTTTCTTAAAAACTTCCAGAGCAGAGAGAGGAGAATATTTGCAGAGGATGCAAAGCAAAAATATATATGGGGCTATTGTGTCTAAATGATTAGTAATGCATGAAGTCCATATATCAGTATAATGTCAGTGCCTTACAACCTCATCCATCTCCAGAATGCTGTAGCCAGTGTGGTAACACAGTACTGTGAGAACTCTTTGTGCAGCTAGAAATGCAGCTCATTCCCCCCAGTGTGCCTGGGCACCAAGGGAAACAGGCCATAATTCTTGTATGTCCTAACTAGCTGGGTTTTTTTCCCACTGCCAGTCTTTACAGAGGCTTTTCCCCCCCTTCATTTTAGGTTGGTTTTCTTTTTTTTTTCTTCTTCTTTTTTTTTTTTTTTTTTTTTTTTTTTTTGGTACTTTTCAGGCCTTTTGCTTGTTGCTTCATTCATTGGGATGTGACCAAGAGATTTATTTCATGCTCCCATTCCAGCTGTGAGGGGATCTCTTGTCATCAAATTGTACCTCAGCCACTCTTACCTTGCCAGAATGGTTTATGCCTGGTGTACTTTTTCAGCATTTTGGGAGCCTGGAAACACTATTGAATGTCAAGCCATATATGTTGTGTGTTGGCTAATGGTGAGTCTGTGCTTTCCTGCTGTCTGCTGCAGTTGAAAGCTTTTACTGGAAGCGAGTTAGGAGCAGTGTTTCTGGAAATCTTTGAGAATTTGGGTCCAAATCCACTTCTGGGGCAGTGATACTTTACTCAGAAGGCTTCAAAATGGTCCACAAAGTAGGTCCATGCTTTCTTTTTCACTCTACAGCTAGGGACACTGAGGCATGACCAGGAAGGGTATGTGTGCTGGGATTTGTTAAATGGTTTCCCACCAGGCTAGTGGCACATTCAGGAGTAAAACTGGAGGGGTAGGGTGGATTTCTTGAACTTATATGATCTGAGGTTTGCAATCCCCTGTAGGTTTGGAATAGACCATAGTACAAACTAGATATGAGGCACGACCAAATTCTCAGCCCTCAGCCCAAGTAACACCTCTGCAGCCCCCTCCAGGTGTCCTCTCTTGTGGACAGTCTTGTGTCCTTTGGAGTGCTCCTGACAGGAAAATGCTCCTGGTGCAGATACATGGGGTTTTGAGAGCTCCTTTTGAAAGCTCCTGTACAAAGTATTGCCTCTAAGAGACCAGACTGAGGTGGAGGCCACACCTGTGCTTAGAAGTCTGTTTTCTGGAATAGCAAGCCTGACTTACTCTAGATAAGCGTTGTGCTTGGACAGCTTTTGCCAGTGAAACTTTTACTGGATCAATATAGGTGGAAAAAAGGCCTGCCTTTTCCCTTTTAGTTTTCTTTTACCTCTGTGTCCAGGTCTCCTAGAAGTTTTGCCAGCAAATTGAAATTTACTAAAATAAGGAAGAAAAAAAACCCCACATACAATGAAACTGTATCCTTTCTATGGTCTTGCTATGTCAGCAAAGCTTTTACATGTTGATCAAGGCTGATGAGCATGATGCATCCTGGTTTTTATTCATACAACAATGTTTAACATAGCTGTAAATTAAAATATTGCCTCCCTGTAAAGTACACTGTCCCTGCACTTTGCTCATTCTTCTCTTATTGCAGTTTTAAAGCCAAAGTCAGGAAGGTACCATCAGCTGTCTCTGTGAGGGGCTGCAGCTGCTGGATGATGCTCTCCCAGATCCTTCCCTTTTAGACCTCCATGCTTTCTGTGGTGCCTATGGGACATTGTTGATGTTCATTCCTTGAACAAGAAAACCTTGGTACAGCATATCATGAATGTGTTTGCTCAGAGCAGCCTCAGATTTAAATCTAGCATCTTTTTCAGTTCCTGTGAAGTTCTGGGGCATTGGAAGTAATACTTCATGCAGAGCAAGGTGGGGAAATGGAAGCTACTTAACATGCTTGGAAGGGTATTTTTACCTCAGTTTTGGAAACAAAACATTTCCCATCTATCTTGCTGAACATGTGTGACTCTTTCCCACAAGTGCACAGGGCTGAGAGCTGCAGTGAGGCATTTTGAAGAGATGGACTTGTTGTCATCACTGCAAGGCGTCTAGGAATGCTTTTCTTCCTGCCTTTTCTCTCCCCTGCTGACCTCTAAGTTTCTGTGTCCCCCTCATAGTCAAAGGAGCATAATAAAATATATATCTGTGTCTGAAGTCCTAGTGTTTGTTTGCTTTTTGCTAATCTGTCAGCTTAATTTTGCACTGAATTATGAAAAATGTTGCTCTGTCACAAGTTGTGGCTGGTAGTAGATAGCTTGCACACTACATCTGTTCAAAGGTTCAGGAGAGGGGCCACTTTAAAATTTCAGTTAGAGCCTAAAAATACGTGTGGTGTCTTTTTTTCACATTTGACTCTCTTGCTGGAAATAGAAGGGTTCTGTCATGTTTGTCATGTTTTCTAGCTGTAGGCACTTTTAAGCACAACATAGTTATGTAGCAAACTGGAAAAATGTGCATCCATCTTCCTCAAGTGAGGGCATGTGGGAATGGTGCTGTGACCACATCAAATACTGCACACATAGAAATTACAGGAGCTGGGTTTTGAGCAGACAACCAGTGTTTACATGCTTAATTTATGTAATAGCCCTTTCAGTTCCCATCTGTTCCTGTGCCCTTTGGCAAATGGGTTTGCAGTTTTCTAACACGTGAAAACATTGTCAAGATAAGGGAATAAGATTCAGATTTTATTTAATTGCTTCTTTCTTTGTCTGTTGTAAGTTGGTCCACAGGGAGAAGAGGTTGACCCCAGGAAGCAGGGAAGCTTTGTCTTCCCAGGCTGCCAATAATCTGTGAGTACAGCTCAAGGTTGAGAGGTCAAAGTTGCAAGTTGAGCACTTCTGTCCCAAATGCGTCTCGTTTTCTCATATACAAGGGGGTTGTGCTGTAAGTGAATGTGGTCTGGGAACCCCCTGTTTCTGCACTCATGGCTAAAGGGTGACTGGGACTTCTTGTGAAGGGGTTGATCCAGAACAGAGGGTGCAAAGATGAGTTCCTGTTCAAGTGCACCAAGGCAATTGGCTGTCAGGAAGGAGGGGCTGGTTTCTGCCTTGCTTTAGCTCTGTTCCTGCTCTTCTGCAGTGCCAGGGCATGCTCCACTTCTGTGGCTCAGCTGAAGTATGATCCTGTGGCAGGCACAATGCAGACCACAACTTGAGGGCAGTAGTCTGATGGGCTGGACATACAGTGGCAACAGTGACGTGTGTTACAGAGCTTCTCTGAACCCATACAGTTCAACATAGGTAAGGGATATTACCAGTACAATAGAAAAGCAAATTACTGCTGAAAACAGTTGCTGGCTACCAAAACTGATAATTCAGGCAGATTTATTCAAACTCAAGCATGAGCCTGTGTATGACCCCAATTACCACCTCACTTCTGCAATTTCTTTGAAATGGGTTTGTGTCAGATACAGGCTTCATGGGAGCTCCAAGGTATGGGTAGAGAAAACACTCACCCTTTCATTATTGCTGGAGTAAGGATATGTACACTCATGTCTGCAGGATGGTAAGCCAAGCACAGGTTGTCTGTAGCTTCCCACTTGTGTTCTTCCCTGTGTACCCTGAAATGCCTTATACCAACACTGTGAGCTTGTGCTTGGTAAATCGGTCCTGTGGCCTCCCTCCTGGGACAGACAGTGTCCTGCTCTGTAGGGCACTAGGCTGAGCTGCCTCTGTGAGCACTGTGCTCTCATGACATGTGTGTTGGGATGAGCTGTGCCCCAGCACTGTTCTTGTGTGGGTAATCTGCTGTGTTGGGAAACCAGGCTGTAGTAAACTGGCCAAATCAGTAAAATTAACCTCCTTCCTAGCATATGCCCATAACTTTAGTTGGAGGAGCTGAGAGTTCAACACAGTAAGCTTCAGGCTTACTACTGAATGATCATGTCTTTGGACAATGTCAATGGAACAAGGACAAGGAATGTGGGAAGGAAGGGATGGTCCTGGTGACAGGGGTGCAACTCTTGGTTGGTCAGGGCAATTGACGTCTCTTGGTTCCCTCAGGATCCTGGCAGTAGGCTTGCTAGCTAGCTCATTTTTATGATCTACTAACTTACCAACTCTTGAAGAAGCTCTTCTGCCAGCCCTCACAGCTGGCCTTGTGCTGCAGAGGAGCCCAGAGACAAGTGGTGGGCAGTGAGAAGAATTTGCTGTGCCTGTTGTTCACCACCAGGGTCATAAGGGTTTCATGTTTTGTGTAATGGATACCAGTTAATCTTGGCTCTTAGACTTTCTCAGTTTTGGATGCTAAATATGAGGATATTTTCATGGCAGAAAGCAAAGGCATAATGTTGGAGGAACAATCCCTACTACGGGAATCTATTTCATCAGGTGTATTTATTCAAAGGACAACCAGTAACTTTCTTCTAAATGGATACACATAGCCTGGCACATGTTCACACAGGGGCAGGACTGGGTTTCCAAATGTGTGATACCAGGCAGAGCTGGCTGGTGACATGCAAGAATATTGAAGGTCATGGCTTTTGTTGCTTCCTTTTCTTCTGCCTGCTGGCCCTTTTGTCTCACTCTGGTGGTGCTGGCATGCAGACTACTCCCTGCTATTCCATGCTGGGCCATTCCCTTCATGTTGGTGTGCCTCTTGAGCTGGAACTGGTGGTGAAGCAGGCAAAAGCTGATCAAAGCACATGTCTAATTGGATTTTTAGATCTTGCTTTAAAAAAGTGGGATTTCCAAATATTCCCATTAGTGGGCATTAGTACTGAGGAGAAATATTTCACCAGGTAGGTAGGGTTTTTTTGAGTCAGAATTTCAGTATAATTAAAAAGAGATTACTGAACTTAATATTGTTGAAAGAAATGCTTTCATGAAATAAAGAACACCACTGGAACCTCTGGGTGCACGTAGGAAGTGTGCTGAGCCATTGCCTGCAGCTTGATGTTAAGGCAAGAGAAGTATTTTTTGTAAGTATGGAAAAAGGGAGCTGCTGCACATTGGGGCTTCTTACTCTTTGTTCTGCAGAAGGTTCTTCTGGAGGGAGGGGATTATACTTCTGAAGTAGTGAGCAGAAGAAACATATGTGGGTTCAGCTAAGAAGTGTCAACCTAACTAGCAACAGATTCTGCAGTTTGTATGGGAGTAATAAACTGATAAGTAAAATTTTAATTATTAATTTACATTTTTATCCTTTTGCCATATTTCCTAGTTAATTTGCAAATGAATATTCTTTTGCGATGTTGCCGAGTTTTTCATTCTGACAGTTACCACCTTAGAGCTGGGTTATCAGTGCTAACACATACTTCAAATTAAATTGAGAGGTAACAGTGAGAGCAGTTTATCTTCAGCAGTAAGGACAAGTTCCTCTAATTCTCAATCATGTGTCACTCAATTCCGTTATGACAGGAATATATTAATCTTTTCTTGTGAGCAATTTAGTATGCCACTTTTTACTTGCATTTTTATGATGCATTACTGATTATTATTGTTAGGGTTTGTGTTTTACCACTGTTTATTCTTATCTGTGATTTCTGTCTTGCACTTGACTGCTTTTTCTTTTCCTGAATTATGTTATTCAGGGGCAATACCTCTGAAGGAGGAAGGTATTTCCACCTGTGCACAGGACTGACTGGGAAGCACAAGTAATTAGTTGACAGGATGACCAAGAATGCTTAGAAGCTCTAGGAGAGTTTCTTAGGATTTTTCTAGCAAGACTGGCAGTGGATTTGTTTGGTATTTTTATTCTGATCTTTCCATCCTTACTGTAGAACTGCAATGGCATAAGCAGTCATGCTGCTTGGCCTTCCCAGGGACTGTTACAATGCTGGAAGTATGGGCATTGCCACTTCTCCTTGAAGGAAGGCAAGAGGAGAAAACAGATACAACACTGATGTGAAAAACAAATGAATCTTGTTTTCTCTTCATATATCATCAGCAAAAAAAACCCAAGCCAACCAAACAAAAATATCTCTCCTGATTTACGTTAGTCTGAAAGAGACAGATTTCATGGCATCCATGAGCTCAGTCTTGAGCTTGGAGTTGTAGTGAAGCCAAACTCTAAATGGAAATTTTGTCAAGTGTTTTGGCTGTAAAAATTTAGATTTGAGGAAGGATAATTTAAATTTATGTCAATTTATACAATGTTAATCTCTGTGGAGGAGAACTTAATTGCAAGATTGATAATTTGGGTCATGTTTGAAATTGATTCAGAGATTGGTCCTTGATAACTTTGGATCTGTTTCCAAAGCTGACTTGTGGGTTGGGATTGAGGATCAAAGCCTAAATGTCACTTTGTTTCAAGCTTGAGTGGCGGACTGAGGCTCTTGTTTTAAAGTGTGATTTTGTTGCATACTTCAAGTGAAAAATTTGCCATTGTACTGAAAATCTTCAGTCTTTGAGGTTTAAAATACTTACTGAAGATGAAGGTGAAATTTTTTGTGTACTTGTAAGCATTATAAGAAGAGACCTCAGTAAAAATGAAAAAGGGCAAGTGGCATGGAGAATTCTGACAAAAGAGAATTGTTGCTAGGGAGTCAAAAGATATATGTTTGAAGGCAGTGGATTTGCCTGTGTTTGAAGTTGTAGCATTTGTGAATAGGGGCATGCTGCCCTCCCTTAGGGAGGGAGGCTGGGTGGGGTTTGGTAGCCTTCAGAGGACAGCAGCTTTGGTGGGAGATAGTCACTTTTAGCTGCTGCTGCTGCATCATTGTGTAGAACTAATGTGCTTATGGCTAACAGAGTGATGAAAAGCCAATCCAGGGGATGTTTTCAGAAACGTGCTTACAGATGTGCATGTAGCTGTAAGTTACACCTTTAAATCACCCTTACAGGCACAGCTTTCAAAATCAAGTCATTGACATAGCTGAAGTGGAGGAAAACACTCATCCCATAGAATCATCTTCCTGCCTTTTCTCACCTGTGTGAGGTACTACAGTGACAGCTGGGAGGTGAGGATGAACAGCACTGGGCTGCCAGGAGGTCACAAGTGGATGGCATAGGGAAATGCTGTGAAAAAAATCAAGAGTAAAACAATTGGATGTGCGTTTGAAGAGGGAGTCTGTTCATTTGTTGAACCCATTTTATATTTCTTATATTAGTTTTCTGTGTGTCACCTGCATACAGTTGTCTTTGCCCTTTCTGCTCCAACCTTATTGCTCTGGCATCTCTGGCACTTGCCTGTTTGATCAGGCAGTTCATCAGAATTATGTTTTTTGGAGGAGTGTGCCTGTGTGTGTCCCAGGTAGTTTTTAGAGAGTGTGATGCCTTGGCCCAGGAGGTCAGTGTGGTGTGGGAGGTGCAGGTGCAAACAGGCAGTGAGGCTGGGGTAGCTGACACCATGCACAGTCACTGCCAGGTGAGCTGTTAGGGTGGCCCTACCGCAGCTTCATCAGAGCTGGAGGAATTTCAGCAAGAAGGAGATTTACTGTCATCTCTAATAAGTTTCTTCCTTCTGTTTTCCCTTTCCGGTAAGTGAGCCTGGAGTGGACTGTACCAGAGCCAGTTAATGGTTGGTACAGGGAGGAGGCACGTCTGTTTAGAAATTGCGAAGAATGCGACATTTGGCAATAACGGCTGTGTCTTTTTTGGCAGGATCCAAAGAGCTCAGAAAGCGTTTTCTCCTCATTAGCGATCCAAATTTTATGATCGCTCCTGTGTTTTGGAAGCATTCTCAACAAGGATGAGATGATGTAATTACATAAATCCGAGATTTCTTTTTTATGAAGAACTTATGAAGCTTTGAATGTGGACTGGGTGCTGAAAATGTTCTGGTTCTAGGTCACCTCTACCTCTCCTTTGGGCACAGAGCATTGAAAGCCAAGAGGGTCTGTGTCGGTCTAAGCTGCTTTAGGGTCTGCTGTCAAGCAAAGGCTTCCTGGGAATGCTCTCTGATGTGGACACAATTGAGATGAGAGGTTTTTTTCTTTTATTTTTATTTAACTTTTTTATTCCAAGTTCAGTGTAAGCTCTCTGACCTCCAACATGCTCCTAACAACATAGCTTTTGGTGGTGCTAGGAAAACTTTATTTTGTTTCAAATTGTCTCTGGTGGCTTTGAACAAGCCCCAGAGTCTTAATTAAACATTTTTGATCAGGCATGACTCCACAGTAAGTAAAATCCTTTGCCTTTGGTGTTTTGTTTTATTTAATCACTTGACTATTTCTCTGTATAGAACCCTGCAGCACTTTCGTTCGACTTCCTTTGTTAGCATTCCATTAAAAATTATTTTAACTGACCTTTTTCTGTCTTTATTTAACTTTTCAGTGACCTATTCCTTCCTTTCATTTTTCCTATCTCCTGCTGCAAAACTGCTCATTTTCAAAATTTACTTGCTTAAGCAAGTTGAAACTCTTGAGTTCTGTCTGCTTTACCCAATTGAGATGAAATTGTGTCCCTCAGATGGCTCCCAGTGACGCAGAGAAAATAAACTTTGTGACTCCCCATTTTTTAGAAGGGAGCCCATGGCATTGAGCTGTTTCTGCCTTGTGAAGCTGTTCTACTTGGCCAAGGGGGTCAGCCAAAGTAACTTTATATCCTTATCCTGGTGGTTATGCCCTCTCATTCCAGCACCTTTAATTGCTGTCCTCAATGAACAGTTTGATAGTTTCTTCCTTTCATAGCTACTTTGTGTCAGAGAAATTCAGCAAAATGAGAGAGGAAAAAACTTAAAAGCTCTTTTTGTATGTGTGTGTAAAATTGTGGAAAAATATTTAAGAAGAAATCAAAAGAAAAGTTTCTGATGATTTTGTCACTGAGGTACAACAGTCTCTTTTATAGCATAGTTTTATAGGATCACTATCATCTGGCTGACCTACAGCATCTGAAATTGCCAGTTCTCCATGGGAAAGTTCAAAGTGCTTGGCAGCTCAGTTTTGGGCTCTGCCTTCAGCTTTCCCACTTAGTGTCATTAGAATTCAGAGTACTTAATATGTAAAATACTTACAAAATGCTAATGAGTTCTTAGACTGCTAATGTGTATTATTTATTTAATACAAAATCATACTTCTGGAGAGACAACCAGCCCTCCTCCCCTGGAACCCCTGTTTACTCATCTAGCTATATATACATATATATATATACACACACACACAAATATCTGTATCTATATCTATATAGATCTTAAAGATCACCTGCTGAGTCATCCAGGTCCATGCCGAGCACTTCTCACTTATTTGCATACTTTGCTTGTAAGTTCTGGTATGTCTGTAGTTATATTGGGATCTCAACACAGTGGGAAATCTGTGAGCAAAGTGAGACCTAATTTGAGTCCAGTATCTGAAGAAAGCATGCAAGCCTGAACTCACAAGTCATCTGTGAGACAACCACGTAAGGGCAAGGTGCTTCCTGCATGTTTTGTTGCAGATGGGACAGAAGTTGTGCATGAACTCATAGAGTAGCATTTGTCCTGGTGTCTGAACCTTCTCAGCACTGTCTGAGGATAGGCCCAGGAGGCTGTACAAATATGGTCTAAAATGCTAAATACTCCCAGGATTATTGGGCAAGGGCCTCATGCTGGAGATGTTTGCCTGTATCAATATATTTTACATTTCTATGCAGTGCCACTCTGTATATTTGGTTGAGTTTGTTGCTAAGGAACTTGAAATGTCTTCTAATTTGATGTGAAATAAATGGTACTGAACGATGTTGAGATGAAGAACTAGAATGTAATCCATGTTCATTTTATCAGTGAATTGTGCATGTGAATTCTATATCTATTGTAAGGGACCAACACTAAAATAGATTTGGCTTGTGCTGTATGTTGGCTGAGGGGATGCAGGGCTTTAATGCTAATTTGTGACAATGGGTATGAAGCACTGGTTTGCAAATGAGGGTGTTCCCTTTATAAATGTGTTTTTCCAACATGCTGTGCTTTTCCTGCTGCATCTCATGCTTCATGCAATGGTGTTTTGGGGGTTATTTGAATACAGGTTAATACTAATGGGCTCCAAGCTTAATCCATGTTGTCCCTGTTGTATTTGGGAATTTCCTTTTCTGTCCTTTCTCTACATCTGTTCCTGGATATGTGGTCACAGAGACATTTTAAGTCATTGTTTTTATTCCTTAAGTTTCTTAGTAATTATGTGACTTTAGTTTTTTGGGTTTTTTTAAATTTTGGTGTAATTTGGCAATATCTGAGTTCAGTTGTTGGCAAATGTATCAACACAACGTGGGATCTGCAGCCTATAATGTCTCATCACAGAGAGAAGCTGTGTGGTAAAAAGCAGATTCACCACAGAACTTTTGGAGACTTGTGGTGAAAAGCACAATCTTTGGCTGTGTGAGTTGAGCAAATTAAGTGGCTGAGATATAGTTGAATAGATGAAGAGCAAGGTGAGTTCAAAGGTGTGTCAACCAGGTATGCACCCCGAAAGCATTGAATGGTTAAAAAAAAACCCCAAACCATTCCTGCTCATGACAGGCTTTGCAGTGTGTAATAAACCACGTGACATATTTCATCAGGGTTTGCTGCAGAACACCAGAAGGGCAATGAAACACCAGTAATAATTAACATCTTCAAGGCTGAATTTCAATGTGAAGCATACACCATTTAAATGAGCAAATGCTTGAGGGAATGCCTAAGAGAAACCTGTGTTTGTCAAGCAAAGGTTCATTCTTACAGATATGCTGTATCTCTTGGTAAATAAATACCAGATGTGCAGGTAAATCAATGCCTTGATAGCAGTATGTGAAAGAGGCTTAAATTCTGATTTTTAAAAATAGTTGACCAGTATTTAAACAAAGAACAAAATTTAGTGAAGCATAACAAAAGGGGTGACTTTTTTCCCCTCCCCTTAGTTAATTATTAATGACTTTCCTAACAGTTCCCAACTCATCTCTTCCATTGGATGGAGGGAAACAAAGCAGTAATTTGAGTTGTATACCTGCAAGTTGCTGAGTGTATTGAGTGGGGTGGGAGGTCACCTGGCTTTGTGTCCAGTTTTCAATTAGTGGCAGGGAATTGTTTGCAGAAGTCAAGTACTTAGCCATGGCTCAAGCAAAGTGGGTTCTTCACTTTATTCAAAACCTTCAAGTATTGTTTGCATTGAGAGAGGTGCCTCATTTGGAAGTGGAGTCCCAAAATACCACACCTCCTGTATTGGCACCATCAAATTTTGGACTTTCCACAGTTCAAAGGGGAGGATTTTTTCCAAAGTGTGGCATCTGGCTGCAACAGGAACGTTCTTCACCAACTTTCTTAGGTCAAATGCACTCAGTAAAGCAGCTGTATTAGGACTCCCCTGTGGGCCCCCAAGCTTAGACCATCACAAGAATGATGACAGCTGCCTCCACAATATCCTTGTTTGAAATGCACAGAGCTCCTTGCTATAAAGTGCCCCGGTCTTTCCTTCAGTGTTAGCTGTAGGTGCTTCACTCTGGTGAGAGGAGACTGCTGCTTGCAAACATACTGACAAGAATGACACAAGATGAAGGAGACCTGATTAGTTTTAAAAAGGATGGACAAATACGCATACTTCAGAGTATGAATAAATTAGCCACCAGAAGAGTTTTTTGCAAAGAAGGAAGAAAAATAAAATAAATTAGTGTTAAACCTTTAAATACTTTATTAAATATGTCTTAGAATATGGCTACCTGCAGTAGTAAGAAACAATGGTCTGTGCTGAACATGACTCCCTAGAATAACCTGAGGCATGCCTTAACACACCCAAGCCCTGTGGCAGTCATAATTGCTTTAGTCCACCTGGGAAATATATGGGTTTTACTTGAAAGAAAACTGGATTTTGGATCTCTGCTGTTTTGTTTCACAGTCTACGTGCTTGAAGAGAAAACAGTATTAGATACTTCAGTTCCAGACTCCAAAGGCTGATTTAGATCTATATGCCATGAAATACAGAATACACAAGTAAGTGATAACTGCACCTATTCTTGGGTCTTTCCCGTGATGGTGTGGGGTTTTTGTTTTGTTCTAGGTTGGTTTGGGGTTTTTTGGAGGAATTTACCCATTTTGCTCACTTCAAAAGTCTAAAATATGACAAGATGATAGCACAAGTCAGAGGAGATGTTGCTAATGACTTTCTTAGGCCAAATCACAGATCCTCTTAGGGATCTTGTGGGCTGCAAGGCAGAATCTGGGCACAGACTAAAGCACATCCAGAGAATGTGAAAAAATATTAAAAAGATCTTGTTAAGGTTCTCACAGTAGGTTTTCATTCTAAATCGCTCCTGTGGTGTCAGACCACCATTGTTACCTAATAAAACAGTTAAATGAACATTTGGTTGCATCTGTGGCTAAACCCAGTTCAAGCTACTGGGTATGGTTGAGCATTTCAATTCTGTGCTGACTCCTTTCTTGTGGCCTGGCCAAGTTAAAGTTGATCCTAGTTCTCCATATCCAGCAGCCTGATCCAAGGGCCATCACTACAATAGCAGGGCATTGTTCTTCCCCCTAGGATGTGCCCATGAGACATTAACTGCCGTGTAAAAGCATTATTCAGTTAAAATTGGTTGTTGAGTTGAACAAGTTGAACTGTGACACTTAACCACTTTTTTCAGAAGTGGGGAAAGTCTAAGAAAGCCAGTTTGATTCAATTTTTTGTTGAATCTAATTGAAGGGACCTGATCTAAAAAAGAAGACAGTACTCTTTGATATATCCTACTTCAGTGAAAGTGTTTTGGAACAGGAACCACCATCTTTTCCTGCCTTGAGGCTACTTAAATCAGTGCTTCTCTGCTTGGTGGCTGAGACTTCTACAAACAGATAATTACCTTTTGAGTGTGTGTCTCTGTGTTACCTTGACCTTGCAGCTGTCTCTCTGATCACAGACTATGTAGTAGAGCAAAAACTTGTTCTTTAAAGCTGGTGGCAGTTCTCACTATCTATATGTAGCAGTAACACAAAACTGTTTAGTGTCACTGTTGTGCCAAAATAAGGCCAGGCTAGAATGATAGAACTTGGGAAAAGTCAGACTTGTGAAACCGTGGCTAATAGTAGATAAAGCTTGTTGTGGTTTGTCTTTTTTCCATAGTTGCTGTTCTTGTCTTTAAATTTTTGCTAGGTATTTAGACCAAGTGTGATTTTAAGCATGGTATTGCCAATTGCTTGTGTTTTAAACAAAGCATTGCTGGTTACTTTTGGCTGTGGGAGTGCATGGCTTTCAAACCATTTAGGCTTTTTACTTTACCAAAGTAACTTAATTTGAAAAATTCCAGGTGAAGAATTGCTCTGTATAAGACAGAGGCAGCCTCATTGTTTTTCTATAGTTTTTTGTCAGGCTTGTTAGGTTGCAGTGATGGGTGCCATGTGGTTCTTGTTGGGAACTAGCAAGATGTCTTTTCTTAACTTAGAAACTCCACTGCAAGTATTTTGCATTGCAATTTATTTTCCACTGAAAACTTAGATTTCTTCCATCAATATTTCAAATTCACAATTGCTTTTCACATTTAACTTGATTCCTGTGTAATTTCACTTATGGGCTCTGGAAGCTGGGAGCCGTTGTGGACCTCCAGGAGTGAGAGGTGGTGGGAGGATCTGGCCTCCTTTGCTGCAGGCTCTGCAGCTGGAGGAGACTCCAGACTGCAGAGGGGATTGTCATTTATCATCACAAAGCTAGAGCATCTAAGTAGACTGACTCACACCCTGCTAGTGACTCACTTGATGTCTTCTCTTTCCTGGGTGGAAAGATAATTCCTTTGTTTCTAATGGGAATGCAAAGTGACAGTCAGACCATAGATACCACTTTGTATCAGTAAAAGGCAGATACACATTTAGAAGTATTTTCATGACAGGAGCCTTGGTATCCTAGGAAATGCATGCTCATGTGGTTTGAGGCAAGGACTGAGTCAAAATGTGTAGTGTTTCAGCTGTTGGGACTGGGGTGCTGTAGCACAGAAACTAAGTAGCTTGTTCACGATTGTGTTGGGTCCAGTGCAGATTCAGACAGTGAATACATCTCCCCTGATTCATCTCTGGTCCTGTATACCATCAGCAATCACACCTCTTGGGGTATTTAAATCAAGTTTGTTGTTTCTCCTATGCAGTATGCCAGTAGAAGTGGATTTATTTTCTGTCTCTCTGGTGGTCAGAAGAGCCTCTTGTTGTGTCAGTTCTTTTCTGTTTACTTGTTTGTTTTAAAGGACAAGACTTTTCTTATAGGAACTCTTATACTAGTCCTCTATTTAATTTATCTAGATGTGCCTCCACTGGTTTTTCAGTGTGACATCGCAGCTGCAACCTCCTGTCCTCCATGCTCTAATGTATTCTCTTGCAACATGTACACTGAAGAGCTGATTCACCAGTGTCTTACTGTGCATTTACACAGAGGCCTCCAATTTTGTGTCAAACCAAGTAATGCTGTCCTTTGTCTTCATAGAAGTTTTTTCTTCTGATTTTAAATTCAATTTTCATGTGTATTTTCATCTGTTAAATGAAACTTTCAGAACTGCACCCCAGCTGTCTCTGTCTGGAGGATCTGCTGCAGTCCTTTTGCATTTCCCTCTGCCATGAGCTCCCTGGCTCCTGTGTACTGTGAGCACACAGGTGGCCACCCTCTCTCCTGGAAAAGCTGTGCCTCATGAGCCCATTGCAGGTGCTGGGTCTGTAGCCTGGCTGGGGAGCCAATAGGGTGGGGAGGAAGCAGGCAGAAGCCACTACAATTACACAGGCCAGTTAAAGTAGTTCAGCTTTTGATCAGAAATAGATGAATAATTCTGTAGGAGGAGGGTGCTAAGAGTTCAGTTCTTTCACAATAAATCTCTTTCTTTCAGAAAGCTCTAAAATAAAATCTGCTATTCTTGCCGACTCTGCAGTCAGGTCTGCATATATTAGCCCCTCCCACTTACAGCTTACTAAATTCATTTTTATTTAATACTTACATTGAGGCAACAGTGAATGACAGAAACTCATGCCACTAAAATTCTAAATGTGTATGTGCTTAAATGTGGAAAAGGTCACATTGACTGGCACCTGGCATGTCGATAGCAGCTTGGTAGGTCTGTGCCCCAGGCTCTGTGTACATCGCTGGGGCTTGCGGGTTGTGTGTGGGATGATGGATGTAAACACAATTTCTGAGGCTTCTGCTTGCTTGCTGTTGGTGTAATTCAACTTTTTCCTTGTGACTCTGGAATGGCATTGCTATTGCTGGTCTTCATTTTAAACTACTGGATACTATTGCATGCTAGAATTGCCATGGGCAGGGCTGCAGGGTGGGTCTGGCTGGGGCTCAGGGAAGATGCAGCCACGTCTGGTTTCCCAGCTTTACACTCAGACACTTGTGTCACAGGGAAGGAGTAATGGTGTGGGCAGCTCTTTTCCACTCAGCTGCTTTATGCTGAGTCTTGTTTTCCATGGCCACTCATGAAGTCATTAGGGTAGTTCTGCATCTGAGCTCAAGGAGTGTGAGGGAAACCTCATCTTGCATCTGTCTGGGGAGGCATTTTGTGAGGCAGAACAACATACCCTAACTACTTTACAGAAGAATAGAGAGTATTTTAAACAGGAATACATAATACAGGTAATGTCCAGGCTCTCTTTAGCTAGTCAAGACAGCAGATCCAGACTTTCCTGTTTCATCAAAACCACTGTTGTGAAGAATTGTAAGAAGGCTGGATTTGGGTTGTGAAGGATGATGTGATCAGGAACTGAAACAAAAGTCTGTTTGAACCATAACTATATTTTGTCAAGACATTTTCCTGGCCTGGCATTGCAGGGCTTTAGTATTTAGACTGAGCTGCCTCAAACTGTTCTTTAGCTCCTTTGTAACCTGAACAGTACTTTTCCTCCACACATACATGACCTTCAGAAGTCCAAGTGTCTGTGGAATAAAGATAGATGACTTTCCATTGCAATAGTGTTTTTTGTTTGCTTTGCCTAAATTGAATTGTCTTGAAATCAATAGCTGATTTATTTGAGGCTCACACTGTGTTGTTGACTTAATGACACTTTTCTAAGTGCACAGTTTATTAAACATTAGACTAGTCCTCATAGAATCTGCTGGTTTAAGTTTTTAATTTTCTTGCATTAAAACTTCCTTTCTTTTCCAAAACTTTTTAGAAGGTTGCTAACAGCCTTCAACCCACAAAATTTATATAAAGAAGTTTTTGTTGACTCTGAATTTGTTAAACCTACATTAGTGTGAGATGTTACTTGTTTTTGAGACAGCTCTTGTAAATTTGGTTTAAAATGTTGTTCAGAAACATGAGACAGGAGACTCTCTTCAACTTGCAAAACGACTGTTCAAGATACTCATCTCTCTTCTAGTGAATGATTGTCAGAGATTGCTTAGAGTTCATCTGAGGAACGTTTCCTGACTAGCAAGTATGGAAATGTGACATATGAAGGAAACATTTTTTAAGAAGAGTTTAGGCATTCATTCTTTATTTCAGGATTTTAGCCCCAGGATTTGAGGTTCTCTTCTTTTTTTCTTCCTTCTCTGTTCCAAATGTTCAGATTTGATGTTGGTGGCTAAATAGGGACTAGATCTTTGAAAAAGTCCATTATTCATGGAACCTCATTTCAGTGAGGTTCTTTTGTAAATCTGTGTTCCTTAAGTGACTGCCCCAAATTCTGCTTCTTGACACTTTTCTTCTTCTAAATGAGCCTAGGGGATTTCAGAACATTTTAACATATTCTGATTTTGATAAGTAGCATTTACTGTCTTGTTGCAATGAGCTGGGAGACTGAAGAGCAGCAAAGCAGTGTGGTCCTTTCAGATATATCAATACAGCATCAATGGTAAAAAGTTGAGGATAATCCTTTGACATCCTGGCTTATGGGTGTGTATTGTAACTGTTGAGGAAAAGCATACACTCACCAGGTACTGAAATAAAAAAAAATTATGTATTTTTTTTTCTAATCTCTGCATCTCTCTTGAAGACCCTCAGAGTATGAAAGTATTGGCACATTGGTTTTGGGCAATCCTTTTCAGTCAGTCCCATGAGAGACCACATGAACATGTAGGGTAGAAGCAGAAGATTAAATCCTAGTTAATGATAAATCTAGAATTTGCATGTTACCTGATTTTTGTGTGTGTGTGCTGGGTTTTGTTCTTCAGTTGCTGCTTAGCCCATAAGGAGGCAAAAGTGTGTGTCTGCTGTCCTATGTCCTTCATTCTGCCTCCTGTGCAAGCAATCCCATCATGACAACCCGTAGAGGTGCCTCAAGATGCTGGTCCACAATTTAATTTTCATTTTACAGTCTCTGCTTATGGTGTAGATGAAGGAAGGAGAAAAATGACTGAGATTTACATTTAAGACCAAACCATGTTTTATGTTTTCCTTTGCAGAAGTGAGGCTTGCAGCACTTCCTTGTGGTCCATGGGGTGGGAAGCCTGAGTTGCCAAATTCCTGGCTCTGCATGGCTGGCTCCTGTGGCTCCTTGGCAGATGTGGCATGAAGAGCATCTGGGCTGTGCAGGGGCTCCTGCCACCTGCCTGAGTTCATCTGCAGCCCCAGGGCAGTGGCAGCAGGCCTGTCACAGAGAGCAGCTGCCTCCACAAGGAGGGGAGCTGGAGGTGGAGGCAGGATCCAGACATCTGCCAGTGAGGCAGCTGCAAGATTTATCTGGTGCTGCTGCAGTCTGACTCCCTGATTACTGGGAGGAAGAGGGAGGGGGAAGGACTGTATTTAGTTTACCCAGCCAGAGGTGTGTAACAGGAGGAAGTTGGAGAGAGGGCAAATGAAAGGGCAGAATTTCTTCCTAAAATCTAAACTCACTGTCCTTCAGTTTAAAGCCATTGCCCCTTGTCCCATCACTACATGTCCTTGTAAAAGGACAAGCTTGCTTGCAGGTCCCCTTTAGGTACTAGAAAGTGCTGTAAGTTCTCCCTGGATCCTGTTCTCCAGGCTGAACAACCTCAGCTCTCTCAGCCTGTCCTCATGGTAGAGGTTCTCCAGCCCTCTGATCGTCTTTATGGCCCTCTGGACTTGTTCCAACAGGTCTGCATCCTTCATACTCTGGCTGCCCCAGAGCTGGATGCAGCACTGCAGGTGGGGTCTCAGCAGAACAGAGCAGAATGGCAGGGTCCCCTTCCCCACCCTGCTGCCCATGCTGCTTGTGGTGCACCCCAGGACATGTTTGGCTTTCTGTCTGTAAGTACTAAGTACACATTGCAGCTCATGTTGAGCTTCTCATCCATGAGCACCCCCACATTCTTCTCAGGGCTGCTCTTGATCCATTTTCCAGCCAGCCTGCATTTGTGCTTGGGATTGCCCTGACCTTTATGCCTTAATGATGATTATTTGTCATGCTTCTGGTTTTGTACTGCTAGCACACAGCACTGAGATCTCCTGCAAGGCTCAGATGGATATCTTAATTAAAAAAAAAAATCTGCTGTACTGTGTATAAATACATTTAGAAGTAATTTAAGGAACTTGGAAAGCTGCTGCTCTCTGTGAGGGTATTTTCTGTTTCAAAGAGATTGCTGCTACTTATGGCTAGACATCTGTTATCTGAGCAGCCCTGCAAGGCACTGAACAATAGGCATGTTCTTTGGCAGGTCTTTATAGCCACCAGCATTCAGGAATAGCACGTGGAAGGTGCTGTGTCCAGTTCTGGGCCCCTCAGTTTAGGAAGGACATTGAGACGCTTGAGCATGTCCAGAGGGCAATGAGGCTGGTGAGGGGCTTGGATCACAAACTCTGTGAGGAATGACTGAGGGATCTGAGGTTGTTTAGCCTGGAGAAAAGGAGACTCAGAGGTGACCTTATCACTCTCTACAACTTCCTGAAAGGTGGTTGTAGTCAGGTGGGGGTTGGTCTCTTTCTCCAGGCAACTGACGGAACGAGAGGACACAGTCTTAAGCTGTGCCAAGGGAAATATAGGTTGGATATTAGGAATAAATTCTTCACAGAAAGACTGATAAACTACTGGAATAGTCTGCCCTGGGACGTGATGTAATCACCATCCCTGGATGTGTTTGAAAAAAGACTGGATGTGGCACTTGGTGCCATGGTTTAGATGAGGTGTTAGGGCATGGGTTGGACTCGATGATCTTGGAGGTGTCTTCCAACCTAGTCATTCTGTGATTCCACTCAGTAGTTGGTGCTGCTGTGTGCAAGCAGGTGTGTACTTCAATTTTCTAGCATATGGAGTCTAAGACCTTAGCTGGTGCAGTTTCTAACTCAGGACTACTCTGTAGGCAAATCCTGGTACACCATTGGAGAGAGAACTTCTTTATCACTTCTATTCAGATGTGTAAAAAGCCTCTTTTCAGATGTATAAAAAGCAGAATGCACTTACCTGATACCAGCACCGTCATGGGGAAGCTTTCTGATGCAGCTGTGGACTTTGTGCTAGGAGCACTGCCTCTTAATGTCCTTCTTTCATCTTCCCTGTCAGCATTCCCTCTGTGCAATGTTGAATTTCTGCTTTATGAGGGATAAGATATGTGGCAACCTTTTCCTTGTGGGGAACACTGGTAGTCTCTCTCCTCTGCTGCTTATGTTCCCAAGAGTTCCAGGAACTAGATGACTTGGAGATTCCTATGTCATGTTTGGTTCAAAGTTGCTCTAAAGTCAACAGGAATTGAAAACGCATAACTAGGGCTATGTCTGCACAGAAATAATGTCTTATGGTTGGTGTAGAAGGAGCTTATAGCTTAGAAGTTTGGAGTTTTTTCCAATGCCTATCTTCAGAGTTCGTAAGAACTGGCAATTTCTGTCCCATGGGAAATTTTTATCTTGAGAGGAAAAGCCTGAGACTGCATCAATGCAAACAAGTCAGAGACTTGGAGCACTGAATAGTTTTCCCTGGTGCTGCTGATTTCTTTGCAAGTATCCTCTGTGTGTCTGGAGGCTGTAAGACCTGGGGCTTTGTGCACCTCTGGGTGTGCACAGGGAGGAAACTGTCGTTTGAAACCTAGTGTCTGTCATTTTCTAATTCCCTGCACAGCTGATTTTGTTGGGATTTTGGGGAAGGAGAAGTCATGTGATAACATATCCAGCACTAAGGGGCAATAGCAATACCATGCCTGGAGTCTTTTCTAGAGCCTGGTGTGGTCCCTGGAAAACGCCATAGCTGAGTGTACCCTTGTTTAGGAATAAGGCATCTGGGGAGAGAGCCAGAAATAGGGATGAAACTTCAGTTCATTTGAGCTGATGTTGTTTGTGATCAGGCTTTCAATAACAAATCTGGCAAGAACAGGGAAGATGCTGTACAGATGGTCTAAGGGAATGGACAAATAGAAGAAGTGAAAACTAACATAAACTGACAATTATTTTCTTGTGCCTGTAGTTTGGGAGAGTATCCTGTTTGAGAGTGAACTTGCTTCTGTGTGCATTTTCCCTAGTAAATGGAATATTTTACAGCTCAAATCTGGTCTAGACAGTTTAGCCACAAAATTTTAACATTCTTTTGAGATCATTAAAAAAAGTTCCAGCCACATTTGAACAAATGGCTTTTTATTGAGTGTTCACCCTCACTTTAGCCAGAGGACTCTAAAACTAAAAGGTTCTTTTTCTCCCTGGTGATGTGGGTGCCAAGGAGGAAAAGAATTGTCCTGTGGACTAAATGTGGGGGAACAGGAGGAGATAGTTTGATAACTGTGTGTTTATTAATTTTCAACCCAGCAGCAAGCTGCAGGAGTTCAGGTTACTGCTCACTTTGCTTAGGGGCAGAATCTGTCCCTGTGAGTTCCTGTATAAATCTCCAGTAGTCCCAATTGCCTCTACACTGAAACTGGTTTAGAAGTGCCTGTCCAAGAGCAGGTGTGGGATAAAGAATGCTTGTCTCAATTTCAGTAATTGTATGTCTTAATCCTTAGTAAAGGTAAGAATGAAAACATGGAAATTGAGTTACAAAAAAATCAACGCACCACTGTCACAAAAAAACCCCAAGCAAATAAAACCCCCTGACTGTTGGCCTTATATACTTTCTATTGCTTGTAGTGAGATGGTTGGTATGACTGAAAATAAGCATCAATTGAAGTGCTTGCAGAATTGGTGCCTAGAAAAGTGTGCAGCCCTCAGAAAACAAGAATATGAAGTTAAATTTGACTTCTTGTCTTCCCAGCCTCTGTTCTCTGTATTGGAATTTGCAGCAAGGACTGCAAGATAGGGCCTGCCTTTGCCCTGAACAATAAATCCTTCTTGAACAGTTCAGTGTCAGGCCTTAAAAAAAAAGGAAGAAAAAGCCAGAAAACCCTGCCCCATCCTGTCTGCTGTACATAGAATTGAAGTTCCAAAGATAGTTTTAAGATGAAAGGTTAGTCTGTGTGGGGTTTTACAATATCTTTTTATTCATTCATTTTCCATGAACATTATGAAAACCGTTCTTGAAAAACAAACCCACCACACTGCTATGTTTTTTAAACTGTTGTGGTTTTTTGTTGTTGTTGTTTTTTTTATTATTATTATTATTATTCAGGAAGTATTGTTCAGGCCCAGATCCACATAAAACCACATTAAGTTAGGCACCTGCTGGCAAAGTAATTCAGTGTGTGCTGGTGATAGGGCTTCCTTCCCCATCACTGCTGGGGAGTTATTGCTGTCATTATCAGCAGGAGCAGCACGGACCCAATCGTCTTCAAAATTAGGCTGCTTTTACTTTACAAAGTAAAAAAAAATATATGCTGGAAGTGCTAGGTGGTACTGAAGTCCTGTAGTGTACAGTGGATATTCGTATGTATTGCGCTGCAGCAATTTGACAGGTTTTTAAAACGTGCACATGGTTTTTACTGTTGTTGCTGTCACCATACAGAGCAAAGCTGGAGAGGGTTTCTTCCTGCTGCAGTTACCACTTGTATTTCTCCGTGAGCTTTTACTGGATCTGTAGCTGAGCCATGATTTGTAAAGATTGGGTAAGGACTAAGAAGAAAGATGGGGAGAAACTTCTTAGCAGGGCCTGTAGTGATTAGACAAGTGGTTATGGTTTTAAACGCAAAAATTTTGATTTAGATTAGATACAAGGAAGAGGTTTTTTGCAATGTGAGTGCCAAAACACTGGAAGAGGTTGCCCAGAGAGATGCTGTATGCCCCATCCCTGGGAACATTCAAGTCTGATTGGACAGAGCCCTGAGGATCCTGATCTGGTTGAAGATGTCCGTTGTCACTGTAGAGAAGTTGGACTAGATAACCTTTAAGGGTCCCTTCCAATCCCTAAACCATTTTATGGTGTTATGAGTGACACTTGAGGCTTGTGCATTAGTGCACTTAGGCTCTTTTATCTATTTTAGTAGTGATGAAATACTTCTGTTCTTCTGCAAACATTTGTTTTGTTGCCAAGTTTTGTTGGCCAGGGAGGTATTTCACAGCCACTGATCAAAGACTGGGCATGGACATGTCCAAACTCAGACAGCAGAAGGAAGTGAAGCAGTTTAGTGTCAAACAACAAGAGTACTTGTGTGCAGTGAATGAAGCAAAGAGGGAAAATCCACTTAGAACATTTGTTACTCTGTGGGTTATACAGAGATTGTGGAATCCCCTGGTCATACAGAGTTAAGGAATGGACAGCCTTCCCTGAAAAGATAGCAGACCATTAGAAGATCCTTTTAAGGAGACAGTTGGGAAGAAATGCACACAATGTCTTTTGGGGGTTTTAGAGGTTTTGCCATCTGACAGAGATTGGGCCTGAGTTAATGAACTCAGGGGAGGATCCCTGTGTGGGGCCAGTGCTGTATGGGCAGGCAGTTTAGATGGTCACTGTGATCCATGTCCCAGGTTATGTCTTATTTGTAGGAGCTGTCAGTCACTGGGAAAGCTTCTAAAAATGTTTCTCAAGGCATGTACACTGCCATCAGAAAGACTCTGGCATGTCCCCACTTACTGGCTGCAGCCAGCTTAAGTTTATGCTTCTTTTATTTTGGGAGCCCCCATCTCTGAAGGAGAGTGGGTTACTTTGTTTCTTCATACAGGTAATAAATAACTGCAGGTGATGAAAGGATTGCTTTGTTGTAACTGTCATTGTCAGAAAATTGGTCACAAAAAAGTAATCTACTCCTTCATATTTTACTAGTTAGCTAATTGACCAATTAACTTTCATATTACTGATTAAGTGTTACTTTGATCCTGAGACTGTCTTTTTAAATTTAAAAAAAAATTCTTTCTTGTCTGGAATAAAATTTTCGAAACTAGATAGCAGTATTGATGCTCAAAGCATGGGGAAGTGGAGAGCTTATATGAAATGTTCTGACTATATCATTGGCTTTGCTTCACACATCAAAGCAAATCATCTTAAAAAAATAAGGAAAAACATAATTAGGAAAGCATGCAAAGTACAAGAGAAGCATTGTTTAATTAAGAACAAGATTTTCATACCACTCTGTATGGGGAATTAACTCCAGAGAATTTAAGAAAACATGTTTTTATAATGAGAACTTAAACTAAACATACTGGCTTCTTCATAAAAAAGAAATCATTGAATTGTAGGGTATATAACAGCCTCCACAAGGAGAACATCTCTGTTCCTGGGGGGATTCTTTACTTCCTGTGGTTCCATGTTAGTCACCAAAACTCAATCAAGAAGGGAAAAAAGGTTATTTTTAACAGTGAATGCAGTGAAGCAGTGGAACTGATTATCAACGATGTGATAAATCCTCAGTTGCCCACAGTGTTTATTTAAATTGGATGGGATTCTATATAATGTGATCCATATTAGTTGAAAGCTGTTGAGCAAAGACAGCTGTAGCGAAAGTGGAGGCTTGTTTTACGCAGAAGATCAAACCCAATAACCATCAACCCATTTTACTTTTGCTGGAAACAGAGATCTGTCAAAAACAGGGCAAAGGCTGTAGCCTATGTTTGTTTCTTGATTGAAGCTTCCAGGGACTGTATAAGACCTCTGTGCTTTGGTTCTATTTTTGTTCCATAGCTGAAAGCCAAATGCGATTTTATGGGTTTGCAAATCTTGTGGGTTTTTGGCTACTTCTGTTATATTTGACACTAAAGGAGAAAGACTCTGAGTTGTCTGTTTGAAATGTTTTTAGCTATGAGATCACTATAAAGCTGAGAGTAACCAGGTTATTATTCATTAAAATCACATGGAAAAACTTCCAGCTTCTGTGGAGTGAGCTGTAGTCAGAGCCACAGATGTAGAATACATTTGTACCACATATTTTTAATTTATTCTCCATTTCCAGGAGTCTCAATGTTAATTAGCAAGTGTTTTGAGAGGCTTGTATCACAAGGCTGGAGGACAAGTGACCTTGTCACTGTGGCGTCAATGTGAAGGGGAGCTGCAGTTCTGCTGTGTGTTCCTTAATGCGAGCTGGGTTGCCCAGGTCCTCAAAGTTGAGCACCCATTCCTCAAAATCAGTGAATGACAGCTGTCACTCTGCCTTGGAAGGGCTCAACTTTCATCTCTCCCTACATCAGCTGCTTTCTGTGGAGTGGCAGATGAGAAGTGCTTCAGAACCCCCCTGTAAGGACCGGGAGGGTGTGTGCTGGGATGCTTTCCTGAGAGGTCCTGCCTCACTGGGGGATGTTCTCCAGCAAAGTAGGTCCCTGGTTCTCTGCTGGAGCTTCTGGTTGAAGTTACTGTATAAACAGTTATCTGGAAATCAGTCTCCTGCACTGCCACAACCAATGCAGAATTTGCCTTTGCAAGATTAAACTCTAATGTTGTACTGCCCATCAAAACAAGGACACTGTAAAATCAGAGAGGGAAGCATGCTATCCTTTGATGCTGCTTGGATGATTTACACCATCAATTTTGTGGAACTGCACTAATTCCTCTTATAAACAGGATAAGGTAGTAGTCATGGAAATTTTAGGAATAAACAAGTGTTCTGTGAAGGTGAAATGATTTTGATTCCCTGTAGCAGATATTTTCGTGTGGGGCATTAATATTTATTGAGATTGGTAGTGATAGAATTGATTTTGGTGACTAATCCTTGTAGCTTTGTAACCATTACAGGTATAATTTGCTAGCTGTGTAAATACATGATATCAGTGCATACACAAAATGATAGTCCAGTTAGATAAAAATACCCAACTGTGCCTAGGTTTTTACTGTTTATTCAGTGCACAGTTCTATCCATTTTGCTGTTGCAGAGCAGTTACCAAAATGGCCCTATCTTATTCCAGTGGAAACTATTAGAAAAAATGTGTGTGACCTTTAACGGCAGCAAAATCTGTTCCACTGCTAACACTTTCAAGTAACCTTTCTCAAGATAATGTACTATGGTTACACTGTGTCTGTCCTGACATTTAGTAGAACTTTAATCTCACCTTTTGCATCTACTAGTTATAAAAAAAACCAAAAAAACCCAACAAAACAAAACCCAAAAAAATGTACCTGAAATTTTGAATTTAATTGTTTAAATGGTTGCATTTTTTTTTTGGATAATGGTGCCATGAAGATGGAGAAAGAAATAAAAAATGACAACCTTTAAATACATTCTTTTCTAACAAAGGTACATGTTCCTGATCATCCACTAACTTAAAAGTTTAGTACATCTAGTATCTTAAGCTTGTTGATGTGTAGGATCTACAGTATATACACCAGTGAACTTTAGGTTCAGAAACTTTTATCAGTTTAATTCCATTTTATATTTCTTTCATGTGTTGATGTTTTAGCTTTTGATTAATCTAAATTAAGATCATGAAACTGACTTATGGTCCATATTACATCCACTTGGCTTAGCATGTTTAACCTCAGATACCTCTTCATAATATATCTATTAGCTTTTCCATAAAGGTGGGTCTTTAGTGACTTCAGCATGTGAGCCCGCTTGAAAAATAATTGGAGATATTTTTCTGAGTCCTCTAGACCTTTTCAGAACTCATCCAAATTAGTATAAATTTCATAGACAGACATGGTGTATTGGAATAGCTCCCATCTTCACAGAGACTGGAGAGCCGCTCAGAAGAAAAGGTCCCCCTGAGAATATTTATTCTGGTGTAGTAGCCAAATCTTAGGGAGAATAATTTTTAAATCAAATTCACTCTATAAAGAGTTTTTCTGTGGTTATAACCAAAAATTGTGCTTTGTTGTTCCTTTACTTAAAAATTTTGGTCCAGAAAGACAAGTTTGGTTGTTGCTGTGTGCAGGTGGCATTTCTGGGCTGCTGAGCCAAAAGCAGAATCTATGTAATATACTGCACCCTCTTCTTCTGTGTCCTCTAGTTTTTCTGATGGTTTCATAGTTCAGTTTCTGGCAGCAATATAGAAATAGAATAGAAACCTTCTCCCTTTTTCTTTTCCCTATTGCCCTTCAGCTCTTTGGGGCAATGGGCGTACAGAATTCAGGCTGAGGGACATGTTCAAAGAGCAGTCATATATTGTAGAGTAAGGGAAATGTGGAATGAATTGGTAACCTAAGAGGTAATTTTTTTTGTTGTTTATACTTTTTTCTCCCTCCCCTTTGTGCACTGTATAATAAAATACTGCCTGGAGAACAGGAGGTTTGGAGGGTAAATTGGCTGAGATGAAAACTGGATTGTAACAATTGTGATTTTGTTTTTCTTCAGCCTTATCTTGACAGGCTGGTTTCTGAGTATTAAATTTCCAAAGATTGCATATAGAGTTGTACATACGTTCTACATTAACTGGCAAGGTAGAGTAGTCCAATTGAGTCCTGTGCAGTCTGCCATGGGTTTTGTTGGATTTGGAGGTCCCAGGAACTGTGTAACAGATTCTTGAGTGCTGTCTGCTGGCACCTTTGTCTGCTGGCTAATTACAGATGTACAGACAAGGCCAAAACCCTGGAAGGGAGGCCCCTGCATGGCTCAAAGTCTGAGCTGGGGCTGCAGATCCCACATGTGCAGTAGGGAGCTGCAGTGTGGCAGGAGCAGGCAGGGAGGGCGATGGCCTTGCCTTGGGCATTTCTCCTTGTGGCCGTCCCTTCTTGCCAGCCTGCCAGGGCTCACATGGAGGAGACACCAAATGGGAGCTGGGGCTGGATGAAGTTCTGCAATATTCAACAGCAATGTGTCTGTTCACTTCTAGTTTCATGGTTCTCTGGTTTTGAAGAACCTCATCCTCAGTTACAGCATTTCAGAGGTGAGGATGGGTACCAAATCCATGGGGTGAGAACACATGATGCCCAGACTGAAGCACAAAGCATCTGTGTGGTGCCCCTCCATGTCAAGGGTTTTCTTTGCAGTTAAAACTGTTTCACTATTTTTTGTACTGTTTTATGTTCTTTGAAAACAAAGCCAAGATACTGTTTTTAAGGTTCCAGGTTACATTGGTGTTGAAAATCTGATACTTCATAACCCTGTTCTCTTGTATAGTCTGGTACCCTGTTCAGATTATACCTCTTAAAAGTGTTTGATTAGGGGATATGCTGGGTTAGCAGGTACCCATCAGGATCATTGAGTTCAACTCCTGACCCTGCACAGGACACCCACCCCATGTCACACCATGTGCCTGAGAGTATTGTCAAAATGCCTCTTGAATTCAGACAGGCTTGGTGATGTGACCACTTCCCTGGGAAGCCTGTACCACCCTCTGGGTAAAAAACCTTTTCCTTTTGATTTCACCCCCTGCATGGTAAAGTCATGTGGCCACAAAGCATCTTGGATTTAAAGCCCACCAAATGAAGCAGGGCTTCACCAGGGCATCTGTCCTTTGCTGTGACTCCTCCCAGCTTCTGGTGAACCTCAGCCTATATACTGGCAGGATGGGATAAGAGCCAGAAAAGGCCTTGACTCTTTATAAGCACTGCTCAGCACTGATGAAAACATCCCAGTGTTACTAACAGTGTTCTCAACACAAATCCAAAACATAGCCACAGTGAAGAAAATGATCTGTTCTAGTGGAAAGCAGTGCAGTGTGCCTGGGGGTGCAGTCAGAGCCAAGCATGGGTGTGGACGACATGGCCTGGCTCAGTGCTGGTGCTGCCTGCCTTGTTGCAGCCACTCTGCCCCAGTTGGAGCAGCTCATGGGTCAGCCTCACCTTTTAAAGACAGATTTGTGTTTTTGTTCCAGACATAGACTGTTCAGAAAGGACTTTCCATGAAGTTTTGCTGGTGATGGAATCCTCTAAGATCCTTCAACTTGCTTTTACAAAACCTGACATTTTGTCTCACTTTTGTGTTGACATGCCATTGAGTGCAGATATAGGTGCATTAAAACTCATAGCATTTTTCTGAACATTTATGTCATTGAAGCCTCTTGGCAGAGAATCCTGTCCCTAGCTGTAGGGCTTGTATAACACTACAGCATGTATTTAAAGAAATGCCAGGGAGGCATCATCTTTGACAGCTACTCAAGAGCTTAATGCTGTGGTTTTTGCTGCTTGTCTGAGTGAACAAGTACAAGCATCACTGGGCCCTCTAAGTGCAAAGATAGGTGCAGGGTTTATTGTCTTTAATCTGCCTTCTCTGGAAATTACAGTTTTTCTTTCAAATATTCTAGTGGGATGGTGGTGGAACAAAAGGAGTTGTTTTGGATGTTATAAAGGGGGAATGGTCTCAGAAAGCCAGTGAGGATAAATTGGATCAAAGCACCTGTACTAGAGATCTCTTTCTGTGTATATAGTTCACGTCAGTCTAGTGGAGAAAACTACAGTGACTGCCTGATCACTTGTAGGTGACAGTTCAGGGTACCTTTTTATAGATTGTTTACTCACCGTGATCTTGAGAGCAAAATTGCTTGGGGCTCCTTGCTGATGTGAGTCTCCCCTTCCTTGTTTCTGAGAGACTAGTGAGAGATAAGTATTTTCTTTAAACTAGTTGGTTTTCCTTCCTAGTGCTGTCCTATGGTCCTTTCTTTCCCTTCAGCAAGACATTGTAAATGCCGTGGTGCTTAGGGTGTCCTCTGTCACCTTTGTATTGGACATTTATCCTATGCTACTCTGCCTTTCTCCCAAGGTACTGCAGAGGGCAGTGGCTAAGGAAAGGCATAAGGTATAAGGAAAGGTATAAGATTCAAAACAACTCCTACTACAAGTACAGGAGAGAAGAGCATAGAGAAAAGTGATGTGAAAATTTCCTAATAATTCCTGCATTCCTAGAAAGAGGGATGGAAAACTTCTGAAGAAATTAATGCAGAGAAACTGGAAAGACTTGTCACAGGAAAATGTCTGTGATAGTGAAGATACTTGTTATTTTGCCATATTGGAAGAAGAAAGAGAAAAATCTGCTCACAAATTTGTTTAACGTTGTGTTTGTTTCCATAGTACTCCTAATGTCAAAAAAATATGGGCATATTTAAGACCATAAAACATGTACATTTTGAACAAAACCAAGACAACACACAACAAAACGCTACTGGAATGCATTGAATAAACACTCAATTATCTGAAGTGGGTCTTGTGAATATTTATCGATTTGCTTATTTTTGTAGTGTTGAGGAAATCTGCCTTTTGGTTTACGTAGCTAATTCTGTGATGTCCTGTGGAAACAGCCTCTGTAGATTTACCAGTCCTTTTCAGCTATAACAACTCCTGCTCTGTGCCCCAGTTAGGAGCTGTAAGAAGCCTCTTTTCAGACAACTGATGGGTAACTGCTCCCTGGCAGCAGCAGAACAAACTTCTTTCAAGATTACAGATTAATTATTAATTTTGAGAAGTGTCTTTTCTTTCTAGAAAAAAGTAGTTTGTACTTGAGAAAGCAGAGTGTGCCATTGTTGGAGATTTGCTGACTTCATGGTAAGGTGCAAGGTAGCTGTAAAGGATTTTTTGGGGGAATCTAAATCTCTTTTGTAATCTGTGTTTGGCAAGATAATTCTTTATCTGTTGCATGCTATATGCCTCTGCTGCATTTTATGAAAATGTGGCTCTGAACCTACCTGAGAGACCAGTCATACTTGCCAAGGCACAAAATGAGTGACAGATGAACAGTGAAATAAAAGCCTGAGCAACACCACCCCTTGTCTGAGAGACAGAGCTGAAGCAATCAGGTGGGCACATACAGGGGAGCTTTGTTATCCAGGGGCTGCTTTGCCAGGGCAGCAATAGCTGGTGAGGAAGGAGATATTTTATTTATATTTGAGGAAAAGAGCCTTATATATCTGTCAGCTGTACAGTGCAAGTGCACCATCAGTTGCCATCATTCAACATCATAGCAAGGCATTGTATGTGGTAAATGATGTCAAAGGAGGCTTTCTTGCTCTGGGGAAAGTGGCATCCACATTGTATTAACCAATCTTTTCCTGACACTGTCTATACAAGACATTTAAAAGCCCAGGTGAAGGGTGACACCTTCTCTTTTTCTGGAAAAAAATCACCTAGTGATTGCCATCTTCACAGTTTGAATTTTTCAGTAACTGCCCTGATCTGTCAAAAGTGATCCTCTCTCCCAAAACAAGCAGTAAAAGGCACCAGGCACTTTGGCAAAAGGTACCCTTTGTACCTTTGTGAATGGAGACTGTAGCCCTACAACATGTACGTAGTTTATTTAATAGGGCAAAGTAGTTCAGAAAACAGAAAACCAACCAATGACTTTTCTGCCTTTTCTAACAAATAGTTTCAGGATATCTTGTTTTACGTCTCATCTTTCACCTCAAACAAGTACTTCAGCTGAGGGGGAAAAAAATCTTCTTTTTCTTTTATTTGAACTATTTGGAGTTATTGACTCTTAAAATTTTATTCATCCAGTATCAAACCAGAGTAAAAAGCCAGCACAAAGTGACTTTAGTATTCCAGCCCTCATGTTGTAGCAAAAATATCAAAGTCACAGGAAGGAGAGTATTCTAGTTATTTGTGTGATGTCCTCATATCCCTGAAGCCTCTGTGGCAGCACTTCACAGCTGCAAAGAGCTGTGTTTGGAAAGTTTGGAAGTTGCTGGTTTTGCAGAGAAGTAGCAAATCCCTCAAGTGAAAATATGTTCAACCTCCTTTCTAAGCGATGTTTTCAAAATCATTATAATTCATCTAATTAACTAGCATATTCTTTTTATGCTTTTGTGTCAGAAAATGCAGTATCCAAATTGGCAGGCATATGTGGGAATAAAGTCAATTTTAATATTTCACCCAGAGGATAATGTCGGCCTCAGAGTCTCATTGGGAAAGGTTGCTAAGATTGACTCTGTTTCATGGACCACCCAGCAATTTATTTCCTTACACTTTTCCTTATGCCCCCCAAATTAAAGTCTCTGCTGCAGAAGCACAGTAAGCACAGTAAACAATAATGACTCCTGCTTCCTTTCACCCCAAAAGTAAGGTTTACAGAGCCTGGGAAATTGCTTGAACCAGATGGCGAAGGTTAAATTGCAGAAGCATGTACAAAGTGATGAGAAAATACTTTTTGAGAAATTAAATCCTTTCTGTGTAACGTCTTCCCTTTCTCTGAGCAGACAGTGGCTATGTGTTCTGCAGCTGTACTTTCAAATCACAGTCATAGCCTGGTCTTAACCATTTCCTCAAAACCCGAGTGTCCTTCGTTTTAAAAACAAAGCAAATTGGAAATGAAAGTACTTTGGAAATGAAAGTAGTTGAGTGTGTGCATGTTAACACCTGCGTTATTCCTCCCATTTAGCAGGCCCTCAGTGCTGCTTTGATTTTTTGAGAAAAAAAAATCTACACAAAAGCAACCTAAAAAAGTGATTAATCTGGCTTTACTTGGCATTTGATTAGTTCTGTAATAAATATCTATATTTTTCTCCAATACACTCATACCATCTTTACATTGTATTAAGTGGCGAGACAATCAATATTTCATTTTATGCAAGACATAAGCCAAACATGAAGTTAATGACGTTTACATCCTTGCCAGCTAGCTGTCAGGGATTAGTGTTTGTATTTTAGCCAATGTGATGAATTGGTATCTTGTAGAACTGATTGGTTTCTAACAATTTGCTGCAGTTTAAGCAGCTCTTTAAGATGGAGGGACGTGGTTAACAGTTCTTTAAATACATAAGCACAGGAAACCTAATGGAAGTTTACATTTGTTGTTATTTTTCGTTGTAAGGTGTGTATTTTTTTAAATTGATGCATTGTCTGTTCTGAAAATGGTGATTTTTCCAGAGGATGTACACCACCTCCCCTCCTCTTCCTCTGCACGTGGAAATGGTTGATGGGTATTTCCAAGAGCTCCACCCAAAAGCACAGCAATGTCAGTTATTAATGTAAGTGGAACAAAGAGGCTAAGCCGTGGTGGCATTCAGGACAGGGTTTAATCTGTTAATTTGCTGTAATTCCAGCAGGTAGGCTGACCATCAGTGCTTACCCTGCTCTCTCCTGATGAAAGCATCCTGCTGGCCACCTGCAGAGATCAGGCAGGGACTGGCAGTGCTCCCACTCCTCTGCCTGCACTGAGTGGCCAGAGGCTAAAGGGGGGGAAAACAGGTCCTGTCATAGGTGCAGGTCTCCTGTGGGGTGCGAGTCCTCCAGATCTCCAACCTCCAGATGTGGTTTCTGCTTTTTGGGTAACAAGTTTCCTGGGCAAAAAGGGTTCCCAAAAACCATGGGGCAATGCAGGAGTGCTGAACCACACCAGTTGGAGATTTCTGTTTCCATACAGAAGCCCTTTGCCTCCCTTCCTTGTGTTACTCATGTTGGACGATGAAGTTGGTGTTGGAAAGGTCAGAAGTACAAAACAGCTTCGTTGGAGGAAAATAAAAAGAGGGAGAGAACTGAACTAAGGTGCCAGCTATAGAAGGTGTAAAGGAAAGGCAGCTTAACTTCTGAAGTGTGATGAGGGAAGGGGAATGTGCTGTGTCCAGTGGAGCTTGAAAACCTGGTTTTGTGCTTTTCTTATGAAAACTACATCAGAAATGGTCTTGATGTGGCCAAATTCTGGGTGTGGCTAGATAGGATTTATTATTAAGAATCTGCGTCTATTATCATTGGCAATTGAGGGAAAGAAAACAAAAGTTTTCACTGTAGTTCTGCCATCAAGGCTGGAAAAGCTATTTCCATTTTAGTGAGTGTACAAGCATGAAAAGATGAAGCTGTTTCCTTAATTATTGTGTTGTTTCTCATAGGTAAAATACTGTCGTATTTTCAAAATTAGGTTTCTTTGAAAATGCCGGTCAGAGCAAGGCTGCACCCTGGCCATGTGCCAACGCCTGAGGGGTCTGAGCTGTGCTCAGGTTCTGCAAGGGTTCCTTTCATCTGCAAAGAATAACCTGAGAAAGTTAACATAATGGTAAATAAAACTGACCCGGAGGCTGTAACTAGCTTAAGTTTTCAAAATTGAAGCCTTCCTTTAAAAGAAGCTGTTCTGGAAAATAATTAGCCACAGAGGAAAGAGAAAATTTAGCTAGAAACTAGGAAGCAGATTTGTGATAAGCAAAGTAGAGAGTCAGTGTGAGCGCAGAGCGAGTTCTTGAGTTGTTAAGTAACATTGTTGGAAGTAGGAAGTCCCACGCACAGCCTGATTTGAGAGAGATCTGGGTGATGTCTTTGAAAGAGACTTGAATAGATGAACATATGAGCAAGAGTGTGTAATGAATTAGTATGTGCATGGTGTGCAGGGTGTTTTTACCCTAGAAGAAAAGAGATCTCTTGATTAAAAGAAGAAAAAAAAATCCATTCATTGGTCTGACCAGGTATAGCCTTCCTTCTGTCAAAGGGAAATTAAATTGTATAAAAGAAATTGTTTGAAGTCAAAAGTGCAAGAGAAATGGTCTACTATTGTTCCTCACAGCGACTTCTCATGTCAAATATGTATAGCTTAGGCTGGCTATGGCAATGATGCAATCACCACTGGAAGACCATGGTGGGTGTTAGGACATAATTTTCTCTTTTGTATTCAGCCAAGCACCAGATGTTTAATTGGATACTTTCTGCAGAAACATAAATGGGGCCACAGCAAGCTGTGAGATGCTTAGATGGATTAATTATCTTCTATAGCAAATTTTATATTCCTATTTCAAGTTTTGCCCTTGCTGTATGTTTTTGTGTAGGTTTCCTACCCTGAATTATGTGCAGAGATGATGTGAGTCTGCATCTTCCACTTGATTTTTTCCTTCTCGGAAAGCCTTTTTTCCAAAGGTCATTTTGATTGCTAAAGCTTTCTCCTTTATTTCTCCTTTTTAGCCTCTGCCCTGCTCCATGCTGTTGGGTTTCCCAGGCTGCCTCTGGCTTTGTGCTCTGGCAGTGTCACTCCGCCTGCATCCGCCGCCTGTCCTCTTTTCATCAGTGAATCCAGCCTGTGCTTCCTCCAGTGTTTTGTCCCAACATGTCTTGTCATTCCTCCTTAATGACAGCTGCTTTTTTCATGTTTCTTGTTACTTCTGATTCCATTCAGTGCTTGTGATCCAGCCAGTCTGAGAGCACTTGCCCTTTCTTTGATGCCTATGTGTTCCCGGGAAGTGTCCTTACCTACCTTTGCTGCATGGGATCTCAATTCATGTCCTTCATTTTGCTGCCCAAAGGCTTCTTCACCAGTTACCTCAGTCCTGGCTCCCAGCTGTAGCTTGATGCATCAGCTAGGGGTTTTCCTCTCTCTTTTCCCTGCTTACCTTTGACCTTCCTTAGGTCTGGCAGTGTAAGTCAAGAAAGGGATCTCTTGTGTCTCTTCTTGTCTTTATTACAGACTCCTGTTATAGTAATTGAAGTTACAGTCCGGATTTGCAAACTGCAGTATTTTAAATGTCAAAATTGTTGATTTTTTAAAAATAAAAGTGCTGTAGAGACTATTTCTTCTGTTGCTGCATTGCATCTTTTGTGATTCAGTTTTCCATGTTTCTTCTATTTCTTATATTCAGTACATGTGCTAAGGGCACAGTGCTGTATCTTTCCATTCCACAGCTTCTGCTATTCCAGTGTCAGGTTTTAACAAGGTAAATTAAATTATAAAAAATCAAATATTTTAGTCCAGGTAGTTTTTTTTGTTTAAGTTTGGAAGATTGGTATGTAATTTTAAAGTTCCATTTTTTGTGTGCTGTCATTTGTTTTATTTTTATTACATAGAGAAAGAAATGTCAATATTTGTCTAGTTATGCCCTGAGTCAGGAGAGGAGACAGAACTCCACCCATTGAACATGTTTTTAAATATATCCTAGTTTAAAGCTGTAGTCAGTTCCAGTTTAGATCTTCTGCATGTCCCAGCTGGGTTGCATATGCCACAAGAGAATGTGCTGCTAAAAAAATTAAATTAATAGTTTTCACTTTTATTTTAGCCTAAATTTGGGAGGAATTAGTCTGAGATTCAGATTCTCTATATATGCTTTTGAATTGTAAGGATGCCTTTAATCATTTCAACATAAATATGGTTGTTTGTGTATGGCCTCTACCTAGCTCGTTTTTGACAGTATATGTGGTTGATGTGGCCCATATTAAACACAACCACAGTGACATCATTCCTTTTTTTTTTGAGTCTTGGATCAAGGCTCCATGTGGGAACAAGCCCAAACCCTTCCCTGCTGTAATGGAAGTGCAGCTACCTTGTGGCTCAGTCTCCAGTCCGATGCCAGAGCTGGCTGTGATGTGGGTTGCTGGCTCCAGATCCTTCCCTGTTCACCCCAAAGACTCAAGTCACGGTGTTTCTGCAGGGATTTCAGTGCTGGCAGCTTCCCTGTGCTGTCCAAATACTGTCCCACCCCACACTCCACTCCTTGCTCCAGGGTTTTCCTGGCTGCAAGGTCTCCCTCAGCACCGAGGGTTTTGCTCTAATGCTTTTAGCATTCACTTGTACATGTGCAGCCCTATTGATTTACACTTGCTCTGTCCTGTTAAAAAAAATTATTTATATCATCCACGTGTGGCCGAATTATTTAGGGAAGCTGTAGTTAGACATTTTACAACACATTTCTGTGAGGCTTTACTTCTGTCAGGTTTTCAGTGCTATTTGGGGGTCTTTGTGCTATTTTGAGTGGCTTTTCATTTACTATGGGAATCTTATTTTGGAACTAACCAGATGTTTCAGCAGTTTGTGGGATTTAAAAAAAAAAGTATTATCTTTTTTTTGTAACATACGTTTTCCCTGCAATTATGGTTTCGTAGTCTTTCAAATGAATTATATATGGACTTATATAAGTTATGTTTTTAGAAAATGGCACATTTTGTCTGTTGTCTGTAGTACATTATTATTCTATATTAGTAATAATGAGTCAGTAACAATTTTGATGGAATCTGTGTGACTAATATTTAACTTAAAATAGCTCAATATTTTTTGTTTTGTTTTAAACATTTTGTTCTTATATGATGACTGGTTTTTTTGGCTTTTTTTGGTTTTGCTTTGTCCAGAAAACTTAAGCACAATGACTACTTGCTTCCAGTAATGAAAGGTAACTGTAGGAGTGAAGGCAGCCAGCAGTGGTTGCTGTTATTTTAAGCAGCATGTAGTTTTTTTTGTTAGGTTTGAGCACATTTTTGCCTGGGTGAGTAGAAACCTAAGTCAGTATTTTCAGTTTTGTCAGGGGCAGTCACTGGGTTTTCAAATAGGAACCAGAATTTAGGGGTTTACTGTTTTATTTGTAGTTGTTAAGACTTTGGGTCCAGAATTTGAGCTGCTTTAGATTCATGTAGTGTTGTCAAAGTCAGTGGATTTGCTGAGATTTGTATCATCTGTACATGTGCCTCTGTGTCTTCTGATACCACTGGAAATCATTAAAAGAACAAGGGAAAAGCTTTGTCCTTTTTTTTTTTTTTTTTTTTTTTTTTAATCACAGACACAGTCACTTTTCTCTCATCAATTGGAAAGAAACCTCTGTTGGCTCTGAGTCTTATTAGGTGCACATTGAGTGATCTCTGAGGGTTCCTTACTTCCTCATGCAGAGACTTTAATCATCCTGCCAGGGTGTTACTTCGTTGCTCTGTTTAATGAGTTGTTCAGGAGAGACCCAGCAAAGGAACTGGTGGAAGAGTTGGACACTTGCACAGATTAACCACTCAAGCTCTGCTCAATAAACGTTGATTAAATAAACCTTTTTTATCCATCAGCTTGCTGACCCCACGCTGTCTTTTTCTCCTCACCTCGTGGGACAGTGTGTAACTTAGACTGAAATTCAGTGAGAAGGGCAAAGGAATGGAAACACACCAGGACTTACTACTTGTGCAAAGCTTCTGTGTTGGTGGGGGCTGGAAAAGACATTAATTAGGGCAAGTTTAGAGGTAATTTCCATGGCAGACTTATGCAGTAAACACAGGTAACCAACTACTATGATAAATACTGCTCATTGTGATAATGCTATGATATCTGTGTTTTATCAGTGTGACATCAATCTCTTTATCTGTATCCCTGATACGAGTCTGTAGGATGGACAAGAGGATTAAAAGTTAGTGGATGTTTAATTGCAACATTAAAACTCTTGAAAGGGGTTGTTTTACCCAGGCTTATTGTCCTAAAACTGGTCCTCTGAGAGGTTCTATCAATGTGCCTGAAAAGGAACCTAGTGTTGCTATTCAAGCTTTCCTGATAAAGCTGTATTCCTTGTCTCTGCTTAATTCTTATCACACATATTACTGATGTAATGGGCATGGTCATAGTGCTCACAGCATTTTAATGGCTGGGGTTTCAGTGAAGGTCAGAAAACAAACACAGCTCTCTTTTTAAATCCCCCAGTGAGGCAGTGCTTTTCACCTTGCCTGTCTCTCTTTACAGTGAGCCCACTGACCCATGGAGTCATTGTGTGGGTATTGCTGGCAGTAATTTATCCTGTCACATGCGCAGTGACGAATTCATCATCAGAAATGCAGACTCTTACAGATTTGTGAAGTGTCAGTTTGACAGAATTACTCAAAATTACTGACAGCTGGCATCCTTCCAAAAGACCAGTAGTTGCTTAGCTGTGAAAAATGGCAGAAGATGGACAAATATATTGGAACAAGAAAATCTCTACAACACAGAAGTGGTGCTAATGTGATATAATTCATAACTGGTTGCTGTTACAGAGTCACCTTCAAGCATTCGAGTCTATTCTTCTTTCTTCTCTAGCAAGTGATTTACTTTGTGACAGGTAGCTCAGCAAATCAGATTGTTCCTCACCTTGTTTGATCTTTGTCCCTCTTCTTTTGCCCATATTTTGAGAGCAGGATGGAGCTGACCAGGCTAAATGCATTTTACAAATACTTCTATCAGGTTACAGAAGAGCAGCTATTAAACATTAATTTCTAGTGAGGCTGAAGTGGGATTTTAAATATTTAAAGGAGTAAATTATGTAAAGGGAATTCCTACCACTTCCTAAAATGATAATTTCTCATAATTTGGGTTTGGATATCCATAGGCAATTAATCTAAAATTGCTATTGCTTTAGTTTTGCTCCCTTTGCATTAGCTCTTTATATAAAAATGTGTTCTCAATACATGCCAGCAGGCGTGTATTTTAAGCTAATTATGATTGTCATCCTTATCAAACTTGATTACTTTTTCCCAAGGACAGAAATTGTTGGGCAAGTGGCATGGGGGTGGAAATTGGAGCCCAGAGCCATCATGCAACGATGACAGAACTGGGACACATTACCTGATCACTAAAATGACTCAGACCACATGTAGATGAATTGTTTCCCTTGTTAATTCATGCAAATGTGGCCTGGAGGTTAAAGGAATTGATCTTGAGATCAGGAGGTCTCTGCTTTATTTCCAGCTTTGTCACCAGTTTGTTTTCTGACCTTCAGCAAGTCATGACTGTATCAATATACTTACATTGATTTTCAACTCATGCATGATGTGAAGCAAGGGCTTCAGTATACTGATGAATCTGGGCTGAAGTGGTACCCCCAAGGTTACACAAGAAGACTGTGAGTGAACCAAAAGTAGAAGCCAGAAGTAAATTCCAGTGGGAGGTATCAGTTGTGGAGCACCTTTGCTTCCTGGGCAAGAATTTTGGCCCAAGACTTGAGTTTTGCCCATGGACTTCAAAAAGTGCATATCTAGATTTAGGAACAGGACACGAGGTATATGATGATGATGTGAAGGAAGATTATGATGGGATTAGACACTTCTAAAGTTGGATTGGTTAACTCTTGCTAAATAAAGCTGTTCTTTAGGAATATTAAAGGGAGACAAATAATGATCATAGAGTTGTAGAATATCCCGATTTGGTATGTAAAGGTTGTTTTTTTTTTCCAGTAGGGAATCTGAAGTCTGAGTATTTTCTGCTGAAGCTGTTCTTGAATGCTCTGTTTCAGGCATGGTATGTTTTCTTTTGTTTTTAAATAGCTGCTATTTTGCAGTTTAGTAACTCAAAAATTCTTTGGGCCAAGAGAAGAGTCATTGAAGTCGCTCATAGTGGAGGGAAGGAAGGTGAGAGGCAGCTAGTGCTGAGTGGTGTGAGTAGCTGTTGGTATATAAATCTGAGAATCTGAGAAAGACAACAGATTTGCTGCTCTTGCTGATTCCTGAAAAGAGTCATAGTTTTTCTATTTGCTTCACAGTGCAGTTCAGATTTTACTCATTGAAAATTAATCATGTCTACCAATGACTAGTTTGCTTATATCTTCCAAATAATCCTTAATATCATCTTTTGCCCTAGTGGCACTGTTAGGTCTATTCTGGGTCTTCCCCATGTTCTTTTGGCCCAGCCCCACACTGTTGCAGTAAGGGAAGTATTTTTCTCCCCGTTGCTGAGAGCAGAGTGGTCAAACTTGGCTTGTGGCTGTGCTCTTCCTGCCTCGGACCTCTCCATCGCTCTCTGCTTTCCTCTGGATAGGCTCTGCAGTGTGGGCAGTGGCAGTGGGAGCCAGCTGGGGGTCTGTGTGACCCAGTCTCTGCTCCCACTCACCCAGGGCTGTGGTTGGGACCCCTGGCAAGGAGCCACACGACTTCTCTGTGTGCCTCCCTTCAGCTGGGCGCTCCTTCTCACTGCAGAGCATGGGCAGCAGCTCGCGTCAAGAGAGGCAGGTGATCTGTAAATTACTGTGCTTTTATTTTTATCCAGGGTAGCCAAGGCATTGGTTGTATAACTCAAAAGAACAACCTAATAATAAACCCGTGCTTGCATTCAGAATTCAGGCTGAGTGTCCCTGCTTTGCAGTAGCTTCTTGCTGCTGCTCTCTTTTGAGGCGGTTTGGATAGACATGGGTTGGTCGTGCATCTGGCTCCAGTTGGCAATGTGGTACCAGCTCATTTTTTAGGAAACAGCCATAATTCAGGAAAGCTGTTGTGTTCAGCACTGGATTGTGTAGTTTGTGTTTTTCATAATCTTCTGGGTGTGGTTCCATGTAAATTCAGTGCCACTGGTGTCTGTGCAGTGACAGCAGTCAAATTATAGAATTGGTAAGAAAATGTAAAAATCTTTCCTGTAATGGCTGTCGTTGCAAAGAGAAAGATAGTAGAATATGGTTAGGTTTTTAAAGAAACTTGCTTTTTTTCTTTTTTAAAGCTTTTTTCATTTCTTTTTATTTGTGCCAAATAGACACAGCTTTTTATTAGTCTTATTTTCACTTTATCACTTTCTTCACAATTTTTTCAGGAGAAAAGCCATGGGAAGAAGAAAGGGGTGATTTAGGGAGGAAGAAGTTTTTGCTCTTGCTGTGTTCTACACTTCTCAAGTCAAGCAGTGATGGTGGTCACTGTGATCTGATCTGTTAGAAATAGATTGCATCGTTTGTGACCTTTGGGGGTGGCCTGCAATTCATCCTGCTCATCTCCTCTCACTGTGATTTGGGGTACAAGATGTCTTTAAGTGCTTGTTTGAGGTATTAGCCCAGAGACAGTGATTTTACCAAGTGACAAGTGGTACGGCTGGCTGTGCGTGTTTAGCTTGGCACCTGGCCTTGATAACTGCTTTTAATGGCTACTTTTTGCTTGGAAGCTGAAAATCTTCCTTTGGCTTTTATAATTTTTGTCTCACATCTTGTAGTTGATGTGGTCAGTAAAAGACCTTTTGTATTTCAGACATTCCCTCCACTCCTTTAATCGTGACCTAAGCTTTGTTTTGAGGACAAGAAATGGCATTGCTGGGAGGGAGCTTCTGGGAAGGAGATTGCAGAGCCCTTGTGACTGGTGTGATCATGTTGTGTCTGGATGGTGGGGAAGAAGAATGCTGCTTGGGTTTGGAAGAAACATTTTGGTCACTTGTTTCTTAATATTAAAGACTATCTGAATATCTTAATCTGGAGTTTAAAGGGAGGGAAGAAGCCTGTGTTTTGTTTTGTCTGCGGTAAGCAAACAGATGCTGTTTGAAAAACATGGGAGAAAGGAAATTAAGTCTTGTGGTTTCTTTCTTCAGTGTTGTCCTACGGTTAAAAATCCATGATGGAGCTTGTTGACTTTTTGATTAGACAAATAGCATTGGGAAACCCCTGGTGCTGGAAACACTTAGTCATGTGCCAAGCTTAACTCTGTCTTTGGCTGTATAAAGAGCTAACAAGCGAAGGAGAGAAACCCTAAATATTTAGGGTTGGGGCTTGCTGTGCTTGTGTTTCACTTCCCCTTTTCTCTCCCTCCACTGTGAGTTTTATTGGGGTTGACTTAAGGATAGGGATGACTTGACTGCCGGCTGTTTTTTGAGGAGAGCAAGTTGGGATGAGCTTTAGCCTTCTGCCACCCTTGAGCATCATCCAAAGCTGAAGATTCAGCTCCCACATGGCCATGAGGAAGCTTCTCTGAAGCTTCTTTGCATGGAAAATGATGGGAATATAACTGGAGCATTTCCACCCTTTTGCACACAAAGAAGCATTGATGCAAAGAGCTACTTCCGACAGGGAGTTTGTGAAGCAAAGCAGGTTTGGGAAGAGATGGTTGCTGTTGCATTGTCCAAATGGAAACTGGATTTTAGCTGTAGCTGTGATGGAGTAGACATTTGGAAAGTTGGATGATGCTATCAGATGTTTTGAAGTTAGCCACAAGTGGAATCTTATGGAAGAGTTCACACCAAATCCCCAAGCACATATTATTTCTAAGACCTCTAACTTTAGCCTAAGACAGTTTATTTGAATTTCAGTACTTGCTAACATTACTGTTTATAAGGGCATGAGTGACAGGACAAAGGGTAATGGCTCTAAACTGAGAGAGTAGATTCAGATGAAATATAAGGAAGAAATACTTAACAGTGAGGGTGGTGAGAAACTGGAGCAGGTTGTCCCATGTCCCATCCATGAAGTGTTCAAGGCCAGGTTGAATGGAACTTTGAGCAGCCTGGTCTAGTGGAAAATGTCCTTGCCCATGGTTGGGGTGGGGGGGGAGGGGTTGCAACTAGGTGATCTTTAAGGTCACTTCCAACCCAAACCATTCCATAATTCTGTAGTTACTGGTATGGCAAGATGACATAGGTAGGGAGAGCCTCCTGCTTAAAGGGACATTCTGCAGTGAGGCGTGAGGTCTGTGGTGCTGGGGCTGGGCTGATGGAGGGTGCAGGCTTTAGGGCTGTTGTCCTCTCTGAGAAGGGAAGTAGCATAGTTGCAAGAGAAACAGGAAATTGTCTTAACATGGTGATCAGAGTATACAGCAAACCACCCTGTGTTTTAATTTCCTCATTGGGTAAGTAGGACACAAATGAACATCTGCAGGGCATGGAATTAATCCTGTTCATGTGGGGAGGAGCTAAATGAAATCACTTGTTACCTTCACCCTGCACTCTTTACTTATATTGCAATTATCTTGGGGTCATCACAAGCACTTATTTTTCAGTTTCACTCATATCCTCATCTACAGCCTTTGTATCCCTCATTATTTTGAGGGCAGTGTAAAACAGTAACAAAAAAAAAGATAGCTAAGTTCTTGAGCAAAATTAGTTGGTGCTAGTGGTTTGAATTGGATTTTTTAAAGTAGGCATATTCAGCTGTCCTTTGAAATTAGCATACATTTTGTGGTAGCCACAAACAGAGTTAATGGTTAATGACAATGGGGTTATTAACTAGTGGTGTCCTCATTTTCTTTTCTATTTGGGGTTCCCATTACAAGAAAACATTCCCAGCTGAGGTAGAGGGAGTAGGCAGTCTTAATTTCTAAGGCCATTTGTATTTACCTGAAATTTTTTTCCAGCACTGATTTTAGCTGGAGCACAGCCTTGATAGGAAGAGTAAAATTCTCATGCACCCTATCAGAAAGTAGCATGTAAAATCTTGGACTACTTTCCACACTCACAGCCTTTAATTGTCTGAGGGAGGACTGCTCCTTACTTAAACATTTGGGATAGAGAACTGAAAGTGAATATGTAAAAAGGAAAGGAAAAGCTACTGTTTCTTGAGAAATGGCAGCATCGCTGCCAAACATCTGGGCTGGTTATGCCTTTGTGTGCCTGTGACAATGCTCCTGGCCTTGAACTCTGTCATCTTTCTTGACTGTTTTAACTGTAGGAAAAACAAAGCCTCGAGTGAAAACTGAATAAGACCAGTCATGCCTCCTCACCTTCCTGCACTGTAGCTCTTGGCCTAGTAATTTGCCTGCCTCTCAAGCCCCCTGTTCATTATTTTGGTTTCAGCTGGCGCAGGGGCCCTGGGTAGACAGGGTCTCCTGGCAGCAGAGGAGGGGAACGTGTGGAGTGACAGCACTGAGCTGGGAATGGGGCACGGAGGGGATGGAAAAAGTCTGCCAGTCTCAGGGATGGGAGTAAAACCTGAAAACCCAGGGGAACACATGGGAGAGAGGATGTTTTCTGTTTCCTCTTGAGCAACTGAAGCTTAGTCCCCATGTCTTCGGCACCTCTTGTCCTCATCCACCCCTTGCTATGCGTTGAGCAGGACACAAGTTTCTGGCATGGTGGTCAGATTAGGGAGTAAACTGGGATTTTTCTTGGCTTGTTGCTTTAGAGGGTGGAAGAAGGGAGCTGAATTGTGGTGGGAGACTAGGAAAGATGAGGAAAGAGAAATGGTTAGCTGGGAAACAGCCTAAAAAGATTGGTAGAGGCGTGTAGGGGCAGCAGCAGCAGAGTGCCAAAGGGAATCATTTGGTTAGGGGAGAAAAGAAATGATAAAGGTTCCAGAAAAATAGAATAGGCTTTCACAGGAAAATATTGTGTCAAGAACTTGATTAAATAGAGTAGTTGAAAAGTCGTGTGTTCTGGAAAAAAAGGGTTATTAAATAAGAGACTACTATTAGATGAAAAATTCACATTGCCATTTTCTCTGAATATTACTTAAGCTTTCATTCTAGGAGCCCTGTAATGAAACAGAGAAAAGAAAAATACAGAGAATGGAAAGAAGAAACCAAAATAAACTGCTATTTCATTGTTGGATTTGAATAGTAGGACATAATGCAGCATGTTACAACTTTTGAAAATTGTTTACAAAATAAAAAAAATAAAAAAACCCCCAGCCTCTGGCAGTGGGTTAAACACTGGTTTGCTATGTCAACATCAATAATAGAAGTATATACTCACTCATGTATGGGTGTAATCTAGTCACTCATATCATACCTGCATGTAAGCACACCAATGGTGTCCTTCCCAGCTGAATAAAATGATTTCGCTGCTTTGCCTGCTGAGGACTCAAGCAGTCCATCTCAGTAAATCTTCCTTTCACCTTTCACAGTTCAGGTGCAATTCCCAACCATGCAGAAGAACAGAGATCTGAGTTCATGGAACTGAGATGATTTATCTCAGCTTGGAAAGGGATAATATGTGACAACTCCTTACTGTAAATCTGAAATCAAATCAGCTTTTTTTTTGCTTCACTTGTTGTGTTCTCTCATTTAACCCAGCTTTTACATATACTCCTTGGTAAAGGCTGATTAATATTTATTGTAGAAGACAAATGGAGTTTTCAGAATAAAGCATAAGAATTGCCTCAAAAGCAGCAGCTGATATAAGAGTGATCAGGAGGTAACAATTTGCCATTCAGCTCTGTGGCTGGAGAAAACATCGCTTAGACTGTAATTTTTATTCTGCTCTATACTTTTAAGCTAGAAGTGTAAAGTACTTTCAATTAAAATAGAGTTTCAGTGTTTCAGCTTTCAAGAATGTGATAAAATTAACCCATGCAGAGTTGAGAGCAAAGCAAGACCGGAATACATCACAGAAGCCTTCTCTGAAGCCTTGGAAGATTAAAGACAGGCAATGAGCCTAAATAGCTTTTCAGAAATAAATGTTTTAAAATTAATTCTCAAAGCTGATGACCCTCTTTTTTTATAATGATACAATATTTGAATGTCAGAATTACTCCTGTACAGGTGATATGGGAATGAACAGCCCAAAACTTGAATTGGCAAGTGAATGCATGTCAATTTGGCACATTACTGATTTAAAAAATTTTGAACACTTTATAAGAATAGCTGTAAGTGGGAAATCGTCACTAAGCAGATACATTTCCCATGGGTTCCCTGCAGGACCAGATTTTAGGCTGATGCTTGTTAAATATTCTAATTTATTATCCAGAACAAAACATACTCAGTTATCAATCAAATTTACAGAGGATGCAAAAGTTAGAGCAGTAGTAAATGGAGAGGAAAAGAAGTGCAAATCATTAATACGGAATTGTGAATATCCAGTGACTTGGGTGGCAGCCCAGTTTTAGTCATTTAGTAGCAGTGAATGCATAGAGGAATAAAATTTAGGTGATGCTTCCTTAGTAGAGGACCCTCTTTTCTTGGAAGTGAGGTCTGGAAAGGGTTTGAGGATGATGGTTCACCAGCTGGCCTGCCTGATGCCTGGCACACAGGAGAGCATGTGGGGGTGGAGGACAGGGCCAGCATGGGGAGGTGGCACTTGCTCATCCTGTGGGTGCTGCTACAGCTTTGGCTGTGGTGCTGTGTGATGTGGGGCACCCTGGGGTTAGCAAGCTGCAGTGTTAGCTTTGAGCATGTTCAGAAGAAAGGAAGGAGTGATGAAGTGCCCAGAAAACTTGTCACAGAATAAAGTTTGAAGTTTGAAGGTGCCTTGATCCTAAGTTACATGCACAGAGGTGAGGAGACAGATGTACTACAAGATCAAGTGCCTGGAATGTGCAGATAGGTCACATCTGCTTTGCAAAAGGGTGTGGTTGGGGAGGAAAATTTGACATCAAATCAGTTTATCGAGGTGTATTTTCTGTTCCCAGCAAATTTAGAAACAAGATGAGTTGTCTTTCTGAAAGATGAACTGTCGCTTAGTTGGCAATTATTTTAGGAAAATCTTCTGAAAAGAGTACTTTTCTTTGTTTCCTCTCCTGCTCTTTCTATCCATCTCTGCATTAGACATCACAAGGGCAAGGACAGCATTTGTTCCCTACAGAAGAACTTTTTGAGTCCATGGCTCTGTCAAGTTTTGTGGCCTGTCTCCTTCAGAATAATACTGTCAGAGAGATTCTGGATTTCAGCTACTTGCTGGCCACCAGCTGCAACACTAACAGAGTTTCTCAATGCAGTTTGCACGCTGATTTGCTGAAACCAAAGCTTTATATTTTGCATGCTAACTATTAAATAGTATTATTACCAGTAGAGGTCACATAGGTATCCAGTATTCTGGAACCTTAGAAACTACATGTTGAAGTTCTGTGTGATTCCTTCATTCCCATCTAGTACAGAGGAAAGCTACTTGCATAGTGGTCTCAGGCTATTTGTGCATGTTGCTTTTATATCCATATTATTTGGAGGAAGCATCCCAGTCAATTTAATACGTTTAGTCTGTCCTATTTGTTAGTGGTACCAGAATATGTATCTTTTGCCACTGCTACCTGTTGAGGTTTCCCTTTGAATGCTCTTATTGGACGTAAAATCACAGAAAAATCATTCCTTGTTCGCTCCTTTTTCCTCTGGGATGTGCCTTCAGGAGGTGGAGTTGGTGTGCTTGGCTCATCCACTTGTGTATGTGTGAGGCATGGCTGCATTTCCTCACTAAAGACAAAAGTTAATCAAAAGGATTTAATTAAAGTCATTGAAATGATGGGGGCAATGGAAGGAGACAGATGGAGGGAGTAGTACCACATAAAGATAAAGCAGGCACTGAGACCTCTCATGCATTCGCCATGCTGAATGGTTTTCTTGTGTTTTGAGAATTTCTCCTCAGAGAAAGACAGATCCCGAGTGCTCAGTGCCTCACCCGGAGTTGTCTGTAAAGCTGGGCTATATAATGGAAATACAGATTATGCTAATTGAGATGATGTTTTATCGTGCTAATGTGTATTTTACTCTTCTGTGTGGTGAAGTGCAGTCTGGGTCTGAGGGAGCTGACAATGTCCTATTCATATGTAAAATGTTGTGAAGGATCTGTGGTTTGGGATATTTCAAAAGTGCCACATGAGGGGATTCACACATCTGAAAGCAATATTATCCATGTATGCTCATTGCTAACGGAGAAAGGAGCGTGTGAAAGCAGCTTCCCAGCCTCCCCTGTATGGATGTGTGGATCCTGCTGGAAGAAGGCAGACGTGGTTGGGAACTTCTGTGGTCCAGTGGGGCAGGACGTGGGGCCAGCATTGCTCTACAGACCTGGAGCTGCGCTGATCCCAGTCAGCTGAGGCAATAAACAGCTGCCAGGAAAGTAAAAGATCTTGCAAAGAAACCCATTGCGTCTCTGTGCCTTGGGATTACTTAGAATTTAGAAGTATTAAACAGAATGAACTCTTGAAATAAGATAGTAAGCCCAGCTGTGTATTAATTATTAGTTCGGACAGCTTTCAAATCACAGAATCAGGCCTTTGCTCACTGTGATACTTTCTTCCTTTTAATATCAGCATTTGGCCTTCACATTGCCAAGGAAGTAGCATCCTTAATTTGTGAGAGCTCATCTGCTTATCCAACAAGCTGCAGTCATAATCCTCTTTGCCATACTGAATGACTGCTCTGGAAGCGATTACGGCAGGATTTCATACTTTCTTTTCTGCTTATCGAATTCTTTAGTGCTTCTTTTTTGTAAAGAAAATTGTTGTTCATAAATCACAGTAAAGTATCAAGGGGCTGTGACTGCACTAAAAATACCGGGGGCAGTGCTTCAGAGGTGATAAATCTTGGTCTATCTGGACATGTTGCTGGGGCAGGAGTGACCTGTGTGCCTTGGTTTCTGATTGTCAGGTCAGGTGTGCACACGTGTGCATGCACTGATTCTGCCTCAAGTTTGGAGGCCACAAGTTTGAGCCTTCCATTGCTCCAGGTTAAAAAGACTGCTGCAGCTCTATTTTCTATTCTTCTTGGCTTGTGAGAAGACTTGCTGTGCATTTCAGTATATCCATTGCAAATATGATTTTGTGCTTCATCTTCTGTGCACATCTGTTGAAGAATAGCAAGGAAACAGTAGCTCAAATAGACTGCAGCTGCAGCAGCCGTCGTTTTAATTTTGACTGTGATTCAAGATAAATGCTTTTAAAATTACAGCTTTCTAAAGAAACCTTCCTCCTTTAAAGGTTTTTTCTCTCCCTCTTTTTTTTTTTTTGTGAGCTCAGAAATCATTTTTGTTAACTAGACTGGTACTAACAATGTGATAGAAGTAGTGGGAAATTTAGAAAAAGAAATCCAGCTTCTTTTTTTTTTTTAGGACAATGCAAATGTACAGCTTTTTTTTTTTTCCCCCTGGATCTACATTTACACAGTTTTCTTTTGAGCTGACATCAGAGAGATGGGATATAGCCAACTATTTACAAACTTGAAAACTAGGCTGATAAGAAGAACAGAGTAGAACATTTAGCTCTTTGCTAGACAACCCAGCAGCAGATGTGCTTGCTGATGTTGTTACAGTGAGTACCTAGAAATTTGAGGAAAGCATGTTCAGAAACCTGTAAGCCTCATTAGAAATCTTCCTGTCTTCCCAGATAATTGCAGTCTCATTTGGCAAAACACATGTCTGACTTGTAGTGGAAAAGAAGGAAAAAGTGTAATGTCCAGAAAGAATTTTTCTTTACACTTGATGTAATGCACGTTTGTTTGTGAAATATATATAGTTCAAGTCACAATTTCTAAGCTTCTAACTTCAGTTGTAAGAAGTTGCATTTAAGATGGAAAAAAATAATGAAACAAAAAAAATCTTAAGTTGATGTAGATGGTAAAAAAAAAAATATTTATTTATGAGCACTTAGAAGTAGTCCAGCGAGAAAAGAAGTATAGTATTTTGATCAATATTTTGTGACATCTGGCTTTGCTAATTGATGACATAAAATACAGCATTCTCAGAGGTGAGCAGACAGCTGAGATGGTCCGTGATCCATCCAGAATGGGCCTATGAAATATTGTGATGCCCCCAGATCTGCATTTCATGCCAGAGAAAACAAAGTTGTATCAGAAAAGTTCTGACCAAGTCTCATATAGTTTGTAATTTGCACCCACAAGAACTTGCAGTGTTTGAAGAAGCCTGTGTGTTTGAGATAAACAAAATAGAGCTCTCCTCATGGGAGTAGTAAAGCCTGTGGAAAAGTCTCTTGATTTAGGTTTGTGGATAAGTTCTTCAGACTTCTAAAGAAATGCTGTATAGATTAACATTTTTTTAAAATTACTGGAAAAAAGTTTCTCATTGTTCATTAACAGGAAAGATGTTGAGCTAATTTATGCCACATGCAATGTCCGTAGGGTGACCAAGGATCTAAGTCTCTGCATAATTTCACCCAAGGATATTAACTTCCCCACTGTGCCCAATTAAATCCATCCCCATGCTAATCTGAGAACAAACAGGATAAAATACAAATTTATTTCTGGAAAACTGTCTAAAGCAAAAAGGAATTAAATATCTCTCTATTCTTTGGAGGGCATTTACAACTTTTGTAATTAGTGATTAGAGCCAAGAAACAAGCATTGAGATTCATTTCCTTACTGTGCCAGGATTTATTTCAAGTAACATCAACCATTTAGGGCTGCTGGCCAGTGGAAAGGAGAGGAGCCACCTTCAGAGCCCTTTGGGGTGGCTCATGTCTGCAGGTGTGGCTCTCTGTTAATTGTAGGAGCTTAAATGAGTAGCTTATAGAGATCTCACTTCTAACATGAATTCAGTCTGTGGCAACTAATAGGTTTGGTGGAAGTTTTTAAGGTCTTCACCTCTACTTTTCTGACCTGGGAAGTGAGGACTATTACTTTGCTGGTCCCTGGCCCCATATACTTGCAGCTTTCCTGCTCTTCTCAGCCATAATCATCTCACTAAGGTGTGATCTCTTCTTTATTTTTTATCCTTTGTTTTTGTTGTATCCATTTTTGTTTGTTTCTCAAGCTAAGTAAACCCTTAGTTTTGCAGTTACTGTCTGGCGTAAGATAAAATCTGTTCTCCATTGATATAAAGAAGAATTGTCACATTCTCTGGGTTTAAGACTTGGGCATGCTTATATACAATACCTAATCTTGTTTTTACCTTCTAAAAATAGATCTCTTGAGCTCCAGGGAAGAAAGCTGCAGTGTTACCTTAAGAAATCAAAAGAGGCCAGACAAGAGTTTAGTCATAAATCCTTGTACCTGTGGTCTCCAGATGAAGGACCAATAATTTAGTCTAAAATCCTGACCTGAATGCAGCAAAGCACAAGGGCCCCAGATGTCACAAGATGTTGCTATCAATCCATTGATCTTTGTGAACCCCTGCTGAAGGATTAGTGTTCATAAATCATTGCCTGGAGAGCTATCTCAAAGTCTCCTTACTCAGGCTTTGTAGCCAGTGCTGGGTGACAGCATTTGCATTCACTCCTCATGTTCCTGATTGCTGATTAAAAATTAACCCTTTCATACCATTTAGTGTCCTTAGCCTGATTACTCTGTAGGAGGGAGCATAGGAGTTTTAATGACATTTGAAATGAGTTAGACTTCTTGTTGCTGAGTTTCCTGTTTTGCCTGTGGTTTAAACTTGGCTGAAGTCTTGCAGAGCAAATTGTTGTAAATTATTATGGGAGACTTGTTTTCCTGAAGCAGAACGAGCTGTTTACTAATCACAAGCTCCTTCTGCATGATTTTAGCTAACTGTCTGAAAGGTATGTGGACAAGATGTTCCAAATTAAACAAAACAAAACAAAAAAAAACCCAGTCCCAAACCTCTGTGGAACTCTGAGAAAGGGTTACTTCCTTGGGTCACTTACTTTAACTCTGCCCTGTGTATTATCATGCTTCAAGAATATTGAATGTGCAAAATGTTGTTGGATTGAACCTTGCTTGATGTGCATTTGGGTATGATCAGCTTGCCTTGAGCATAGTTCTTGCCAGTACAGACAAAGCATTGTTTCATAATACCATCTACAGAAGAATGTTTACAATTGGGCTATGGATGTCTCACTGTGGTTAAGGTGTTTGGTGTAGTATTGACATATATATTCCAAAACTTCATCCTAGACACCAAATAGAAGTAATTTTCTGCACTGCTTTGGGGCCATAGGAGAAATCAATGCAAAAAAAACCAGGTACAGGTCTTTAGCTGAAGAGAATTTCTGAACGTTCAGTATGGGTATAATTATTTATCTTTGCTTTGATTTAAAAATTCAGGAAGTTTAAAGGCAGTAGCTTGTGTAAACATGGCTAGAGATGACAAAGGTGTAAGTAAACATTTTGGTGCTGCTATCTTGCCTCAACCAATTGGCACTGATTTTTCTGTCTAGGTTGGGTAGGAAATGTTTAGGTGAATGGTCAGCCCTAATCCAGTGGGTTACAGATCAAGGAAAAGCTACTATGTTATGTACCTGCTCTTTGCTGTCAAGAAGATGCTCCATAGACAGCATTAACTCTGGCCTGAAATTAAGGATGGTTGGGCAGGAGGAGAGCAATGGATTAGCTGGAGAATGATGTACTTCAGCCAAAAAAAGCAACCATTTCCAGCTGCTCATGCAGAAGTCAGACCAAAAATGAAGGGAATATATTGGACTTGTTTCCTTAATATAGGAACAGAATCTGATCCTCAACTGGAGTCTCACCATACTGCTGCCAGTGCATACTTTTTCCTCCTCAGTGAGAAAACTTGTATCCCAATAGGAGGAATGAATTATGTATGTCAGCTTTAAGCAATGCTGTATTAGGGAATTTTTTTCTTTGTACTTTAGACCAGTGTAATGAAAAGTTAAATATTAATATGTCCTCAGAACTTTTCTCAAATATTTGTAATATGGGACTTAATTTAAGAGGCAGTGAATAGAGGTAAAATTTTTACATTTGGCTTTTGTTATCGTGCCAGTAATTAGAATAGTCCAAGCAATGTAAATTAAATGTTAGCAAGTAGGGAGGCAGTTGCTAGATAACAGCTGGGGACCTTTTAATATACAGAAGCCTTGGAAACTGGGTCCTCAAACATCTATGAGGTAGTAGAATGGTAGTGATAGAGATGGCTGCTGAATGCATGCACCCATGCTTGAAATGCCACTTGTTTGTCTCTCTCAGTATGGAGGAAGAAGTGGCAGCTATTTTGTGTGTCTCTTCCAGCAGAGTCTCCTCTGGGACTTAATCCCACACAGCCTTGTGAGAAATTGTTTGATTTGCCCTTCTGACACTCTGTGAGAAGGTCACCTTTATGGCTTTCAGTCTCCAAAAATCTTGGTTCCTATGATTTCTGCCTGACCCCCTTTCACCTCGTCTAGGTAGTCTCAGTGTTCACATACATTTTAGGCCAGTGATCTCCCAATAGAAGTGCTACCATGTCCCCAGCCTCAGTTTTTTTTAGCTCCTGATAGGGAGAGGCAGAAATGGTATTGATGTGCCTTCTTATATATTCAGTATTTTCTCCAAAGGCCTCCCATTCTGGGATAGGGTCTTTGAAGGTTACCAAGTGTATTAGAAATGCCTTCTGCCAAGGAGAGAGATTAAGCCTGGCTCACATGATTCGATGTGAATGATCTTCAGTGTTCTTGTGCTCAGTGTGCTGTAATTCACAGGTCAAATTCCTGCTCTTGGTACTGGTGGGTCTAAATGGAGTTTTCTGGAAGTTGAAGCTGTGCACTGATGCTTCTGTTCTGAGATAATTTAAGGCCTACACACTCCTCTGTATGTATGCATACACAACTGATTGTTGTGTTGATAAGCAGGGTTGTTTATCTTCTTCTTTTGAGAAATTGAAATTTGGTGCCTAGATAACATCCTCTACAAACTTCTTTATTAGATTCATAACTAGTGGTTCCACACCATATGGACTAGTGGTTCCATATTTTAGCAAGATGGGCTAAGACTGCATTTTTGACAAATCATTCCTGGGGATGGAACAAAGGTCTTGTTTTTACAGCTCTTGTATTTAAGTAACAAACTCATTCACAATTTATCCAGTTGCTCACACTCCTGCTAAATTCAGAGGATTCATATTCCTGCTGCACTTGCAGTATTAGCACTACACTTTAATCATTAAAGGCACTGAATGCTGCCAATCTTAAAGTCTTTTACAACTTAGACAATTCTAAATTTCTTTGTCAGCTGCTTCACACTCTTGGTGTGTGTGAACATGATCTTTTGAATGGTTCTTGAAGCCATGCATATGCAATACTTATCATTAGATTATAATTAACTGTAATTATGTATAGAGATCAGTCCAAGCCATAAAATGTAGATTTGGATATTTACTATGCTAATAAGAAGATTTGGTGAAGATAAAAGGCTTGATTTTTAAATTTTCACTTCCACAATGGTGTGATAGATCCTTAGCAAAAGTGTTGTTAAAATTAGTAGAGCTGTAGTTACCCTCCATACTACAGCTTTTCGTACTGCAGATTGCTGTAGGTGAGGTACAGCCCCAAGAGGTTTTGTTATTGGCATAATGAAGCGCTGCCTCAGAGAAGCTGAGACGGTAGAAAACAGGTTGCAGGAGCCCTGAGAGGTGGGTTTGCTCACAGACATGCCAGAAAGTGTTTTGAACTGTATAAAAAAATGCCTGATAGTTATTCACATAAGGATAGTTGTACAAACAGTGCAGGTGGAATTTCTGCTGAGGAAAGGGGAGTGTTCACCTTTATTTTGATGCTACAGTTAAATTGCAGGCACAAGTACTTTCCAGATGTGCACAGATGTGGTGTGTACAGTTGTATCAGGGAGTGCTGTTCCTGACATCAATAAACAGGAAACTAAGTGCAGTGTTGCTGTGCTAACCCCACAGTTTGATGCTAAAGGCTTTATTGAAAAAAACAAACCAATAAAGTAATACTGGAAATGATAAAATAGGTTCAATTGCCTCTATGATTAAGGCTCTACATTAGCATTTAGCTTTTCTGGGGAGATAGCTTTTTTTATTGTCTATTTACATCTGGAAACAAATCTTTCATGTTGTGTAAATAATTTAATTTTATTGCTGTACTCCTGCATATAAAGTGTTGATACCTGCTGGCTAAATGAAGCAGGTAGGAATGGATACATTTATGCATGGTGCTATTTACTGTATTTAATGGAAATGAAAAGTGAAATAATGAATTAGGGAACACCACACTAGAATTGTTATTCTTCTTCATTTTAGAACAAAGCATCAGTGTTGCAGGACCTTAGTTATCACAGTCTAATGAGCCAGATACACTGAAATGTTCCCTCTTCCTTTTTTCCCCCTGCTGTGGTGCTTTAATGTGGTTTTCCCTTGTGTAGGAGGCTTCATTTTGGAAAGGTTTCTTTATTGAGGAAAGGGCTACAAAATTATTTGGAAGCTTCTCTGGACTCAGTTCTGATACAAGAGAGCGTTTTGGCGGGGAGGGATGAGGTGGACAGGAGCTCTGTAGTTAGAATGGCTGCTGAAAGTCTAACGTTCTCACTTCAATATTTTCTCCTAAAACCACTTCCAGACTCTGGAAGCTGACATTATTGTGAAATATTTTTAAAGTTTTAACTTTTTAAAACACATTGTAAGTTATTTTTTTAAAAGGACACATTAGCACAGAAATGGAGGAGTCACAATGCTTGTCTGCATGACTAAAAATGCTCAGAATTTAATCAGGTGTTTAAATGTGTCAAATAAAATTATTGCCTCTACTAACATTACTGTCCTAATTGTGAAGAAAATGGAAGCCAGTTTGTTTACTGAGTATTTCTGCCTCCAGCCACAAGACCCCTGGAATCTGTCTGCTTAGGGAACAGCAACCCAGCATGTTATTAGATAATTAACTCCTGTTGAAAAATAGATACGAAGTGAGTGAAGGAATCAATTATGTTTCCAGATTGGCCTGTATACAGTTTTCTGTGGTTTATAATACTTGATGTACCAATTATGATTGCATATTAGGCCTCACTATTACAACATTACTGGACTGTATTCTCTGACTTGGTTTGAAGCCCACTATATCATGTCTGCAAGTGGTGCAGCTCATTGTTCTAAGACACTTCAGTAGTTTCTGGTTACAAAACGTGGCAAGAGGTGGTAAAAGCATGCCTGACTCGGCTTAACATGATGTTCCCAGCAGGAATATCTTGTTCCCATTTGTTTGGTTATGTCTTAATCAAAGGTTGATGAGACAAATCTTCCCTCGCTGCGATGCCTGATGTGGGTGTCTGACAGCCTGATGCTCCTTCCAGAGTTCCAGGGTGAGCTGGGGGCAGAAGAGTGTTAGCAGAGGATGATAGGGGCCATGTGAGATTCGAAGCTCTTGTTTTCCTCCTGACTATAGAATGTGGTTAGAACTGAATGTCTTCTTACAGAGTTTTATGGCCACAAAAGTCTAACTTGAAGCCGATGGTCTCCATTCCTGCTGGGGCTCAGGTCAACACCTCTCCTGAAAAATTTGTCATCCAAAATGCTCCTTGATCAGACCTTTGACAAAGCCTTTGGTTTGAAGACCAGCTGGTCTTTAATGGTATAACACAGTGCGTGTTGTTCTGTGGATCAGTCAAATTTCCAGTTGTAACGTGTAGAGCAAAACTGTGGCAAGAAGGGCAGCGGTGTTTGATTGTGTACTGATGAGTATTTGTTCTAGGAGAAACAGAAGAATTAGGCCAAAAGCTTTAAAATCATGCATTTTAATATAGGGTTCCTATATACATCTGTGTATAGGCTGAGACAGACTCAAACATTGCCTCTCAGAGGTGCTGATTCTAGGAATCCAGCTGACTCCTCCCTGATGATCAGAAAAGTAGGTGTCTGGCACTGCTGAAAATTGTTGCTTTGGTTCCCATGCTTGAATTTTTGTGCACTCAAACTGAGAGTTGTTGCATAACGACTTTTGTAGGGGAGCTTTTATTTTCAGTAACTTCCACAACAGAAAAAGGATTTACCTCTTGGACAATTGCTGGGGAAAGGAAAATCAGGAGTTAAGTGACAACACTGTCTAGAATCTTTTGATCTGTCAGGAAATATTTTCTTGCTGTAGGTATTGCAATTGCCTTCTGCTAACCAGTGTTACTAACCTGTACTAATTTCAATTTCCCCTTGCAGTAATGCGTAGAAATCCATTCGGGATGGACATTTGCTGTCGGAAGGGATCCAGAAGCCCACTCCAGGAGCTGTATAACCCCACCCAGGTGAGTGTCTTGTGGCTATAATTAAGCTTCCCAATCCAGCATACAAATACAGTCCCTTTTCATCATATTTTGGTCTGTTTTTCTTATTTACATGCAACAGCTGCCTTCATTCAGGAAGACTGATCCTGGAACCTGCAGGGTTTAGCTATAACATTCTACAGTTTGAGTTAAAAGCCTGATTTTTAAAGGCTTTTAGTCATCTTAATTATGTGGGCTCCTCCAAAACCTTTTCTTAGGTACCCAAAAGCCATAAAAGTGTATACTTTTTAGATCTAGCTCGAAGCCAAGGCATTGTGTTGACACAGACTGGCAGGGTGGGATGAGAGAATGTGATGTGATCTACATGAGACAAGGAGTGCAGTAAGACTGTACATTGCAATAATAATATATGAACATCATTTATATGACTTTCAAGTAGCCAGCTGCCTTTCCTGTCCTGATCCATGGCTTGTATGGAGTCTAGACAAACACTGTAGCTCATGTTATTCCTTACAATCTGTGCAATTCAACAGCTGACTGTCTTGATGGGAGCTTAGGACCTCAGAGCAATAACCTCAGTTATTGCTCTTCTTGTGACAAGCAGCATTGGAAAACTACCTGCAATTCGTGCTCCTGTTTGCTCCTCTAGATAAATTTATTCCCTACATGTGGGCTGAATTGGCATATTGAGGAGAAGCATTTCCTGTTGCCAGCTGAGAGGAAGTGCTGCCATTGAGAGAAAATGCCAGCTGACTATTAAACATATTTATTAAAGTTTAACAACCGCCTATTATATATTTATCCATCAATGAATACATTGAGTTTTACTAAATTGGCTATTAGGGAAAGTGACTATCCCAGTAAATCTAACTTGTTAGATTTAACAAGGCAGTAAATGTTTTAAATACTATTTGATTATGAAGAGACTCACTATATAATGTGCAAAACGAAGTCTGAGGGATTTAAAGTATTTACATAAAGAATTGACAGCAACTCAATGATATGTGATATCTGTTATGTAGTGCAGTAAAGCTCCATTTGCTCGTTAGTGTTGTTTTTATGAACACAGGCTGACTTTCTAATTCACTTCGAATTCTGGGCCTGGCTGGGAACATAAGTTTGTCCACCATTATACCACCTTTTATTGACCATTATGGGAGTCAGCATTGCATAAATGGAAAGCACATGCAGAAGCCCTGAAGAGAAACAATCCAGTGCTGCAAAGGAAAACTATTAGCATTTGAGGTCAAATTTAAAGACTCTCTGCAGATGTTCAAGAGGAGCAGATAAGGGAGAAGAGACTGGTTGAGTAATTAGTCTCTCTGGGGTCTGCTGTGTGTCAGTCAAAACCTTTTGCTCTTTAACATTATTAAAGGCCAAGCCATAGGAAAGAAACATCCCCGTCCACTGAAGGGCCATAATCCCAGAGCCCTTGCAAACTTGGACAACTGAAAAGATTTCCTGAGCTTCCTGAAGCAGGGGACATAGCTGACAGCTCCTTCCTTTCTGTGTACCCTGACCAAGTCAACCACTAGCATCCCTTTCTGGGCTCACCTGTGAGCCAGCCAGAGAGTCAATGTTTGAGGAAGTGCAGCAGTTTTGGCAGCTGATGCTGAACTAAAGAGATGATGTTTTTTTATGCACAAGTGTTTCCATCAACTTGATGATACCCATTTTTATGAAGCTTTTTTTTTTTTTCTTTCTTTGTTTTCAGTTGGTGCTTGTTTTTTTTTTTTTTGGAAGGGGCTTTTCATGCTGCCCTCAGTACTAGAGGGACAGACAAATGAGGATATGCAGTCTGGGAAAACAGTAAGAAGAAAAGGCAGTAAATAGAGGCTGCCAGAGAAAACAACAGACTGGAGATGATGCCTAGAATGCTTCATCAGATATATGGTTCATCTTTTTTTTTCCATTTGTGCCCAAAGAGATGTCTATCTCACCTGTCTTAAGGTGGCAGGTTAGAGACTGGTGTGTATTTTGGCAGGAGGGTGCTTGTTCCCAAGAGTTCACCTGTACTTGCAAAGGTGGGGGGATGGAGATCAGATCTCTTATGTTTCCTTGATGAAGCAGTTGCAATCAGCCATTTGTAAAGTCAGCTCAGAAGTCAATATATAATAAATATGCAAGAAGACAAGCCCAGGCTGGATGGAAGCTCTAGTGGAAGATGTCCCTGCTCATGGCAATTGGAACAAGATAATCTTTGACATTGCTTCCAGCCCCAACCCTTCTTTGAGTCTACAAAGACATTTTTGGCCAAAATCTCTCCTACTGATCTAGGTAATGAAAACATGTTCTAGGTCAGATCTTTAACCTTTCACTATCAGAACCTGTTGGACTCCTGATGTTGTGAATCCATGTTTCTCTCCTGGGTGTCAGTGGCTGTGTGTGCCATCACAGAAACTCTCTGGCACTCAGCTTAGCTGCCTCAGAGCAGCAGTGGAGCTGATTGAGCAGGTATTTGTAGTTCAAAGTAATATGTGTAATTTATGCCAAACTGAGGCCAGAAAGATGCCTTAAAGCTATGGTTTTGGATTACTATAAGCTAGGTGTAGCTGTGATTTTTTAAGGCTAAGAAACTTTCAATTTGAGATGTGTTAAGGGCCCATTCTGCCTTGCATTCTGTGTGCTCCTGGCTATTCCCTGCCTGGGGAGATGAGAGTTCAGCCATCCATTGAAGTAGGTGTCAGATAAGGTTAGTACTCACTGGGATTTCAGATGCTGTAGTTTAACATGAATCAGGTTTTTCTACTCTGTGTTTAATATCAAGTTGCATCGCCCTCATAAAACCAGTTGAGACAGGTTGATTTACACCAGCTGAGAGTTTGACTGTGGTTGTTGACTATGGTGACATGTAACAGCCTCTCTGATCCTGGCCTCTTGTTTCCTTCTATGGAGTTACTTAAGTTGTTTGTAGATGCCATCATTTGTCTCTTTAATTTTTTTTTGGCGTGGTGAATGATTGTGAAAAGGAAAGAGAAAGGAAAGGGGAGAAGAAGAGAGGGAAGAAAATAAAAATAGTTTAAAAAAGGGCAGAAAGAGAGATTGGGCTTCAAGAAAATTCAAATGTAGCAATGATCTGAAGGTGACTGAATGGGTTGTTTGGTGGTTTGTAGGAGCTGAATGTTAGGATTGCAGTCAGATTTTCAGAGGGCTAATCATAATTGTTTGTAAGTTGAGAGGAGAAAGAGCAGACAAATGGGTAGGGATGCCACTTGAATTAGGACTTGAGAAAGTGTTCATTACAAAGCCCATGTGGTTTTTATGCCTTAGCTGGCTGTCTGGCCTTCTGATTATTGTAAAAGTAAGAACAACATGTTTGCTCTTCTGCCTGTGGTAATAAAGCAGAAAATGGGAAGTGCATTTATTTGTCTGTGGACAAAAGATTTCTTCTCTAGGGCTTTCACTGCAAGATTTTTCATGAGCACTAATATACCATGAGGGAAAGAAAAGTCAATATAACCAAACTGGATTTACACTGAGTAAGTGGATTTCCAGGCTGTGGTCTCCACATACATGGCAGGCAATGTGGAGCACATCTCAAACCCTATTATCTGTAGTTTTGCCTTTCATTTTTAGGAGGAGGTTTAGTACTAAGCTGCAGAGATACAGTGGCAAAATTTGAGGGCTAAAATGGACTGTTTATTTAATGAGTTTATTAAAAAGCCACATAATTATAAATGGAAAGAGAAAGAGGATTCAAACGCACAACAAATAGCAAAGGAGAGAATCTAGATGTAACTGAACACAGATGAAAGGCCCTGCAGGAGTGTGACACAAGCTGGCATTTTATCTTGGGTAGATTTCATGGGGTTTTTTGCATATGAAACCCCAGGAATTTAAGAATGTGGGTGAACAAATACTTGCAAGACATATTTTTAGCAGACAACATATACAACTGTGTCTTGTAATTTACATGGTTCTGTACAGCCCCACTGCTCCAAGAATAACAGATAATTGTGTATCAGCCCATGAGCTGGAGTCACCAGAAGTTCAGAATTGGGTAACATTGCTCACACTTCCATGGTTAACATTGATCTGTTTGGTACAGGGAAAGTGCTACTGAATTACAAGAAGTTTCAAACCAAAATAGACCAAATGTCAGAGGAATGGGAAATAATTGCATCTTTGAGGTTAGATTTTTTTCTTCTAATTGTAGAGATTAACATTTAATTTTCATTAAATGCAAGTAGCACCATTGCTTAATCTATCTGGACTTCTGAGAGGAACACAGAAAAGATAAAGTTCTGTATCCATCAAGATCCAAATGCAATGAGTTTGTTTCAGTTTCTAGTTTGACATTGCCTAACTTTAATTCATGAATCAACCTGATTGATTGGCTAAAGGTCACGCTGTTTGCCATGCTGCTTGCCTTTGCAAACATTTCTTTTTGCTGAGGAGAGATATTTCCAGGTGTCTGCTTTTGGTACAGCTGGAGCCAGGTCTAGTGATTTGCTAGAACTGGAGAGTCAGTGCTGTAGACCATGTGCTTTTTGCCTTTGTGTTATGCAATTGTATTGGACTGGTTTGGTGTAGTCATTCCAAAATGACCCATTTCTTTTATTACTTCTATTTTTTTCCCCCCTCCTCTCCTTCCCACAAGGAGAAGGGAAGTAAGTGAACTGTTGCCTTGCAGACACTGTTTATACATCCTCAGTCTCCTCTGGCCACAAATGCTGCTTTTTGGGAGCTGCCCTGTGATTATCTGTGGCTTAGACTGCCTGCAGGTATCAACCTAGTTCAGCCCACATCACTCACCTGGGTTGTAGTTTCCTATCTTCAGTTGATTTCCACTCCCTAGGATGACTCTGTGGGCAGCTGTACCATTCCTGGAAGGAGGTTTGTGGTGAGCTTTGTGGTCTGAGTACACATCATCCACAGCACTCAGTATCAAATGTTCCAATGCCTAGAACCTGGTATTTCTGTCTTTGGTGAGCCTGAGGCACTGGGCACTGTGCAGGTTGTTTCAGTGTGCTCTGGCTTGTCATTCTCAGAAACACAACAACCAAAGAGCAGGTCATTGAGTAGGATGAGAGGTCCAGTTCACCTGGTGGTTTGTCTTCAGCAGCAAGTGACCAGACTACAAGAAAGATAAAAAACTCATTATACTCTTCCAGAGCACAACCTGTGGGTCATGAGCGTCCTGAGCCAGACTTGTTTGTTGTCAGCTATATCATGCAAGAAAAGCCTGAGATGACTGACAATTACTATATCAGTCAGAGAGGGGAGAAAAAAAGCAGATCTCTACAGTTATTTGTCAATTGCAGTAAGACAAGAAAACTACACAAGCACTGTACACCAGTGCTATCCATTATTTTTTCTCCAGTTCTCACATAGATATGTTCTGGGTTTCAGATTTCTTCCTTGAGACAGCCATATAGCTGTCCTGGGAAGTGAACTTTCAAATATGAGAAATAGTGCAGTTTATCTAAAGAACAGTATGTTAGAAGTTATTGATGCTTTGCAACCGAGTCATAAATATGTATGTGTCCTTATCGAGGGCAAGAAGTGGCCCAAAAGTTCTACCTGTACTGAAAACGTATGTTGTGTGATTGATGCTGATCTTTGTAGGCAAATCTGTGCAGATGAGAACACCATGGTAAGTATGGCTCATAATCACAGTATTTGATTGATCATAGATTAAAAAACTCCTTAATGGGAAAGGTACAGAATGGAGATATAAGGAAGAACAATCGATGTGCAATGCCAAACTTTAGGTACCTACTCCTGTTGGTAAACAACTTCATATGTAATTAGCCTCGTTTGCTGCAGCAAAATGCCTGCTGATGAAAGAGGAGATAATTGATTTACTCCATGGATGACTTCTTATTCAGAGACATTACTTAATGTCGTGCTTGGAAGTCATAAAACAGCAGCTGGCCTGGGATGAAATATTACATTAACCTTAGCAGAAAAATTGCACTAGTGAGAATGCTTTGTTATTAATTACTGATTACAAACGATAAGAGCTGGTTTTAGATGCTGAGGAAATGGCTTGGGGAGGGGAAGGTTTCAGGTTTGGTGTGATTCATAGATCATTCATTGTGACATGATGGATACCTTTGTAAGTCAAGAGGAATTAATCAGACAAGTATGTACAGTATCTATGAGCACTCAAGGCTAGAATTATCCCCAGGACATGCTCTTTCAAGTTCCTGCAGTGCATTGGGATGAATTTTTGGGCACTTGTGTTTAATAAAAGACTTGTTACCTGCATGAAATGAAAGAAAATACAGTCTCACTCAAAGTAGCTCAGATTTCCCAGATAGAAAAAAGAAACAGCACCTCTTTAATTTCTCCAGTCCTTGATTTGTATTTTATTATTTTGTGAGCATATGAACTTTACTATAAAAGATTTCTGGAGGCATGAAAGTATGAGAGGAAAGGTTTAATAATGCAAGAGACATAGCCAAAACCAAAGGGTTTTATGTGGTGGAGGTGAAAGATGATAACACGGTTTTCAAAACTATCTGTATTCAATGTGTGGGATCTGTGTTAGACAAGTACTTGGACAGCTGGGTGGAGAGAAGACCTGGACTTCAGCACTCTGGTGCCATTCTGGGGCTTTTTATGTTTAATTGTCTCCAAATCAGACCTCTGGAGACCTGAACCATGTTGTTTCAGTCAAATGCATGCTCTGAACTCAGTAATATTCAGATGGGACACCTCTCCTGTCTCTTTCTCTGCATGAAACTCCTCCTTTCCCCCCCCCCTCCCCCATTTTTAAGTTTTGGACCAGAAAAACTGGGTAATCATACTTCAGAATGCAGGGGGATATGGCAGTTTGGAGGAAGCGAAGGGCAGTGGGGGGGTGTCAGTGTTTGTAAATAGCTGTAATGAGCACAGATTTCTGCCCCTGGACCCTGCAGAGCAGACTGTCTCCTTTCAGTCTGTGCTCCAAGCACCAGAAACCATTCAAGTACTCCAGCATCACTGGCTAAGTTGCTGTATTCCAGTGTTTCCAGCCTAGACCTTGTTAACTATAGCCTCTCTTGCTTGTTTCTGGTGCTAGTAGTTTTTGGGGCAGCTTTCTCCATTGTGTGAAGGAAACAGATGTGTTTGGTAAACATCTGCCTTCTTTTCCCTGTGCTGAGTTTGGTTTTTTTTTTAGTTGAAGAGGTTTCTTAACTTCAACAGAGTTGTTGCCCACTTGTGACAGGGGCAGATGATCTCTTTAAATCCTGAGAGCCCAGCTGTAACCTCTCTCCCCCCTGAGGAACTGTAATGTATCTCAATAGCTGTAACTGTGAAAATCAGAGAATACAGACATACAGTCTATCTACTGGCACTTATAATTCTTACTTACTTTAAGGTGGGACAGAAGTTGGTGAATTTGCAATTAATTTCAAGAAACTAGATTCCCCAAGTCCCATTTATCAGACTTAGCTGTATCTGATGCAGAACCTCAAGTTCTATAAAATTGCCTATAATATCCACTGATATTGTATGTAATGTCAATATGTACTATTCATTCTTTATTTCACTTTGTACAATATAAATTAACCTCAAGAATGTAATGAGCTGCACCTTACCAAAGCTTTCTTCAGTAAAAGTACAGTAATCTTCTTGTCTGTTTATGCAGAGAAATTCAGGGATGTTTCCCTGTGAATGCCACAGATGTAGCAAGGTTAACATACTGCCCTTTGAAAGATGTGGCTGCAGGAGCTAGTGTGCCTTTTGGGAATCCTACACTAAGGAAATTGATGGTACTATGGGGAGACAGGCTGTAGAGTTTTTGTACAAATGTGTAAATCATCAAATCAAGCACAGATTATTTAAGGACGTTTTCTAAGGAAGTTTTCTTTTAGTTGAAGTTTGTGGGGAAGTGTAAGGTGGGTCAAGCCAGATGCTGCAGTCCAATCCATACTTAGTGCTCTAGAGGAGGTGGCCTCCCCTGCAGTGAGTCTGCTCTCCATGGTTATGGACAGGGCTGAGCAGAAAGGTCAGGTGGAAAATATGGAGTTTGTGGATGGCTGAAAGCAGTTGTGAGTTTGGGCTGCATTCTTCCAGTTGTAGTAGGTGGGAAACACTTGGGTTGGCTTGGAGCTAATCTCACAGGGTGGGGTATGTGTGTGGGCAATGATAGACTTGAGGTGATGCAATTGTGCATCCCAGACTGGGCAGATCATGTATCCAGGTGACACAGTGCAGAGAGTGTTTTCAGTCTCTCTTGTCCATGCTGTCATGCATTGTGAAGCTAAACAGAAGAAATGAGCAGGATTTCAGGCTGACAGGCTCTTCATTAAGCCTCAGGATGATCTGAGGATATAATAGAACAACAGCCATGGCTGATTTAAGACCTTGTGTGCTCGTCTGTTGATCTAGTAAAACAAGGAGAAAATTCTGCCTTGCCCTGACGGTCTTGTTTTGTGACATCAAACCCTTGTGACAGCAGTAATTAACAGTTCACTGAATCCAAAGTATAAACTGGAGGGTCCTGGGCTATTACTGCCAGCATTCAGGATGCTGTCATGCTGAGAACTGGGAGCTGAAGCATGTGAGGACGTGTGTCCCATGCATGGGAAACACCCAGCTGCTGGTTGTTGGAGTTTCAGATCTCGCTTCTTACTCATATGGAACAGGTATGGAAAGAAAAGGAAGAAAAAAGTATTTTTACAAGGCAATACCTATACAGCATTTGAACACAACAAAAAAACTGTTTGTATTGTGTATGTCTTTTTTTCCTCTATAAATAAATAAAATAGTACATATTACACTGAGGCCACTCAAGGAGATCACTGTTGGTTTATTTATCTGTTGCAGTTGTATATTCTAGTGTGGATTGGATCCTGTATTTGAACCATCCCTATGTTCATGAGGCAAAGGCAAAATATGGGGGATAGAATAAAAAAATAAATTCCCTTCACAGTGATTCTTTTGTGTAGTTGCATTGGAGGAAAGAATGGCTTTTTCTTCCAGGTTTTCCAGCATGCTATCAGTGTAGATGTTTCTATCAATTTATAACCTTGGGAGAAAGTAAAACTCGATCTATTGAAAATTGATGGCAAAACTCCTAAGGTCTAAAGAGGCCAAACTTCAAGGTAAAAGATCTCATCCAGGGGATCAGAAAGGAGCTATGTTTGTGAGTATTTTTTATCTGTCTTTTCATCATTCCACACATTCTGTTGCACTAGAAAATACTGAAGGTCTTATACCAAAAAGGTTTTCCTTCTTTTTCCCCCTGGTAGTGACATAATAAATACAGCCAAACCAAAGAGAGTTGGAAAATTTACAGTGCACTGAAATTGATGTGTATTTCTGGTGCCTAGAAAAACCAGGAAGGAGTGTTCCTTTCTTTTCAACCTTAAATCTCATCTGAACAGTATTCTGAGTGTTGTCCAGCATGGGCCTAAAAGCAAAACATTACATCCAAGTTTTAAAGGAACAGTAAAAAATCACAATATCCCCACAGTCAGATTACCTGGCTACGCAGCAAATTAGCAACCTCTGTAGCTATCAAATTCATGCCTTAATATAAATCTTTTCTCCTTGTAAATGTGGGCTGTGTCTTAGATCATTTCAGACAAGCATCTGGAGATTAGTAAGAGGAAGTGAATATTAATTCAATTAGAGGACAGAAGATGAATGTACAAACTAGCATGGGGAATTGACATCAGGAGCCCAAGTAACAAAGACATCTCTATAGCTAGGAGAGGACAGTTTCATCTGTTCAAGTCAGACTTGGCTTTTGCCTTGCATATATTTTACTTATGAAATAGTGTTTGAAGGAGTTGTATTTACATAGCAATATAGCTAGTGTCGTACTTTGTAAACTAGGCTTGGCTGACAATAGATGGATGGAAGATCTGGAGAGCAGATGCATAGTGGTAGCTTTCAGTTCATTTTGATATATTAAATATTCATTAAAAGCTCAGCTGAAGGAAAAAAGAAATGTTTAGTTGAACCAGTAAGGAGAAGCTGAAGTCACTGGTACTTCTCCAAAAGTGCAACATCTTATCTTATCTTATCTAATGTAAATTGAATGAAAGGTCCTATGGGGAAGGTGAGATATGCAATGTGGGGCACTGGTTTATTTCTGTGAGAGATTGTTGTGCTGGTGACATTTCTCTATAAAGTAATAGCAAAAAGTCACTATCCTGAGCACAGGAGAGACTTTTTCATTCTTTTATTTCCATAACTTTAGACCTAAAAAAGCATATCCATACACTTTTTTATTCTTAAATGCCACGTATTTACAGGTTGGAAACAAATCCTTTCACACTGCATTTTCCAGGCAGGAGCACACTGTCGATATGGGAGTAAGCCCTGGGTCTGTGGACTTTTCTCACCCTTTCTATGGCACTCTCATTTGTGCAGCATTTTCTGCTAATCTGAGTCTTCATCTGAAGGACATGGGCACTCTGCTCAGCTCCCTGCCTGATGCACAGTCAGGAATCTGCAGAGGTGCTTTTGTCTCTGTCCCTGCACAGTTTCTAGCTCAGGTAGGGCTTGGACTCAGGCAGGAACTCAGGGGTTCTGGGGTAATGCTGAAAACGAATGCAATGTGCATATCCAGATGTGTGGTTGTGTATATTTGGTAGGAAATGTCACACCACAGACAGCTCTGCATTGACAGAGTGATGGAGGAGCACGACACATGCAGGCAGCGTGTCCAGCTCCCAAACAGCCTCGTGGGGCTCAGACACTCTGTGCAGGGTGTCTCACTGTAGGGATAGGAGTGATCCTGCTGCTTTCTCTGCAGTTGCTTTTATCTTCTTATTTCATGTAAATTTGGGTTAATGAACTGTTGCTGAATTTGCAGTGGTGTGAAGGGGGGTGGGGTTGTCTCCTTGCCAAGACCTACTTCTCTGTTCTTTCCATTCCTTCCTGCCATTTCCTCCAGCCCTGAAGTCTCCTTCTCAGCCTCAGTCCTTCTCAGACTTCAGCTCTGCTCAGTCTCCCTCTCCAATTCCTACTTTTTATCTGACAGAAATGAGTATATTTTTTACATGAATTCCTGTGCAGGTTTATGTTCATGGCTTTGTCAGAAAGTGGTGGAGCCAGACAGTGAAGGAATGAATAGGAGACACTTCTCCCTCTGAAAATTACACTCTTGTTTATTTTTTTATTTTAGGCAACTAGTGCAAAAACAAACCAGGTAAAAGAAAAGAAATTCTCTGTTTGCTGGTAAAACTAACATGAAAGTGTGTCACCAAAGTAATGACAGGCCAGGTGTTTATTGAAAGGGAAGGAGCTGGAAAACAAGTAGTGCAAGACCTATGGTTTCACCTCCAACAACCACTAAAGAAGTCGTGGGACACTGAGATGTAAATGCATTGAAGGGGTTTGTTTTCAAAAGGGATGTAACAGATCTCTCCCTGATCCTGCTTACGATCCCTGAATCACACAGCCACTGATCTGTCACAGGAAGACTGGTGGAATCTTCAAGCATCACCTTTGTGCCTTGCACAGAGTATCATGTGCTGGTCCTCTTTGAGAGACCCACTTCAAATTTCTCTTGGGCTGTTAAGTGAGTTACTGTATAAAATATTGACACAGAAGGAAGAAAACTTTCTTTTTACCCAAGTGTAAATGATCTTGAAACAAAATACATGGGATAAAAGAATGATTTCTTAGGTAGGTTTAATGAATAATTGATTTTTGCTTCTCATGACATTATCGGTGTAATTAAATCTGTGGCTAAAGAAGTAAGACAGAAGGTATCATCTGCTAAGACACTGAATCTCTTTATCCTACCACTGGCAAAGTACTGTCATCTGTTATTAAAAGCTCTCCTGCAGTCATGTGGGTTCAAGTTCTGTCTTGTCACTAACAAGTCGTTCTTGTGTAAGTACCAACATGATAAAAATCAGTGTGTTCAATTTGTTATCCACATCCAAAAATAACCTAAATAAGCTTCCTTCCCTACTAAACCTGCTCCTGTCTTTGGAAGCTGTACATTGAAATGATTCTTGCTTTGTGCAGAGTGGCTTTGTGCAGGGTATGTGGATATTAGTGTGTGTTTCCAGTTGACCTGTCACAGAACTATGGGTGGTCACTAACTTGGGTCACTCACCAGGCCCCACCAGATGGTTGCTGTTGTGGTTTCTTTTGCCCTGTTAAAAGCGTGTTGAAAAATCAGACCTGAGGAATAAGAACAGAGGATAAGAAAGTAGTCTGAATGCAACTGGGCTTGGCCTAGTTGTATATCCTTAGAAAACATACTTGTATGGGTCTGTGGTTTCTTCACGTGGGTTCTGTCTTGGAGAAATGGGGCATGGAGGGTAGTTACAGAGGCCAAGCAAGGATAAAACTAAAGACAAGGACTCAGTCTGCAGTTGCAGATACTGAAAGTGCATTGATTTAGAAATTGAGAGTTATGTATCCATTATGCTTGTCAGCTACTGCTGCTTTATTTTGCAAAATTAACTCTGAGAAGCAGTTTTTGACTTTCCTCCAAGTAACATCTCCCGGACACCACAGTGCTCTCCTGGAACAAGTCACTCCCTTGTGAATCCTCACTGTCATACACATCAGCCTCAGATCCCTTACACAGCGAAGTGCTAGAGTGTGTTTCACTGCAAAACTGCAAGTCTACATGGAATAAGAAATCTAAATACTGTACTGTGTGGTGGGTCAGTGTGTAGGTGATGAAATGGCCTGATGTATTTTGAAAGTCAGTGGAGATCTTTTTGCAGATGTCAGAGCAGCTGCTGTATCACATATAAGAGTAGTCTCATTCAGTGGCTACTGAAGTCAGCAGAAAGACTCTCCCGTGGCTTAGTTTCCTTTAAGAACAGTCTCTTCGTTTCAGAGACTTAGGGAAATGCTCCACTCACATTGTTAGCAGCTCTGATTTTGTTATAAATACTACACTGAGCAACTGTTCCTGGAGAACTCGCGTCTGTTCAGCCCTACTCAGCCCTGTGTACTGCAGCCCATGTCTCTGAGTGTGGCAACACTAATACTGTCCTTGAATCACCATCTAAATGATAGTACAGTAATCAGCACCACATCAAAGTCACTGCAGCAGCAGCCTGGCAGGGCGTAGTTCTTGTTCCTGCCGTGCTGCAGGATATTCAGCCAATGCCTGAGCTGGTTTGCACCATCAGCACACCATGCAACCTAATACTAGTTCTGCCATTAGTGCCTTTTGTCATCAGATCGTTGTGTCTCTGATACACTTGTAATGCCTCTAACAGTTCTGCCTGTTTATCTGTTTCTCAGGGGCACATTGGTGGTATAATTATTTTCTGCATAGTGTTTTGATCATAAAAAGTGACAAGTGTAATTACTGGTTACAAGTTAAATTGTGCATCTACCAGAACTACACAGCTGCCATGTGAGGTACCTCTTAAATTCCTCCCTTACTGGAAGGCAAGCCAAGTATTTGCTCCTTTCTATAATTATCTAAGATGTACCCGTTTGATTTTTCTAACTTATATCTTTGTCGCTGCAGCCTCCACCAATATATACCGAGTCTGAAATGTTCATCTAAATGACTTCAGGGAGAACCAGTGTTTGTGTGGAGCCTTTATGGAGCCAGGGCAAACTGCTTTCTCATGTGCAAATATGAACATGAGTGTGTGCATGCCCCAGCTGCTGCTGAAGTCTGTGAATTAGAGATGTGCTCAATCCTGCCAACAGATTTTGTACCAGTCTTGAAAAGGGATGGTTTTGTATGCCCAGTGCTTCATTATGCATACAAAATATGCATTAGTAAACCTGGGGTTTGATTCCACAATATGTACTTGCATGGCTGGCTATAGATGGCTTTTCTGTACTCCAGCTGCCGAGCTTTGAGCTGAAACAAGTATTTCTCAATGGGAAGAGTAATTGTTTCAGCTCAGAATTAAGTGGCTAATCATTAGGAATTCAATTGGCATGAAATGCACAACATTAATCCCGATGCACTAATGTGTCAATGATGTGGATGTAGGGTGTGTGCTCCACTGAAATTCGCTAATTGATATATCTATTTTTTATTGAAAAGGATTGATGTGGGCTCTGTTGTTATGCAGGATATGGGAGTGTCAGACCTGCAGGGGTTTTAAAGAGTGTGCTCTGGTGTTCAGGGCACACATTAGTGAGGGCTGAAAAAACCCTTAGAAAGGTACTTTTCTTTTTCTTTTTTTTTTTTTTTCCTTCTGAAGTCTGATATTAAAATTGCCACCAAAGATGTATCTTGAATATTTGTCCCTACCTTGAGTATCCCTTATGCCCTGACAAGACAGTCCCAGTTTGCAGCAGGAGTAGGGGACAGAGACACTTGTGCTTTGTGTAGATCTGATCCAGTGTGGAGGGGGGGCATTGCCACCTGCCTGACAGCTTTCCCCAGCAGCCTCGGCCCCCAGAGGCAAGTGTCAGCTGTGATCTGAGTCCCAACAGACTGCAGAGGACTTCTGCATCTGAGTCCCAGCACCACAGAGCCAGAGTCCTGCACCTGGGGCTGTTTCTGCACATTCTTGCTATTGCCTGTGTTACCCAGAAATGTTTTTGATCTCTGTTCTGAAACTACTGAAAATATGATACTATAACATAACAAGTGTTGATGAATATTAAGCTGAATAACATCTGGCTTATTCTAAATAACTTCAGATAAAATGTTGCTATTTCACAGTATTGTGGAAAATTCCCTTCTTGCTAACCAGCAGTTACTGCATGTCTCTGAAACAAAATTATTCCTTGTGTTCGTTTGCTTTTCAGCCATGTGAACTCCTGTGTTGGGAATTAAAAAAGTCTCCCATGTTTAATGCCCGAGGGCACAAATGTAACCTGTTGAAATATCATTCTTCAATTATCCTTTGAATCATCTGCCTTCCAACTCTTCTCAGATTCCATAAAATACTCTTCTGACTACCTATCAAAAAAATAGTACATCTGTTCTTTCAGTTCATTTCCCTAAACTGTAATCAAGCACTGTCTGTGCAGTAAAAATGAAAAGGAGTGCCTATCTGCAACAGCATTCTTCACTTTTATTATAGGAAAATGCATTAATATTCCCTTATCAAACATACCCATTTAACAAATCATTCCATTTCCTTCCATATTCAGCTATTTTTAAAAAAAAAATCCACAGAAAGCCATTCTTTCCTGATCATAAAGGCCAAGCTTGATTTATTTCTGATTCTTGTAGTTTCATGAAGCCTAAAAATAGATTATGATAAATAGCCTGTTGACCTCTCTTTTGTTGAAACATAGCTAAAAGGTTATGGGCCCTTACTACATCTGGTCTAAGCTGCCATTTATATTAAGGCAGTGTAGCAGAGTGTTAATGGGAATTATATTTAGGCTCAGGGTAAAAACTTGTGTGTCTTAGGTTGAAGTCTGTTTCCAGCCTGGTTACTGCAATTAGAAAAGTGTGTGATTCATCCAGGTTTCTGGTGATTAAGTACTGGGGACAGGCACTCAAGCCCTTTAGAAAGTGCTTCCTTTTCTGTCTCAGAGGAAAAGAAACGAAAGGAGCACTTCAACTACTCGACTTGGAGGCTTATTTTTTTTTCCAGTTGATGTGGAGGCTTTACGAAGTTCCTTGAGTAGGGAAGGACTGCAGCCCAGGTGTCTTAGTCTGTAAAAATCCAAACAGCATCATTCTGCATCCACTGTGCCTACTTTCCACTGGCATAGGGCTTACAGCAGGTTCAGGGCAGAGGAGAATTGGCCTGAAGCAGCCCCAGTTGGGTGGCTTCTTGTAGGGCCTTGCCAGGCAGAAGCAATATCCAGATGTGTCTGACTGAGGTTTGCTTTTGGACAGATTCCAGCTGCATCTTTCCAGGCAGGATCTGTCCAGCTGCAGGAAGTGCTGCTCTGTGGTCCAGCTGTCTAAGGTATGAAGAGAAATGGTGACCACCCATCTTCCCCAGCAGCAAACACAGGCGCTCCAGGGCTCCATCCTGACCCTGTGTGTGCTGGCACTCAGGAACTGCTGCTGTGCTGCACTAAAGAGAGCTAATCAGACCCAGGGGACCAGAGGATCTCCTTCAGTGATGGCCAAGCACCATTAAAAAGCTGTATATCATGCCTGGGTTCTGTTCAGCTCAGGAAGAAGGAGAACATTTATTGGTTTTAAGGTAATTAGAGATAGTCACTTGGTGTTGGTTTTCCCAAAAGACTGAGATACCACGGGTTTTCTGAGATTCCCAAGTGCCTAGGATGTAGGCACTTGAGAGTCTCACTCGGGGACTCTAGAAGGCAGTTAAACCATTCATTAGCATCAGTCTTGATGGGCACCCAGCGATGCTAAAAACTAGGCCCAGGATTTAGGGCAATCAACAGCACCCAGGTGGAGAAGGCTTGTACACAGCTGAGTTGTTTTGTTGGCATGTGAGATGCTTGGTCAGACCAGTGCAGAAGCAAAAGCACTCAGCTCCTGCTCAGTCAGAGCCTATAAATACGTTCAATTAAGTGAAGACAACTGTATGTTCGTGTTCAAGGCAGTATTCAACTTCATGCAGTGTTTGGCTCCATTAATTATCAGCCTGTGACTGTTCTTACAAGTGCTGAAATCCCAAGAAAAACATAAAGTCCATTAAGACTCGCTGCTTCCCCAGGCATACAGATAGCACACAATGTGCAAGCACTAGAATTCCCAAGCTGTTTTTTTTAGTCTTGAAACATCGTGTGTACTTATTTTGTCTGTAAAAAAACCCAAAAAAAAAACCCACAACAGAAAACCAACAAACCAATCACACAAAAAGCCAGCACGTGGGGGAAAAATAAGATTGTGGTGAAATTAAGAGGTCTTTTGAGCACTAGCATCTAGTAAAATTTAAAATCCATGATTATTCAGTAGCTAAGGAAAATAAAGCCATGGCAGGGGAAAAAAAAAAGTCCTGCTGATGTGCCCTTTTAGAACAGAGCTAACATCAATAATTCTTACTCTGTGCATTAAGTTTTAATGTGTAGACAGGCGCTCTGTGCATAGCAGGGTGTCTGTGGAGTCATCAGTGAGAGCTAATAAATGCCTGTCATATGTAGAATACATTACAGAGGGAACCAAGTTAAGTGAATCATTTAGTTACCATTAGTCATTTTTCATTAATATTTTTAACTGTAGTATTATCCACTACGCATTAGGTAGGATAGAGAGGATAATGCCTGTGATGTACTTTATCCTAAAAACAGAGATTTGTTCCAAAATTGTGTTGTTGTTGGTGAGGATCAGGATGAATGTCTCAGCTGTGATCTCAACAGTGTCTTTTTTTATTTAAGACTACAGGAACCCAGATGGGAAAGGAAATAATTTCATCACATGGCTTGGCATTAACCAGCACTGGCCATTTACATTAATGGCAATTGAATAGTAATAACTGTGCTGGAAATGGAAATATCCATAAGCATGTTTAATACTGGGTATTAAAAATAGCACTGGAAAGGAATTTCCACAGAAGCAAATGCATTATTCCAGTCTGGTGTGTCCTGTTCTGGGATATGCATCTGCTCCTGTGATCCTGCTCAGCTGTGACCTTTGAGGCACAACCAGACTGGGACCACTGGGGACAGAGGTGAGAGAGAGCAGGTAACTGTCCATGACCCTGCAGGTCTTGCTCTGGACTTGAGTCACTGCTGGGCAGGGCTCCCTTTTCTGACACATTGTTCACTTGAGGGCTGGATGAAGCTGGCCTCCTGGGCTCATGGAAGAGTTACTAGAATAAATATGTTGGATCTTACTTATGCTCATAAATTTTTCCCTAGGATAATGTGCTTCTTCCACTTTACACTTTTTTATCTGCTTTTTTAAATTACTGTCTGTTCTAAACTCATGTATTCTTATTTCTAAATGTAATAATAGCATGGTTGGGCATACATGTGAAGATGTATCCTTCCCAAGATGCCAAGCATTTAACAGATAAAGAGGTACAAGCTTGAGGTGTGATATAAAGGCTTGTTAGCATGGATTTAAGATTATCTCCAATTTGCATCATTTCTCAAATTTACATCAGTAATGTTCCACTTCTAAAACTACTCTCCACTAGTCACAGAGGCTCCAGGGAGATAGAGGAAGAAATTAAAATAAATTTTAGAAACTCTTACAAATTACTTTGCACAGCTTTTTCTCAACTGTGACAAAATTGAAAGTGAAGTTTGATGGTTCAGTATCTCTGAAAGTTAGAAAGGGATGTTGTAATTATCTTTGGAAGAATGAGACACTGCCTTTTAAAGCATCAAAAGCTTTGGACTCTGCTTTTGATGAGTTGTGAAATATCAGCTCCAAAACATGTAATTGTCTTGGAACTGAAATTTGCACATATTCCAACTCAGGCTAATACTATCCAGTGGGGAATGAATTTGCACTGTAGAGAGAAATACACACGATTTTTATTTGTGGAGTAAATTACTCTTGCTACTATTATCTATATTAAGTGTCCCAAATTATTTTATTCTATATATTCCAAAAGTAATTTACTTGTATGGACATGAATTTTTTATTTTGTGAAGGATGCGGAGCTGTCAGATGTGGATTTAACCAGAAATCAGATATGTTACAGCGTCTGTTGCTGTTCCCTTGGGACAGGCACACAGGAGAGAACAGCATCCAGCCATCAGTTCCTTGCAGTAATTCTCTGTGACTGAAGTAATGCTGTGTCTGGAGGATCAGAACGTGTGTCCATGGCGAGTGGAACTGCAACTGTGATGTTTGTTTCTATGCACCACTGAATGACTCCTAAATTTTGGCACTATATCTGGTTCAGAACTAACATTTGTCTTTACTGTTTGATTTTAGAGTAAGGTTCATGGGGGTAATGCAGAGAACTCCAGTCAGGTACTGTTGTATGAGCACTGTGGCCCTGTAGTAGAAAGCAGTGATTAGGACATGGCAATAAATCTGTAGGGGAGGTAAATTTAAAAGATGCTATGAAGCAGTAGCCAATTTGCATATCAGATGAATCTCAGGAAAAGTGATTTGGACACATAAATATTCCACCTTTCTGGACTGTCTCTGTGTGTTGACTGTCAGCACCAATAGCTTCTTTAATGAGTAGAAATATTTCACTGTTTCACATTCTCCAGGGCTTAATTTTTGTAAGTGAACTGCTGATTCAGTCCTACCTCACAAAATAACTCAGTTTGGCAATAATTCAAGGCTAAAAATGTGAGCTGTAACTGCCTGCTCTTTATCAAACAAGCAATTACACAGAACAGTGCATCATTCCATCAAGCAATGTTTAAATTCTTCTAATTTTTTTTAGAATGTGATGTCTCCTGGTTTTGCTTTTGTTCCTCAGTGGCTCCCAGTACCCTGGCTGTGAGCAGCCACTGCAATGGTTCAGTGTGATAGTGTTTGCTCCTGGCATCTGCAGGCTTTGAGGGGTCAGGCCTGGTGAAGAAATGCTAATGTGATTTTCTTGTTACTGAGCTTATTGATCCTTTAACCAGACTGAGTCATCTGGCTGGGTCTTGATCTGCTTTCTGTGTCCTTTCCCTCATTTAGCAGCCACTCGGTACTAAAGGTTTTACCAGAGCATTGCACAAGGTCCTTGTATATCACATTTCTGCTTCATCTGTGTATCATTTGTATTTCTTCAGATCTTACATAGAGAGCTGCAGGGATTTGCATAAGATCTAGATTTTTGACCTTAAGACTAGGATGGACCACTTTGTCATCAAAAACCTATTTAAGATCTGCACATCTTAAATTTGAAAGCAAGCATCTGTCTTTGTTCAACCCCATGTTTTGGTGGTGCTGATGTTACTAGCTGTATTCATGTAGCCAAGCCTACCTTTCACTTGCCACTGATAAGGTAAGAGGGCCACTGAATTAAACAGTGTTTGGATGGGATACTCTGGAGGTGGTGAGAGGAGCCTGTGCTTCCCTCATGTGCTCATTTTTGAAGCTGTGGTGCAGGATAGAGGTGAATGTGTGTTTTCTAGGACTGCTGTAAATGCTTCAGGCAGAATGGAGAATTTCAAAGTGCAATTCTGACATAAAATAGCTGCTTCACAAAAACATTAAATATGCGCGTCCTGTGCTCTCAGCTGGTGCTGGGAAGGGCTTCTTGAGTTTCTTGTTTTGAAGCTCCATTTGGGTTCTGAAAACTGGAAAAAATTTTATCTCTTCCTTTTCTTCTGCCCCCACCCGCCTTCCCCTCCAAAATGTAATGAGAAAAAAAAAGGTTCAGTGGCCCAAATAAAATCCACAGGGAGGCCTGGTGCAGGCTCTAAAATTTCCAGTTTGGTCTATTTTTGCCCTCGTTGTCAGTGTCTCAGAGGTGGAGTGCAATAGCTTGGCTCAACTCCTTGTCTTTAGTGTGCCAGTAATTGTCTGAGTCTGAAATACTCACTACAGGATTGTTTTGTGGTGGAAAAGGAGAAACAGGGTGTTTTTTATCAGGACTGATTCTGAAGGGTTGTAAACAGTCAAATCCTGCAGGCAGTCAGATGTTGGAGCTTGGGCTATATTTTTAATCACTTGGCATTGTGTATAAATAAGGAGGTTTGTGAAGTAGAGTGGGGCTGTATTTGCATTAATGCTTTTCAGAACTAAGGCATGTTTCAAAGGAAGAAAATTCTCATTTTTAGCTTCTGTAAAAGCGTCATGGTGGTTTCATTATTTGGATTGATATACAATGGTCACCATTAAAAAATTGAACATTTACTACCAGTTCAAGGATAAACCTAGAAGAACACAGGATTTCCCTGAATTTGGAATATTTAGTGCTTCTGCCAGTTGAGACAATGTGATCTGATAAGCAGTGATCTCTGTAGATAGCTGTATAAATTAATATCTAAGCTCATATGGAAAACATGTCCTTCATAGATAATTCTGTATCTTTTGATAAAAGCCTTGAAAAACACTGGCAGTATACCATTTCTCCTGCTTGGTTGTTTTTTCCTTGTTATTGCAGACATCCTAGCAAACCCAAAATGGAAGTCCTAAAAATTGCATTATGCTGTCAAGCCATGTCACAGCAATACAATAGTTGTTTTATCATTGGCAGCTGCTTCTCTAAGTAATGACTTCTAAGCTGTACCCCTACATTTGAGCAGTGTGCAGTGAATAATGTATTCTAAATCGGTTTAAAATGGAACAGAGATGAGATTCCTACCTGTTAAGACAGGACTAAGAAGGGATTAATAAAGTCTAAAAGAAGAAGTCTATTATAGCCACTGCAATCATAAATAAGGTTCATAGTTCTATCTCCCCCCAAATGGTAAGAAACCTCTGGTACTTGTGTAATAATTTTCAGTGCAGTAATTTTCAGTCTTATATAGGATAGAATTACATTTGCCAGGCATTTTTCCTGCTGTCTGAAGTCTTTCCTTTAATTCTTTCTGACGAGTTGACTGCTTGTGAGATACCTCTTCATTACTGCTGTTTAAAAATCCTGTACTCATGTTCTCAGGCTAGGAGCCTTGGTGACATGTCACACGCTGGTTAGGTGAATGCAAGAGATAAATATTGTGATGTAAGGAGAGCTGAAGTGAAAACCAATAGTGAAAGCCTTTCTACCTTCTGGCAAAACAGAACACATTTGAATGTATTCTTCAATACATCAAAGAGCTGGGCATCACCAGGGTGCTGTTCAGCTGTGAGGCTCTTCATGCTGTGTTGAGAGAGCCTCTCAGTCAGTGTTTTAAGGATTATTGCACCTGTCACCATGATTCCTGGGCTCTGCTGCCTTCTGTGTTGCCCTGCCTTCATGCTGGGTGCTGAGACCTTCATTCAGCAGAGTTCATAGTCAAGTGTGAGCTTCAAGAGTGAACTTGAATAAATTGCCAAATGGAGGCTTGTATGGGGAATGCTGTATTACTAAATCTCTGTCCTTTTTACATAAGATATTAGCTGCAGTTGCCAACTGCCAATCTTGACAGTGTGGGTGAATGTTGGAGAGTCAGTGATTAGGGAAACTGAACTGTGTGGTTGTTCTTCCTCTGCTCTCTTCATTATTCATAAATTCACAGTTAGTGTCTCTGTAGTTAATAATTCTCTGTGCACTTCTATACATCCTTCAATCAGAGGATCTCTAGTACTGTGTGAATATCAATGAGTCAGCATCCTCTGGCTTTTCTGTGGGCACTTTTAATCCTGGTTCAGTGTCTTGCCCAGTGTGCAAGTGTGGTCTATGCTGCCCTTGGAGCACTGGGCTTTAATTTTTTAAGATCATTACTCCAGTGTACTAAAAGCAGCCATCTAACCTTCATAGAATCAAAGATTGCTTTGGGTTGGAAGGAACCTTAAAGATCATCCAGTTTCAACCCCTGGTCACGGGTGGGGACACCTTCCACTAGACCGGGTGCATCTACCAACAGCACTTGTTTTCCAGGGTTAGAGTCACAATACTGGCAGAAAGAGAGTTACTGGTGGGTTTCCCTTACTTGTTGACTTGGTGATTGTAGCCAATGTTTCTCAACCTGAAGGACATAATGTCAGGTCTGTGACTTAGAATCATACGATAGTTTGGGTTGGAAGAGATTTTTAAAAGTCATCTAGTCCCAACCCCCCCTGCCATGGGCAGGGACATCTTCAACTAGGTCAGGTTGGTCAGAGCCCAGTGCAACTTGGCCTTGAACACTTCTAGAGATGAGGCATATACAGCCTCTCTGGGCAACCTGTTCCACTGCTTCACCACCCTCATTGTAAAAAAATTCTTGGTCTAAATATACCCTCTTTCAGTTTAAACCATTCTCCCCTTGTGCAATCACTGCATGCCCTTGTCAAAAGTCCCTCTCCAGCACTAGGACACTAGCTTTTGTAATTAGGGCATTTTAGATCTAATTTCCACTTGAATAGATGTTGATTATTTGTATGAAACTTTACCACAGAGAGCAAACAGGCTACAAGCTTGTTGCCTGATAGCTGAGCAGTGAGTGAGTGTGAGAGACAGTACCACCGATTGTCCCACATATTGCTCGCTGCCCTTTGGGGTGAAATGACACTTCATTTTTCTGACTGTTTTGATTTTCTTTGCACATGGCCAGAATTGTTCCAGTTCTGTGCTGGGGAAATAAAATGTCTGGTTTGGTTGAAAATGTCACATTTTGCACTGGGCAATAATTTGCATATTTCTGCAGATGTGTTTCAACAGCTCTGGGTGTTTGCTATTAATGTAGTGTTATAAATAAAGCAAGGGGTGTTTGTAACACATAGAGAAGAAAGGTTTTGATCTAAAAGACTGAAATAAATGAGGTCTTACTTAAGAGAGAGTGAACAAATTAGGCCAACTGAATATCCTTAAATTCATGGAAACCTTAATCTGAATTTGCCTCTGGTCTCCTGATTTGATCAGTATGCTAGCGACCCTCCTAATGAAGTTATGTCTTATCTAACAAGCTTTCTAGGCTTATTAGGTAATGCCTAAGTTTGCAGCTAAGAAGGAGAAAACTCAAACCATTAGAAATCTCTCAAACGAAGTGGGTACGTTTCTGTAGCACTGAGCAGACTCGGAGCTGGCAGGATTTGAAGTGGTCACAGTATTAAACGCTGAAAAGTGTAGTTCGCAAATGAGGATCATTGCTTAGTGAGGAGCTACAGGGGGACAGTTTTGGCATTGTAAAGGTTTAATTTTCAACTTCATCTTTAGAGGACTTTCACTTCTCCCTCACATTTGATTTTCTTCATCAGCCTTTGCACGGTGCCCTTTATTGGGATACTTTGAATGCTGCTCTGACACGAACCTACGCATGTTTTCATCAAGTAAGGTGTTTCTGATGGCACATTCATTGAAATCTATCCCCATTTGCCTGATCTTGATTGCATTCAGTTCACAAGGTGATGTGTTGCGTGATTCATTAAATGCCGGATACACGCTAGGCCTTTTCAAGATGTACAAAATAGGCATGGTGAAAATGTCAGTAATCTTCCCCAGCAATGCCAGTCATTTTCTTATCAGCACCCTTCCATACAGCTATTGTGTTTCAGCTTTTTCACTTTCTTCCTACTCAGCTTTCATAATAAAAAAGTTGCAGTGCTAGCTACAGGTAAGTCTTCTGTTTCCACCCTAGAAATTACTGTGTCACAGAATCTTCTATCCCTCCTCTGCCTTTTGCTCCCTCATTCCTCTGTCAGTGCAGCAGAGCACTTGATGCTACTGGGTCAACAGTGTTTTGTATACAAAGAGGTGGAAGAAGGGGGCTGTTGAGGTCAAAATCTCTTTTGTAGTGATATGTGCTATATGTTCCAAGGGGCTCAGCTGGTACCCTCTACCTCAAGACTGCAGTATTTATCAGCAGGAATCAGCTCCTGGAGCAGTTTCAGTGCAGAAGGCACAAGTGCAGAAGCTGCACATCATGCTTTGCTGTCTCCTAAGCAGTTTTTCATGTAAAAGTAAAATTAATTTGTCAGCATAACAGCTGAAGCAAAATGTGTTTGTAACCTATACAGTGTTCTGAAGGAAAAAGCAATAACATTTAATGACAAACCTTAATGTAAATTGTACTTGTTCACTGGAGTCCTCCTTTCAAATCATCAGCTTTACATAAATCTGTTACTATGAAAAACATGCAGGTAATAGAAGCTCCAAAGGTAGTAGATTTTTACAGCAAGAACAGACAGTGCCTGGAGGGATGTAATTCTTCCTATTGTACATACACATTATTTCTCTTTAGAACACTGAGTTTATATTCTAATGGAAACAGAGCTAGTCCTCCTTTGCATGGGCTTTATAGGCTTCTTAAAGTCAGTGGAAGCATTTCTGGGAAAGCAGAATTGGACCTCTTGTGTTTTCTGCTTCTGTAGAAACTAGACTAGTGTGGATTTTTCCAGAGGCAAGTATTAAAGGCACCAGTGTGAAGTCCAATGTTGTATTTTCTGTCATCAGCACATGGCAGCCTGGAATTTTAAGGAGGTGGAAACCTTTGACTACAAAGTAAATTTCTTGGTACTGTATTTGTGTCCTGTTCATCTTGTTAATGCCTCCAGGAGTTTCAACAGCGGAGAGGGGAGACGTGTGCCAGGCTCAGTGGCACAGGCACTCCTTCCGTGCTCCCCTTGGACATCATTTACAGCCTGCCATATTTTCCTGCTTTGTTTAGGTTGGTGAGGGAAAAAAGCTTGCTAGGGAAGGATAAAGAAATATCTTTTGAGACTGGATTTATCTGAAGCATGGTCATGTTTTCAGTTACTAGCACAGGCATATCTCTGGAACAGGCAGGTTGTGTGGAGGGGATGTTGGGGATGAAGGCTTCTCACTCAGGCTGTAGCTGAAGACACTGAGGCTGCACCTGGTTGAAGGTGGGCAGAATAAGTTGGTATTATTCAGGTTTGAAGTGTAGGAGCAGAAAAAGACAGTTTGAGGAAGAAAAAACCCCATTTTCTTGGACAAGGCTCAGTGTATCAGTTTATTGTGGCTGGAGTTCTTTACCTGCCACATCCACGGTCTCCAAGTTGCTCCAGGGTACTCCCAGTACCCCATTTGTGAGGATTATGGATATCCTGTTTGGAAACACCATTACTGAGTGTACTTCCCCTTTGGCTTATTAAGAGCTGTAAAAGCTCTTCCAAATGTGCTGTCCACATAGTCTCCAATTTGTTTGGTCTTTGTGCTGTCCAGATAGCATTCTACAAGGTTACATTTGCCAAATTGTTATAAAATTCCTAAAAAATATTCGTATTGTGTTGGGGAAATAAATATTTTTTTCTTTTGGTGTCTTAATCTATTTCAGAAAAATCATCCTTTTAAGTCAGGACCCCATTTTGGGAGGTTTCATTTAATCTACCTCTTAATAAAGCTTAGATCAACATATAGATCTCTAGACAGCGTTTAGCCTGTATAATGTCACTATTCTCTTTTGCCTCATCCTATTTCAATTTCTACTCTCTATCAACAGCAGGTTTCATCTCCTCTACACCTGAAGAGAGAATAGAGAAAATTAAACCTCCCAGCCTGGCCTGTATGCATTAACCCTTCTTTAGCACAATCAATCCGTTTGAAATAAAGAAAATTATATTAGGAAAACATTGAGAGCTTATTCAGATGGATGATAAAAGTATTAAGTACAAAAGGTCACGTACTTAGCCGATTAAATAGACATAACAGTACCAAATGCTCCTCCATGTGACACTTGATACAGAATTTGACCTCTGCTTTTGTTAATATTTGCCCATCTCCTGCTGCTTCTGAGAAGATAAGTTCTTTCTTCTGGTTCTGAAACTGAATAGCATTATCTGTCCACCCAATTATAATAATTATTATTATTATTGTTAATATTATGCATGTACAATAGGGCTTAAAAGGTGCAAATTGGGTAAAAATTGTGCTTAGTCAAGAAGAGTTGTGTTGCTCTAATGGATCAGCGATAAAACTCTAGTAGACTGAGACAGGTGGTGTTGGAGGCAACTTTGATATTTCAACTTTTAACTGTTCCTCCAAACTTCATATTTGCATGAAATATCTAATGCAAGTCTACATGATGTTTGGTTTCAAATGACAGCTGTTTCCTTTTAATTTGCACAAAGATATTGCAAAACCCAGAGGAATTTCTATAATGAGGTTTTAAAATGCCTCCTCTTTTCCCTCCTGGATCTCCCAGTGAGGATAACAGTTATTGCCTCAGTGTTACTGTGCAAGAAAACCAGATGACAGCTGAGCTGTAGAAAATTTATGATTTAGTCTAGAACACGGACTTGAAGAAGAGGTTGCTTTTAGGTTTCCAGTCATGCATTTAAACGCTGGTTTAGGAGCCTCCAAAGCTGAGGTTTGCACTCATTCCCTGGCTGCTGGCACCCTCCTGGGCAGGGAAGTGACAGCAGCCCCTGGGGCCTGCCAGCCATCAGGATTCCATTTAGGGACTTCAATGGGACCAAAATGCAGAAGGCTTGGGCTTGCCCCGTGTCTTTGTTAAACCACACAAATATTACAGGAGTTAGTTGAAAACGTGGCATCTCATAAGTAGGTGAGGTGGGCAAGAGGTTCCCATCCCTGTTTTACACATGGGGAAATGAAGTATAGAGAGATTACATGGCTTGGTGGAGATCACAGGGGAAGCCAAGGAGAGAATAACAATTGAATCAAGGTCTCAGGAAGGCTGTTCTTCGCCTTTAATTAGTCTGTCAGAAACATGCCATAGTTTCTTATACAGTGTATCAGTAATTACAAAAGCATACACAGCAGCCTGTGTTTGGAGGGTTGCCCAGACTGGAAAACAAAACTGTTTGTTGAGCAAGTAATGGGATTTGTATGAAGGCATAATAAATGAAATTTATTTGAAGATAGCTTAGTAGGTACGTGGTGCAGAGAGACAAGGTGTACTCCATGCAGTGAGAAAATGCAGTAGTTATCTTCCTATTAAATTACACTTTGAATATCCCTACTAACTTCTTAATAAATCTGTTAGTGGTTTTCTATGACTGGAAACATAATTAGTCTCTGGCAACAAATGCTACATCTGGCAGTGGAGAAGAATGTAGCACCTCTTGTTGCTGTGTTGAGGCAGAAGCGGAGCTTGATGCCTGTGGCTTTGCTGCACAGAGGTGTGCAGAGGTGTAGGTGGTGTCTGTCCCCAGGACCATGCTCATCTCACCCTTTTGAGGCAAAAGAAGAAATAAATTAAAAAGTGAAGAACCATTATAGAACCTTTTCTTCTAGTAAGCACACTGGTAAAAACTTGGACCAACACCTGCTCTTCTCAATGTAATGGGTATCTGAGTAGAGTCTCTTTCTGTTAACCCTCCAGAGGGGACTGCCTGACTGCAGCTCTTAATTGGCAGCATTATTTGGCATTCTGAATTTTGTGAAGATGATCCCTTAAAAGCTGAGGGAGACCAGCTGATGGCTTTTTGATGTGTCTGTATGGTTTTGGTAGATTCAACAGCTGTCGTAATATTTTCTGTACTAATGATGGCTGAAGCTGTGATGGAAGTGACAGACCTGTCCAGCTGATCTGAAGGACACACTGTGTGGTCAGGGAGCTAGCCTGTCTTTAGCCTGTTCTTTGCCATGTCCCCTGTAAATCTGGCCACGAGGACTACACCACAGCAGCAAGGCTGAGCTCAGTACCCGCCGGGGCTGGCCTTGGCTTTTCCATCTTTCAGCAGAGCCATGTTGTAGCTCTGCTCAATGAAGTCTGGAAAAACAGTATTGCTGGATTTCTATGCAGAGATGAGCTCTTTCCTAGCTGTTAGATGTTGACTTTGGTGCAATCTGCTGAGGATTTTCAATAGCAATTTCCTGAGAGTTCTCTGAAAGCCATTTTCCCATTCAGTGTCATTTTCATACATGACAGCAGCCTTCTCTGAAGGAACACCCTAAATTACTAGGAAAGTTGACTCATCTGTTGCTTTCCTGAAGAATGATCTTTAATTCATGATCTGTTCACTGTGGGCTGGGTGCTACTTAGCTGTGGGTTTGAGAGGGAGTTGGGCTTGTTTAAAGCCTTCAGTATTAAGCCCACCGGGTTTAGATGAATGTTTCTTGGAACATAAAAGCTTGGGAGGCTGATAAGCACACGAGTTCTGTTATTAATCTATTATTTCTTTTAAGACATAGTTTCGTGTGTGATGCAGTTGTTGAAGAATAAAGAGACAAGCTACAAGCTGGCCCAGACCTCTCTAGAGATTGCTGGCACTTTGCAAAATCAGACACTTAAAGGATTAAACAGTTAATATGCAGCTGATGATAAGAAGCAGGGCTTGATTTAAAACCCCATTAATGTCAATAGAAATAATTCTTGTTAACTGTGGGGTGGACTTTACTGCAAGACAGTGCATGTATTCGAAATACCAGACTGGACAGTCCTACACATGGATTGTCTGCTGCTCACAGTCAAAGTGCTGGATGTTCACTCACAAAATATCTCAGTTATTTGGGAGAATGATGGATGCAAGCTGAAGGTCTGGAGGTGAAATTTTATTTTCTCTAAAAGCTCTCAAAGTATTCAAAAACTGTCTTTCTAGTTTTTACTGCCTAACTTCCTGGATTGTTTGTTTTTCAGACAATAATTTTGGGAAATGAACATACAGATGTATTGCTTTGATGCATTTTTTCCTTGCCAGACCTAGACAAACTTGTTATTGATAATGTATTCCAGCATCTTAGGAGACTGCACTGCAATAGGCTTACGAGAACTTTTCATGTCATTAAGCCTCCATGAAAAATGACAAATTGGATTTAAAAAATCCAGTTTTTTCAAATGCTTACATTGTTGAAATATTCTTTAAAAAAACCCATAACTGTTCTAGTGTGTCATAGTTAGGAATCTCCTAAGTGAACAAAAATGAATTTTGCATGAATCTAACTAAAAATATTTTAATTATTTTCCTTCCTACTTTGACATCTGATTAGAACTCTGCAAGGGGCAAAGACAACTCTCATGGTCTCATTCTCTGTGGGATACCTCAGGAGGCAAAGGGAGAAGACAAGGGTGTCTGCAAATGAGCCTAAGTTGGAGCCTGTGCCCTGTAACCATATGTCCTATGTCTGGCGCTTGTGACTGCAGGGTGAATACCTGCATACAAAGCAGCTGGGAAGTTCAGACTTCAGTCCTAAGCCTAGATTTGGATTCATTAAGTGATTCTCCTTCTATTGTACCTATTGTTTGTACCTAAAGTACACTGGGACCCACCAGAGTCAAAGTGAGGGGTTTTATGATAATTGCAAAACCATCCCATGCCATACATGATAGCACTGAAATGAGTGGCTGCTTGCTCATCCTAAAAGAGAAAGCAAAGTCTCCTGGATGAAACCCCAAATCCCTCTTCAACCTGCACAGCCTAACAGGGGTGGAAAAATATCCTTTTTTATTATGTCTGTGCTGAAATGTGCTGTTAAAACCAATTTCCCCAGAACCAGCACAGTTTAATGGTGATTTATGCACTGAAGCAGGTCTGGCATTTAGATCCCTACTTGGTTCTTTATTATACTGTTATCACTCAGGCCACCTCTACATTCAGGGAAAAATGGCTTTCTAACTGAAAATAAATTTTTGCAAAGGTATTTCAACTTCCATCAGTAATGTTTGGGGTTTTGTTAAAAACAAAGAACCAACTAAAAATCCTCAGCCTGACACAGCAATCAGACAGTGAAAGACAGAGTGCATGTTTGCAAGCCTTCATGTTTTCAACCCTGGAAGGGAAAATATATACAGTAAGTAAAGCACAGCACCGTGATCCGTACAGCAACTTCACATTTGGGTGATGGTAATAGTCAATCACAGAGCTGGTCAATTTATTCTGCCTGGCAGCAGGGAATGTGTTGTAGATATACCCATGACTGAGATCATTCAGAACAGCTGTAATGTATGTGAGGAAGAGAAAACTATATTCTGACAAAACAAATTTCAACAGGGTATGCCAGGCACCTTCTAAAATGGATTGCTAGGTGTCCAAATCACTCATGCAAAGACTTGAAAGTTTGCCCTTTGATGCATGAGAAAGGATCTGGTAAATAAAATGGAAAATACTGAGGGCAGTTTGTAGTTAAGCTGCTGGATGCTGTGGGAATTAGTAGCATTAGTCTGTTGAAGTCCTACTGTCCTTGGCAATTTTCAGTCACCCAGTGCACGATGAAGTGCAGCACTGGTGTGGATGTGTTAACAGGGAGAGCTGAGCATAATAGCAGGCATTGTATCCCCATCACACATTTAGCAACACACTGTAAAAATTATCAGAGGGGTTTGTCAGCAGGATGCAAGCATTTGCTAGTCGTCTGTCTTTTGGGATTTCTGCCTGGCAAAGGCGCTGTCTGACGTATCTTCTCACTTCACAGTATCAATACAAGTATTTGAATATTTCCATGTAATTTGTTCCAAAGGGAATATAGAGGATGCAAGAGAGTGAAAAGAGACTGAGATTTCTGTTTCACACAGAAACAGGGGGTTTTTTCCCCCCTCTTCATTAGTAAATTGAAAAACACCATCAGCTGGGGGGGGAATGTTTGATATGAAACAATAGTGAAGACGTCATTACAGCATTTTTTATTCTTCAGAGCTGTGTCCACCGGGACCCATAATCCCAGCACAGAGGGATGCTGGCTTCTTTGCTCTGCTGCCTTACATCAACCACTTTTTTAAGGATTTTTTTCACCACCTGGTTCACAACACGCTGCAGAAAAATAGAGGTGAGATCCAGGTATATCATGAAACACAACCCGAAGATGAGTCCCTGTTTTCCCCTGCTGGGAGAAGTCTAACATCATTGAATTCGAGGCACAGCTCCTCACACTGACAGTGTATTGTGCACTCTCAGGGAATGAACTCCACAATCAGGGAGTCTGTCTCCATCTCCTGCTGCAATCAACAGTGTTTTAAAGGCTCCATTCAGCGTTCCTGCGCTGATTTCATTGATGCAACTCACAGCACATGCTGGGCTCCTTGGGACAGCAATGGCTGGTGGTGAACACAAAGCTGAAAAAGAAGTGTCTCATGGAAGTCCTCAGTGGCGTGCTGATGGAGGAGAGCTATCCTTGGTATTCTTAAATAAAGAAGAGGTTTTTGTTACACAGGACCTCTCAGGGAGAGAAGGAATAGGAGTGTTTGGGATCAGATGCTCTGTTGATCTGGTATTGTTTGCTCAAGTTTGAAAACTTGGCAGCTTTGGGCTTTCATTAAATTTTGATTTTTGGGTATTTAGAAAAGGCTACAGGAAGAGGTAGAGGAGTTTTCTCCTACCAAAGCAGTTTTGGTAGAGAGTTTTCATGCTGTTTATTAACTGTAAATTTTAATGTGTGCTTTATGTTTTTTGTAAGGTAGGAAAACATAGTGGCTCTTCTTTGCCTCTAAGTCGTTTGTTTTCCACATCTTTTCAGGTTGTTCCTGTTGAAGTGGATTTTGCCTCAAAGAGCACATACCTCCCCATTGCAAATGGCCAGAGGGCTCAAACTCACCCTGCTCTTTTAGGGAACAGATAAATGTTTTAGGTTAGACTCAGAATCATACCATGGCCAGGGTTGGAAGGGACGTTCTAGACCATCTAGTTCTAACCCCTGGCCCAGACAGGGACTGCCACAGTGATACTTAACTGACTGGCCCTTTGAGTCAGTCCTCATGTGGAAGGAAGCCTTTGGGACTTTGCAGCTTTGTAGGCCACAATCAACTTAGCAGCTGCTCTGCTCAAGTACTCTGATTTTAAATACATACACTTTCATATCTCTCAGTACCGTTTGTCACCTTGCAAAGCATCTTTTAATCTTTTCCTGGTTTCAGAGTGCCAGATTCTTGATCACCTGTTGCATACCTTAACAACCAATGAATTCCCATCTTATTGTGCCTTGACTTATGGAAAACTCAGCCATCGTCACCTTGCCAGGCAGGCTTTGCAAGCAAAAAGCAGCAGATAGAGAGGAATTTGAATGAGGTCACTCAGCTTTGCCTTCTCATTCATTCCTCTGGATTTCCTCACACTTTAATAGTCACAAGTGGTAACCTATTTTTGTTGAGCCCAATTATAATGAGATTTTTTTAGAAATCCCTGCAGCTGGATGTTTATATTGGCACCAAGGTATGCTTAATGCATTTTTTACAGACCAAAGAGCTAATTTTGGGAATCTGTTAGCAGCATTTGAATGCCCCATTATAATGCCAGGATTTGTAAATTGAGGCTTTGAATAGGTTTGGCTTAAATGCTGAGGGAATGAGATGGTCTTTAGACCTGACTGCAAGTCTAGCATCTAATACAAAGTCAGTGGAAAATCAATTCATCTTTCCATTTGCCTTAATGGACTTTTGGATCAAACCCATATTCTTAAAAGCATTTGAGTGCATGAATAGTGTCAGGTTTTTAGACAGGTTTTTAATTTGCAAGCCTGAGTAGTTGCTGGTGGAACCCTAGGTATGCAGACATCTGCAGATAGGACCTTCTGCTTCTGAGTGACTGTACCAGAGCCTGTGTGTGCTTGTATCCAGAAAAAAGGGAAGCCTTGTTCAGCCTGGTCTAAAAATACAAATTTTTTAAAAATAGTTTATTAGAGAAATTATATTTCAGAACTATTAGTGTAAAAAGGGAGTAAAAAAATATTAGAGTGAAAACAGAGTCAACTGACATCCTTCCTTAAGGAATGCTGGAGGTTTGGGAAAAAAGGGCTTTCTCTGAGCCAACCACTGCAAGCATACAACTGCCTTCACCCAAATGCCACAGTGGCTGAAAGAGTATGAACAAAGCCTTGTAGAAGACAACAGTGTGTTTCCTTGTGTTTAAAAAAAAAAAAAAAAAAAATCAACAGAAGCACTACTAATCTACATCATTATGCTATAGATCCTTCAAATGCAAATGGTTTATTACTTTGCCTATACAATAAATTCACTGCAAAAACAACTCTTCACATTCCTTATGCTTTTAACCTTGGCCTTGACTGCTGAAAATGTTCTTTATTTAATGCTTCACTGTTCCTACTGCTTGGCAAGCTTCTGGTTCGGCACATAAGGGGAATTTGATTGAAAGGCTGTGCTACATTTAGGATCAAATCCTCAGGGACTAATTCACTAAGGGTGCAGCACAGCTCAGTGAAGGAACTGCTAAGGTTTGTGGAAGCTGAGGTTGGTTCTAATGAAAAGCAATTGCCTTTTTACTCAGTGCAAACTGGGAGAAGCCTTCTCCAGCAGGTGCCTTGTTGGTCTTGCCCTCCAGTTGTGTGAAACCCTCTGTAAGTGTGGTGGTGCCACCCGGACATGCTGTGAAGCCTCTCACAGCTGGGATCTGCCATAAGGTATGGGAGGGCAGTTCTGCATGCTGCATCTTGCACCTCCTGTGTATGGATCAAGGCAAACACAAGATAATATGGTTCTGCAAAATGTCATGGAAATTTTGGTGTCCTCCATGGTGCATGTGTGCATGCCCAGGGCACAAGCATCTGCCATTAAATACCTTATGAAGGTTCTTCTGAGTTGAGGTCTTACATGTGAGTTTGGTTGTTTCAAGTCCAGTCTGACTGCTCCTGGATGCTTGATAGTCTTTTCTCCATTTCTCCCCCTCATTTGTATGAGCTTTATGTCAGAAAACAGGAATAATGAAACAAAGAGAAGATAGAGATAGTTGCATGAAGTCATTCAAGGCTGTTTGAAGCTTCTTGTGTGACTTTTATATTTCCTTTTCTTGCATTTGATTTTTTGCCTTGAGGCAGGAAAGGGAGGTAGGAAATTTGCATGAAGATGGAATTACATCTATGCTTTCCTCTTTGAATTTACATGGGCTACTCAATTTTTTACTGAGGCCTAGGGGGTAATTTCATCAAGGTCCACTTAGGCAAGAGGCAGCACATGAGATCAGCATTTCTGACGTTGCGTGTGGCTTCAGTGCTGCACTAGGCAAGAAGAAACCACCCATGCTTCCTTGCATGAATGCAGGAGGAGTTATTTGTCTGGGACTTGAACGAGATTCTGGGAAAATGAGCCAGCAATCTGTCTGCTGAGAAGGGTCTACTCTATGTGTAGCCCTTGGATAGCACAGAGGAGGCCTGAGGAGGTCCTGGGAGTCCTCTCAGTCTTGCCATGATGAAATACTACCTTGGCCCCCCTCCTGGAGTGCTTACATGCTTTTCCAAATTTGAGCTATAAGCAAATAATGAACCTATGTAACAGGCATATTTCTCATCCTTAATCATTCTTGTGTATAAAGAGCTTTGGTATTATTTGGATGGAAAGTTCCTGCTGTAAAGAGCAATCCTTGCTCTTATCAACAGAGTGTTTGCAAATCCTGTCAAACTTCTAATTTAGGGTAGTTGTTTTAAACTACCTTGTTGTCCTTGTTTGAAATCCAGAGAATCTAGGCACTTTTGAAAATGCATTGCTGGACACAGAAATCCTTACGAATTTCCAACTGGCTGCCCAAGTGTGTACAAAAAGCTAGCATTAGAATAAGGAATTTTACCCTTTTTTTCCCTCCATCCATTATTACATCCAGAGAGCAGCTTTAGCCTTTCTGTAACTGTACAGTGATGGGGTGGAAAAAGCAAGCCCTCTGTAAACTGCTATTTTAAAAGCAACTTGTAAGCTTATTACTCAGTTGCTTCTTTTCAAGTTAGTAAAAATCTAACAAGCAAGGTTCTCAGGGAAAGGTGCACAAGGGCGCTCCATGGTCAGATTACCTTGAAATTCTGTAGAAATTGGGTATTCAAACTCCTTCCGTTCCTTCGGAAAATCTCAACCTTAGTCCCTCCATTGCAGTGGGGTTTTCTGCAGTTTAGTAAAAAATTGCTCCTTTTCAGAGCTAAGTAAATTGCAGTGATTTAAATCCCGTCTTTTACATGTGTTTGGGGGTAAGGGGGATGTTTGTTTATTTATTATAGAATACACTAGCTGGCTGTCTGACTTCCACTGCCATGGAGAAATTCAATGAGAGACCCTATTCAAAACCAGCATTAGCTGCGGGGAGCAGCCTGCACAGGAAAGCCTGCCCAGATTACCCTTCTGTACTCCTTTTCTCTTTTGGCATACTTCTTTGATGAAATTTTGGACAATTACACACTTTTTTAGTCTGATTTTATGGTTTTCTTCAGAGCAGAGATTGAGAACTTCACTATGAGTGAATATGGAGGACAAATGTGGGTATTAAAGAGCCACTTCATCCTTCGTTTTGTCTTGTCCCTGAGCAAAACTGCATCTGGATCACTGGAGAAAAAAAACCCTGAATGGATCACCATCAGCATCAGTGTTAAGTCCACTTGGTTTTTGCACATTTCAGTTTGTAGCCCCCCTTTACTTGCAGTAAAGGCTTTCTGTGTCCACCCTGCCATACAGCATGCGACTAACTTGCACACCTTTATACAGCTGGTTTTTTTTGGAAAAGCCACGTTTTTTGTTAGCAGCTATTTAATCTTGCAGAAAGCTTGGGGTTTTGCTGCTGACAATTAAGAAAGTGAGTTTAAAACGACTTCTGAAACAGGTTTTGGCTTATTTGAGGTGTTATGTCTCTGCAGAGAGAGGGGGGGACAGATCCTGCTGGGCACAGCACCACTTGTGGACCATTAGGATCTTGCCTGTTGCCATCGAAGCACCACGGCCCTGGCCCCATGGGGTTAGCAGGGCTTTAAGCAGCCTTTGCATCCTGCTGTGCTTGCTTCAGTTGACTACTGACCAAGCATACGTCAGCCTTCCTAGGCTGAATTGCTGGGAGCACCTGTAGGGCAAGGAGAGAAAATCAGGGAATAGTTTGTCTGAATGGATTCATTCAGACTTGTCATGTCTCATTTGTGCACTGTGGTGACTGGCTGTGCCATCTCAATGCCTTGGGGACACAGGGTGGCTCAGGTGGCAGAGTGATGTGCTGTTGAATCCGAGCCTTCAGAACAGGGCCCAAAGCTCAAATGACTGTTCCCAAAACCCCTCATCTTGCCACCCACGTAGTCCTGCATGCAAGTACAATGTGCCCCTGCAGTCTTGAGGTTGACTTAGTTAGTACAGGGCATTTCATTCACGTTGAGTGGACTAAAAGTAAACTCTGTAAAGCTCCTTCCTTCACTGTTGCTAGAATTTTTTTCCTTCCTGAAATTCCAAGTAACTCATTGCGACTTTTTTCTTACTTCCGGCAAAAATCAGTTGACATCCTCTTTGAGTAGAGAGAGCAGCTCTGAGGTCAGAGAAGCCCAAGGCTTGGAGGCTGGCTTGCCTCCCTTTGCCCTTCAGCCTCCAGAGAAGGAACCTTTATTCTTTTGAAATTTCCACCCAAAGCCTCTTTGCTTCTGCTTCCTTTTTCATCATTTATTTACAGAAATTGTCTTTTCAGAGAGATCTGCAGGATGTGCCTTGAGCACACCTATGTATTTTTAAAGAGCTTTTAGCTGATTCCCCTGGTGTGAATGATGAGATTGATTAGGGGAATAAAGACCTGTTAAAACAGAGAAGTAAGAGGTCATTCATTACCCTATACCACCTCGTATTGCTTGGTTTCCAGCTATTAAGAATACATGAGATACAGAGCTGTTGGAAGTGGACACACAATCCTTACTTTTATCCTAAGGTAGATTCTAGCCCGTGTAATTTAACAGTGTCCTAAAAAGTCCAGCTTATACTTTACAGGTTCACGCTTTGAAGTGTGATACCGTTAGCATTCAAGATACAACAGGCATTAAATTTCAGCATTTGTTAAATTAGGAATAATTGTTTCTGCTCTGTTTTGTGTAAGGAAAGAGCCAAGCAAGATTTTCACATTAACCATCCGAGCTCAGTTGTGTCATGCCTCTCAAGATGTGGAACATGCTCAAGTTTCCCATTGCATTTCCACCATTTTCTTGGACTTGTAGGTATTTATTCCCAGCTAAGGAAGCTTGAGGATTTCAGGGTAACCTGTTGGAAATGTGTGGGAATGTCTCTCAATGAGCAATCTGTGACTACTTTGGCTTAAGGTAAAATTTAGCATCCAGGCGAGCCTGTAGAGGAATAAAGACATGCTTTCTTTCCCCCTGCGGTGCATGGAGCCGAGGCTGGGAGGTGAGCATGGAACAACACCGACAGTGTTCCCGGACACCCGGCTGCCTCCCTGCTGTAGTTTTCCACAGTGGCAGAGGGAGTCAAGCAATCTGCAGAGGCAAGGCAAGCCTTTAAAGGAAAATTATGTGCACAGAGAAAAAAAAAATAAGGCAGGGTAGTGATTCCTAAGCCAGCATCTTTGCTGTGTGCGTTCAGTCAGTCTCCAAGCAACCAGCAACGTAATGAGTCAGACTCAAACAGTGCTGTTCATGCACCTTCATATCGAGGTCTGTATATATTCAGTGTCTATGAGCCCAATCTTACCTTCCTTATCCATGCTAATTTATTAAATGTGAGGAGCTAGCAGGCAGCTGGCCACCCTGCATGCTCAGTGCAGATCTCCAGCCAGATCTCCAGCTGGAGTGGCTGGGTGCAGGTCATCATCCCCACTTCTGCCAGGCTTCCTTGCAGCCATCTTCAAAGCCTACAGCTTATTTCGCAAGGACTCCTTTAGTTTTGCAGTTTCTCCAAACCTTTGTGCTGAGTCTTTTAGTCCTCCTCCTGTAGATTTGCCTGCGTTTCGAAAAGGTGGAGGTATGTGGAAATGGGTAGTGTCTGGGACACTCTTCTGGGAAAAGAAGTCCCTGAATTTCTGAGCACAGAGGGAGTATAGATAAGACACAGTGTGTTTGGATTTATTGGCCCTGTCTTGGCGGCGACATTGGCAGTACCTGTGCTTGGCACAGGTAATGGCTTTGCTGAATGCCTGGTCTTGGTGCCAGCACTGCTGCAGACAGTACAGCTTGGTGTTTGGACACAGGAAAGCACACTGGGGTAGTTTCATCTATTTTAGGTGCGTCCTTGGAACCGGCTCCACACAGATATAATAAAAGCACACTTTGTAGCAGAGAGGAAGCTACTGAAAGAGAATACTGTTGCAAAAAAAGCATGAAGGAAATTTCCACTGGTCCCAGAAACCCAACTAGGTACAGCTTCCAGAGCAAACCTCCTTCAGTCTCCAGTACTATTCTGTCAGATGAAATCAATATTCATGATTTTTTTTTCAATTAGCACATTTTGGAGGTGATTTATAAGTGTAAGAAATCATTAATGCATTACTTTGGGCCAGAAAAATGTTTAACAGGCACATCTGAAAGTACTCAAGGCCAGGTTGGATGAGGTTTTGAACGACCTGGTCTCCTGGAAGGTATCTCTGCCCGTTGCAGGAGTTTTGGAGCTAGATGATCTTTCAAGGTGCCTTCCAAACCATGATCTGCATTCTGTGGTTTCATGACAGCCCCGACCTGGGGTCCATCAAGGAGGCTCCCAGATGGGACTCTCCATGTCTCCTGAGGTCTGGCTGCTGGTGCAGCCACCTCTAGCTCTTGTAGCCTTAGTGCAGAGACCCAGGGAAGGGTGGCCCCCATTAAAGGTGGGATGTCACACCCAATCCCATCAAAAAAGCTCCAGCAAAAAAGAGCAGGGGAAAAGAAAAACATGTGAAAGTATTTATTGTTTGGTTCGAAGCAGTAGCCCTTTTGGATTGGCAGTAGTTTTGGTGGGCAAATAACAAAAGCCAACCCAAACCAACAGCACTGTGGGACTGTTAATTTTTAATAAAGACATTAATCCAAACACTTGGGTCCCCCACAGAATTTTTACTGTCATAAAAAGCTCCTCTTCACGACAAGTGTTTGCCCTCAGCTAATGAGTGGAACACAGAAGCCCAGGGAGAGCCCTGCCCCAGCAGTGTGAGCCATGCCCACTTCCTGGCACACTTCCAAAAGCTTCCTGGTGGAAAAACTGTGTTTAGTCACAGGCTCCCATCCGCTTGAGAAGGGAGATGGCAATACTTTGGCAAAACTTCAGGATTTTGGCACGTGTGAAACCCAAGCCTGGTCTCTCCGTGGGACACACTGGTGCTGCTGTGTGGCTTTTAGTGGAAATTAATGGTCGGGGTCTTACACTAAATGCAGTGCCAGACTGTCCCAGCAGTTAGAGCACATCATCCCTTCCAAAGAGAAATGCCCCTTTCTCATCAGGGGTTTGAGCAGCAATCTTAATTAAGGCAATCTCTAGGTCTGTTCATGATTGTGTTTTCACCCGTCTGGCTCATACTTGTCATTTTCTTTTCTTCAGTGATGCAAATCTTTTTTCCCTCGTCTTGGGTGGCAGTAAAAGAAAAGGCTTTTCTGGAAACTAAAAAAGCCTTTTGAGGAAAACAACAAAAAAGAAGTTTATGTATTAAAATAGAAAACTTACTTTAAAAGATCCAGCTGTGAGGTTGACTCAAAATAGATATGTTAACCATACAGTCTTGATCCAAACCAAAGATTACACTTTGTGGATAAGATTCACTTTTATTTTGTAAATTCCTGTACATGTTCTTTTAGTCTTCTGGAAAAAAATTTGCTAATTTATTTTGCTTTTCTCTACTTTGTTTCCCCTCCCCCATTTTTTACATTTTAGTCTCCATGATCTATAAAAATAACCCTAATTTTCCTCTGCTCTGGATAAACCCGTAGCTATTATAAACTAGAAGAACAAGTCCCATTCATATTGTTGATATTGGATGTTTGTTTAATTTCAGTGGGGCTTTCTAAAAGTGTAATGCAAGTAGAGTTTATTACTATTTGAGTCTTTAATTGCTGTAGTAATATTTTTTTACAGCCCCGTATTTTTATGTTTAAGGGTCCCCAGACCCTTTGATTTATTGGCATTGGTGAATGATTGATAAATGATTGAGGTTACTTAGAAAAACTGAAGGCTTTGTATGAAATAGAAGTGGTGCCAGAATGACTGTGCAGGACCCACCAGTGTATTTAATGTGATACATACTACACAGCTGCTACAAGCTGCAGCCAAAGCTATCACAAATATCAACTGTTCCCTGGGAAGAGACTAAAAAACGTAAAAACAATAAGAGTGGGGGGGGTTTCCTGCTCCTCAGGAGAAGTGTGGTGTGTTCACTTGCAATCTAGCTTTCCCCTTCAGTGTCTCAAGGTATTTATTTCTGGATATCATAACCACAAAAGAAAAAAAGAAAAAGAAAGGTAATAGGCAGGGTTTTCACAGGCACCTAAAGCAGTTAGACACCTAATTTCTGTGACATTTCAATGGGAGTTGTTATCTTTCCCTCTTAAGCTCCTTTACAATAGCAAACAAGGGTTTCTCTTTCAGGCTTGTTGAGCTTCCTCACTGCTTCCGCTGCTATCAGTTGTTATTCTGGTTTCAGAAAATTTGAGGGGCTCAGGTACCTGGCCGAAACTGTATTTTTATACTATTTGTATTTTGACCCTAAATTCCAAACAGTTTACACTTACCAGAGTAAGAAGTAATGGGTGCATTCCTGGGTGAATGCAGAAGACATTTGCTTTAACAAAAAGCTTCTGCTGATAGTGCTCCCTGTGTTAAGTCATCTCAGGTTGCTTTTTTTCCTTGATGTCTTAAAATGTATTGAAAAGCTAGTTCTTTAGGAGGAAAAGCACAGAGATAAGTGCAGGATGCCTGTGTTGGAAATGGAATGGTCAAACAGTGCAAAAGCTGAACGAGCATTGATTATTATCCTTGTCTCGTTTTGTAATTCCTGACTTTCAAAGCTGCTAATATTTTTCCCGCTGGAGCACACTTTGGTAGGCAATAACTCCTGGGGAGGGTGGTGGATGCTCCTGCAGGGTTGAGCCCCTGCACAGTGGAGAGGGAGCCCTGGTAACTTTGCATTTGTGTCAGTGTTTTGTGGACCCATGTGGGTAACTGGACACAGGCTGTCCCCAGTGTCTGATCTAGGAACAGATCTGATCCAAGAAATGCTGGACAGGCCAAGAAAACCAGGGCTACCTGCTTTGGCTGGAGTCCCCCACTGAACTGAACGAAGCGTGACACAGAGCTGCACCCTGACAGGCGCCAGCTGACTTCAGCTGGGAGCTGGAGCAAGCCCAGCTATGGCATATGTTCACAATCAAAAAGTCATTAAAAATTCACATAGACAAGTTACTCTGTTTGGAGCCTGTCTGTGAAACTCTGCACTCCAGCCGATGCAGTAACTCGGGCTCAATGTTCCTGGTAATCTTCCCTAAGCCTGTGAATCTGTGGGAGATGGGAGAAGGGCACTTGCTTTGGTTGGATTTTCATTTTTCTTAATCTGAAGGGAACGATTTCCCTCCCATTGGCCTTGGCGTGGCTGTCTTCTGAAAGGCGTATCTCTGAGCATCATCCTTCTTGGCAGGCATTCTGCTGAAGCTCAGCTTGGGGGGAAAAAAAAGAGTAATTAATTTTGTCCCTATGTTAATTGTGTAGGCTAACACAACTGTCTGGTTTGGACTCTGATTTTGGTTGCTAAATACAAAAGTCATAAAAAGGTTAATGTCTGAGCCCTCCTCCCACTCAGGATGCTGCTGTAGGAAATCCATAGGAAACAGGTCATCTATAGGTACCTTTGAAATAAAGTGAGGTGCATGGTAACGTGCAATGAGTTAGATGAAAACAAGTTTATTCTGGGTTTATACAGCACTCTGGCAGTGAAAAAGAATTTGATACTGAAAAAGCAACAAATTAGAGGCCCTGGTAATTTGCTGTTGGCAACCACACTTGTACTTGGGTGCGGCATGATTGACATGTCCTGCAGGCTTTCCATGAATGTCACTGCCACTTGGAAGTGTGGGAGGAGACACTTGCCATGAAATATTTCCCTTGGTCCTGTCCTTCTCTTGCAGCCTGTGTCACAGGTGCCTGCTCCCCAAGGGATTGGACTCTCTCTGGTGGTCTCCCATAACAAATCAGTAGATATTCCCTTCTGGTTTCCTACACAGTGGCTTTCACTGAAGGTGAAGATGGAACTGAAGTTTATGCTGTCCTACTTACCAAAATTTCAGTGCCACTCTTCTTTCTGTCACTGCTCTTTCGAAGGTGCAGACAGTCCTTGAAGGAATCAGAGAAGTAGGAGGAGATTATCAGGAAGTCCACTTTTATTGTATTGCAGGGACAAATCCAGCCCTAAGGCCATTGCTTAAGAAGTCAAATTCTTAGCAACTTCTTTGTGATGTGACAGTCTTTGGAAAAATGAAAATCATTAGGTAGTCAGCCCTTGCTCAGAGTTGAGCTTTGGATAAATTAGCAACTCTTCAAGGCACAATTTTGTTAATCGCCAACAATTACACGCTTTGTTTTTACATTAGACCAGCTGTGCTGAAGGTTCCTGTGCCTCTAGTGCATTTTCCAATTTTTAATGGGCTTGGTATTAAGCCTCAACAATCAGAAGCTTGTTCTTATGGTGGAAAAAGTTCTCTGTGTGATCGGTAAAATTAACCTGGTAATTTTAGCTTTTTAGTTTTATTTATGGAGCTGTGTTTGTTTGTTTATGAATCCCTTCTTCCTTCATTGTGGTTATTCACATACGGTCTTCTTGACTTAAAGGTTATTTTTACATGACAAACGATCTCAGAAAGCGGTGCTTCTAGTTTAGATTAATACAAGTCTGAAAGTACTTTTGGAATATTAAACAGCTTGATAAGGTTAACGTAAAATACGTTTTTAATGTTTATTTGCCTCTGCTGGTTTTGTATTAATTGATTTTTTGGTGAGGAGGGAAAGAGCCAACCACGGAAATGATTTTTCTGAGAGGAGCCATTAAGAGCTTCCTCTGTCCCTGGCAAAACCAATTGCTGGCTGGCTTTGAGAGTAGGCCAGTTAAAGAGTTCTATGAGATTCACATTTTGAACCCAACAAACCCTGGGAATCTCTCTCTTCCAGCCTGGGAACAGGTAACAGGCCAGGCTGGGCGGGCTCTGCCGTGGGGCCGGGCCCTGTCCCTGCAGGGCTGAGCCCTGCTCGGCTGCAGCGCTGGCTGGGCCAGGCCGGGCCCCAGCGGCTGCCAGGCAGGGCCAGGGAAGGCCATGGGCCCATGGCGTGCTGCAGCTGAGCCCAGTCTGGCTGCTGAGATCCTGACTGTCCCCCCGGCCCAGTGTGGCCACCGAAGAGTCCTCTGCCATAAACAGCTCTGGATGCTGTTCTGGCCTGGGCTTCCCCAGTGCAGCCTGAAATACTTCACCACAAAGCTCCTGCCGCCACCCGGCAGAGATCACACGGCCATCCACAGGCCTGGGCGAGATGTTAACTCTCTTACTGCACAGATGAAACTTGCAAACATCAATCCTCTCTCGAGTAAGAGGAAAGGAAAGAATAAAGTCACGTAGAGAAACAATGTGAAGACACCAATGTCAGTAAAGAAGGAGTCAAATCTCAGATGGGAGGAGAATGAGGAGATGCCTTAGTCTTGGGCTGAAATTCTTTTGTGAGGCCATGGTGATGGACTGTGATACACTAGAATATCCCTGTAATTCATGAAAAAGTATGTGGGAATGGAGCATTCAAACTGTAGATGTAAACAAAGGCACCCATGCTGAAGCAAGCAGATGTTGAAGTAGCTGTGATCCAAATGAGAAGCTTGAACAGAGAGAGACAAAAGTGATGAGGATCCTTTGCTCCCAGGGAAGAAGAAGAAGACCTCTGTTCCCAGAGATGAAGATGGTCTCAGAGATAGATGAAAAGAACCTTTGCTTTTGAGCAGCTCATCCTTAAAAATGTACCCTATTAGGTAAAGATTTAGCCCCTGAAAACAGTTGTGGGGAAGCTGTAAGTCGAGGGGAGGGACTTTCAAGCAGTGATCAGATTTCAATTTTCCCAGGCGGGTGATTTGCTATGACATTGAAGCCACGAGAGAACTGTTTCTTGTGGAGAAGTCTTCATGGCATGGCAAGAGTGACTCCTCTCTGTAAGAGAACTGATGAAAGACTATTCTAGAGGTGGTAAACTGACTGAAAATCTCAGGTTCTGTCTCTGTAAGTTGTCAGTGGGAAAGAAAAGATTGTGGGGGGAGGAAAAGTGTCTGAAGATTTTATTCTGATTCTTATTATTTTTCTTTTAATTCTGTTAATACAGTTTTTCTTTATACCCTTTTAAGTTTAAGCCTGCTTTGCTCTCTTAATTCTTATCTCACAGCAGAAAAGGAGTAAATAATTCTAGTAGGTGCATTGGCATTTGGCCAGCATTAGACCCACTACATCAATTGGTGCATTGGCCATGAAACTCAAATTGGCGAACCAAAACTGCTACATGCCAATAGTTAAATGCAGCGTAAACCAATTTCTGAGTTTATTTGCTTTTATGCATTTGCTCTGGCATGCAGGCTAACTTCACTTTTGGGATGTGACAAGGACAAACACAGGACTGTGTAGGTTAATGGGTGTGTTTGCCACAGTTGACCATGTGGTTCCTAAAGTTCAGGACATGTAAAAATACAGAATTAAAACACTGATGGCTTGTGCCAGCCAGACACCACTTCTGAAGGGTGGAGCTGTATGGCATTTTTTTACTTTCTTTTTCCTCTTTGGAACGGAGAATTGGCACAAAAGGAAAACTCTCCCCTGAATTAAAGAGAAGGTGAGCAGCAGGTGAGGGCACCATGGCAGTAAAGCGCAGGCTGCTCTCGGGGGGAACTGTGTAATACCAACTCAAAGCATCAGTATCAGGCTCTGCAGAGGTAAGGTGGGCAAAGTGGTCCTCAGCATGTGCCAGTGTCAAGGCCAGAGTGGCCAAGCAATGACTTGTGGTGTCCACATCAGAAATGGAGGACTAAAATTGTCTTGTGCCAAACCCACAGTGCCTGGATGGGAATGGGGTGAGATGTCCCAGTACATCCCAGGCTTGTTGGGCTGTTTCTTGGACTTCAACAAACCTCCATTGAGTCTGGTAAGTAGTCTGTGTCTCAGGAGGTGTGGGAACTGTGGGTAATTCCTCAAAGTACCAGAATAAGCAGATCCAGAAAAGGGCATCCTGGGGCTCTTCCAGCCTCGCTTGGTGGTGGGATGTTAACCCAGGATGGTGTCGGTTGGACTGACCAATTCTCTGGAGCTGTCACCAGCAGAGGGGCGATGACATTCATGAAGTGAGTTTGGGTACCAGTTCTCACAGCCATGTTAGGTGCTAGTGGGCTTCTTTGCCATCTTGGCCAGAACAGAGCTTCCTGGCGTTAGTATCTCCTGGTAGTGGTGGGAGAGAGCATGATGGCATAATTGCCATACTTCTGTCCCTGCCTCCTTACTCTAGCAGCTCTCAAAAAACCCAAATACAAGCAGAGGTTAAGTTCCTTCCTGAGTGTGAGGCTGACTGTTGCAACAGTGAAACTTTGCTCCTTACCAGAATAACTCTTCTTTCTTTTTAATACCCATTGCAGGAAGTTGGTGCTCTTACATCTGAGTAATAAATTTACGGTTTTCTGAGACCCTCTATAAAATAAAACCTGCTGTGGATCTGGTCCAAAGCCCATGTAAGTGAATCACATGGATTCCCATGGATTTGTCAGTGTTTATGAATCAAGCCCTACAGCTTTCAGTATATTGCAAACAGAAAACTCTGTGTTGCTATTTTTGGTGGGTCACTTGCTCCTAGATAACTCTTAATGGGGGAGCAGCACCTTCAGTCAGTGCTCTTTCCCAAGGAATTGCCTCTCTGCCCCTTCAGAAAAGCAACTTCTGTTCTTTCAGGCAGATTTTAATTTTTGTCAGTTCTGTAGTTAATCATTTAGTGGTGACACACATTAACCTCATTTTTCGTCCATATTGTCTGGTCAGCCCCCATTAATCCAAACACCCAAACAGCTCCACCCTGGAGGCCTGGGCTATGTCAAATGCTTGCACCCCTTCCCAAACCCATGCTGCTGCAATGCCTTTGCTGCCAGCTGCTGCATAGGGTTGTTTTGCTCATATATGCTGGGACATCTCTCTTCTCCATTGATGGAATCTGAAGGTCGAGATCGTCTCCTGTTTTTCCAGAACAAACTGTTGGTAGATGGGGCTTCTGTCTCTACTGCCATCCAAAGGCATGGCAGCAGGGAAGGATTTTCTACCCCTAAATTCATCCTCAGTTCATCCCCATCCTCAGGTGCTGGAGTGATGAAGGGTGGGGTGAGATGGATTCTCGGTTTATCCACTGTCATATCTTGTGTGCTGGGTACAATCTTTCACAGGGTCATAACAGGCGAGTGATTTTGCCACTGTTGAAGCTCTCTGGCACTTACTGAAAATACACAGATTGGCAATACCTCTCTTAAACTCTTAGTGCAGTCCCCAAGGGCCATGTTTCCCAACCATCATTGGCTCCCAAATAATAAAAAACATTAATGAGTTGCATATTTTTAAAACAAAACTTCTAAATATGTGTTTGCTTTTATTTCCTCTGAAGTTTTTATGGTTTACATATCTGTGTGACTGCAAGCATCAGGGAATTGCCCTGCTTTTCCCCACCTGTTGTGTCTCACGTAGTTATGTCATCTAGATTGGAATGTCATGTAGGTAACCTCATCCCTTCTCCCAGAACATACTGGGATTGTGAAGCTTGCTTTATAATCAAAGCCGCTGACAGCAAAAGATTCCCAGATCCCGGGTCTTCAAAATGTGGTCTGTGTTAGAAAAACCAAAATTAATTCAAAACAAAATTTCCAGAACTGTGAGAGCACATGTGAATGGGCTCCTGACAGAACAATCAATCCTTTGTAAATTGAATTCTTGGAGATTCACTACTTCAGAGGCTGAATGATAACCAGTGTATATCTCTTGCACAGTCTAATTTTACAAGCCAGTACATTCTTAAAGGCTAGTTAGGGTTTGGGTTTTATTCTTCTATTCTTATTTTTGTCTGGATTAGCTGCAGGAAAGAGTGACCATTTTGGAATGGATGAGTGGCTCTGCAAACATCAATTAAATCGATAAAGCAGCACAAGTTACGCCCCATGTGCAAGAAAGTCTGCAACAGGTTTACTCGTTCAGCCCTCCATCATACAATTTTAGCAGTGCAAACAGAAACCTCCACAGATTTAGGATGTGCAGACTGCACAGGCTGGGTTGCTCTATCAGCCCCTTAGCAGACTGGAAACTGTTTTGCAGTGGAACATTGGAGCATGACTGTTCTGCAACATGGCTCAGAGCCAAACTCCTCAGACCAGCATTGGCTGATCATTTGGATTGAAACAAATGACACATTGAGATTACCCCTTCCTGCTCCTGTAAGATTTTGGGCAGTGCTGCTTTTATTTTTGTTTGTTTGTTTATTCATGTATTTAAAAGGGGAAGGTATTTCAGTGCTTATGAAAAGCCAATACCCAGCAGGACTAAGAACAGCCTGAAATGGTGCTGGCAAGTGCCAAGGCATTTCCTTCATCCCACCAAAGCACCCCAGGCTTTCCTGACAATAGCCCTATTCCCTCCTGTGCCTCTCCAGAGCAATGATTGAAAATTGCACCTCTGTGTTGATTTCTTGTTGTTGTTGTTGTTGTTGTTGTTTTTAATGTATAGCATGTATGTGTTTTAGTCTTTATTAGCCACCATTAAAAAGTAAATGAAACAACCGACAACAAATGAAGCTTTTATTTCAAGCAGAGTTACGTTAAACAAATTATCAGTCCTTAGCTGAAGGAGTCAATATAGTGGTTACAGAAAGCAGACCAGAAAACATACAGAACTGCTTTAGAAAAAGGAAAAAAAAACCCACCCCGAAACAGCAGGAAACAAAGAGTTATTCAGCTGATCAAGTGATAGACGCCTGTGAAGGGGTCAAGGGGTGCAAGACCTTGTGAGGAACAGCATTTCATTTTAAATACCCCAACTTAAGCCTGTTCTTTGGAAAGGAGTTTATACTGGAAAAGGCAGGATATATTGCTGTGCCTATCAGCAGTGACAGGACATAAAGAGCAGCAGTGCTTGATCAGACATTCACAGGTAATGTAATGTTTCCATTAGGAATGAAACATAAAACTTTTTAGGTTTTATAATGCAGAAGCAGGTAGACTTGTAGCAAACAATAGTTTGGTGGATGTTTGCAGCCCAAAGCAGCACTCTAAAATGATACATAACAGTGCTATTGCTTTACAGAGGTCAGGCAAACCCACCATCTGCACACACATCTGTGTGATCTATGCCAGTGCACAGCAGCCCACAACACAGGGCTGTAACAATTTTTAATAGACTTAAAAGACAGCTTTAAATGTTTACATAAAAACCGTAGCAATGGTATTGCTGATATGACTGCTCAGTTTTTGTAAGTGTATGAGTGTGCTCAAATGAAGGTGTACACCTTCAGGGTGAGGAGCCACCTCTCCCATGAATTGTGTCTGCCAGAGACTGCTCAAATTCCGAGCAGCCTCGTGGAGGTCTGGAACTGAGATGGGAGCAATTCCCAGGATGGCCCAGGGTGACATACTGACTCCTGCACTCAGTGCTGTAGCTAAACTTCCAGAAGAACAAGCAGTGTCCCTGGGAAGGCTGAAGATTTGCAGGACCCAGCCTTACTGTCTGGATGTGCCTTCTCCTGTAATTGCAGGAAAAAAACCCAAGTACCTAAAAAGCATTTTTTTAAAAATGCGTGAATGATTTCAGACTTGCAAAAGGAAACTGTAGACTTTCCAGGGGGATGTGCAGCAAAAGTACATGTGATGAATTTCCTTTAATTAAAATGTTGTTTACAGAGACCTTATCAATACATTTGGTTTAAGTGTTTCACACATTTTAGGGTTGGGAGATGTCCTTTAACCAAAACTTCCTTCTTCAGCAGGAATTGCGTGATAAGAGATTGAACGGAGTGACATGCAGGAGAGGTGGAGCCTTGAGCCCAATCCCTACCACTGACTCCTTTCTTTCCTGCAGAGTAGCAAACAGCCAAACCATGTGGCTTAGCCTCTTTCAAGATTTTTGCAGGGTACAGGGATCTTGAGATACCCAGGCTAGCTCTGAAATACATGAATGGAGTCTAGGAGTCATGTTGAGATGTACAACATACTTAGAATAAGCTTTTTGCATGGGTCTCATTTTTTCTCATATCCAGGGATGCCAGCACAGGCATCTCTGCGTGGTACTGAGCTGGATTATGTAGTGACCATAATGTCTCTAGAGATCCTGGAGGTTGAGGAATGCTATTGGGATATGACCTTCCTAAAACTGGATTTGGATATCCTCAATCGTCCCTTCCTGCACTGGGAATCTTGAACCCTTACGATCTGCCTGGTTCCCCATGAGAGTTTCTGCTGGTGCACAGGAGGATGCACAAAGCACCTTACATCTATAAGAAAACAGCAGAACCCAAAAGCGTGGTCACCACAGCAAAATACCAAACATGTATGATAACACCCAGCTGTAGTATTTCAGAGAAGAGATGTGAGGACCAAGGAAGAAGTGCCAGGAAAACCTGGCTGCTTTGGGGTTTGTTATTTCCAAGATTGCCAAGCTGACCACTGGGTCACCAGGAGAGTTTTCTGGCACTCGTTTTAAAATTTTTAAGCCTAATGATGAACTGTTTGAACCAGCATTTGACTTCCAACTGAAGTAGCTTTAAAGTATTTCTTTAACTAATCAAAACTGTATGCTAAAAAGAAAAACTACAGTGAGGGCTGGAGGATGGAACAGCAGGCCAAAATAGATTGAAACCCAGCAAAGTGCATTTAACCTTGGGATTAGGTGTGTAAGTAGTAATAGTGTAATGATTTCAGCTGAACTGTTGTCATGAGGGCAGCCAGCTCACTCTGGGGCTTAGTGCATTTGTCATTCAGGTAGAGACAGAAGAGATCCCAAAGGTAGATATGCCTGCTGCCAGTTTATAAAAAGAAGCTTAGAAAGTTTTCTGCTCCAAAATGGAGTCAGAACTGTGCAATAGATGTGCATAAAAATTAGGGCAAAGTTCTGCCTCCAAATAAGTAATTAGCAACCCTTATAATTGCTAGGCACAGGTTATGATTCTTTAAAAGTTTTGTCTTGCATTCCTTTTTGACTTTTTAAATAAATATTAAAAAGACCAGTGTATTTCCTTAGGTATGTCCTTACTTTCATCTCTGAAGATTTCCATTTATAGTTTTTGAAATATTGGCAAGTATGCAGAAGATGTAGGCTGTGCTATTGCAAAACCCAGCACATGTCAGCACCAAGCAATTGCCATACAGGGACCTTGAATTAGAATTATAACGGGCTTGGTAGTAGTTGAGCTGAATACTTGATTTCTTTAGCTGATTAGCCATCCAACAAAATAACAGAAAATGTATCTGAGATGAACAAAAGAAAGGGGTTTCCCAATTAAAATGAAATCCAAAATGAAGGGATTATGAATTCATCCCAAGATGAATGATTTTTTTTGTGGTATAGAAAAAAAATTTCTTGCAGACTAGGTTTCTTTCTCCTGACAGTGATTTTAAAATGTTTTTATTGAATAAACATTTCAAATTCTTGCCCACTACAAATATGCCCTTTTTGATTGAAATAGTTTGTGGAATTTGTGGCCAGATTTGTTTGGCCTGAGGTATATTTTGAAGGAAAAAGAATTTCTGCAAAGGAAATTTGCCCTACTAACTAGCACTTCTACAGTCCTTTCTGCTTCCCTGGACACTAGTTACATATTTCCACTTCACTTTGTTTTCTTTAGGGAGCAGATGGAGTGATTCAAGTCTTTTTTAATGCACTAATTATAGTTTTACACAGTGAGCAGAAGGTTTGGTGTGTTGCTTTCTTTGGGTACTTATATTCTCATGTATATTGCTGGCCTGGCTGGGCCCTGGCACTGGCTTCTGGACCCACCATCTATAAAATCAGGCCAAGTTTTGCTCAGATCAACTTAGGATTGCTGAGATTTCCAGCCTGTGTTATCTTATGATGAGGCTGCAATGCTTTAGGCACTCCTTTATTTAGATTAGAAACTTCAGCATGGCAGCACATCCCCATAACCATCAGAAACAGTTGATAAGCTGGTGCTTCAAGGAGTTGTTCTCATGCACAGGGTGCATATGAAGAAGGTGGCAGTACGTGCAGATACATAATAGCAGCTCTCAGAAAAGATAATTTCTAGAAATGATTATTTGTTACTGCTTCCACAACATGAGAGCAGAATGAGGGCATTCAATTGATTATGAAAATAAAACTTAACAAGAGGTGCTTTTAGTATGAAAGTGTGGCAGGTGAGAGAACTGTTTGGGGGCAATGACATTATCCTAATCTCTTGCTTTACTACAGCTTGCCTAGACATAATTAAGGTTGAAAAGTGCTTGCTTTTCTTCCTCTGGGGTATAAAATGTCTAACAGAAGGGGAAGGCAGAATTTTTGTGAGAAGTGTTGTCTTGTTTTCTGCAGTGGTTCAATGTAGATCTTTTGTTATTTGTCAGACAGAGACTTTTGTTATTTCATGAGCCTCTTAGTCAATAAAAACAGTCTAGATTTGAAGAATGTGTAACATTATATAGCATACATTTCATAGAAATATTGTGGCTGTACAGAAAGCAGCAGATAATTTATTCCTTGATTTCTTAATAATGCTCTGTAATCTGTTTAAGTTCTCCTTGACTTGTGACTAGAATTATTTAAGAACAACAACCTTTATGCAGTTTCATACAAAACCTGTGCTAAGGTGGACAGGTTGGTGGATATTTCACTGGTGTTTTAAATCTGAGAGCCAAGCTAGTCTTTACCAAACTCCCATTTCCATGCATTAGGTGTCTGGTGTCTTGAAACCACAGCGCTGAGCAAAAGATGATGTGATTACAAAGGGTTTGATGAGACCTGTGGAGCTGGGATGGGGAAAGGGTGCTCCCAAATCCTGTTTGAGGATGACTGCCGGGATGGAGGATGACAAGGATGTCAATTATGCCAAGGGATTGTGCTCAGCACAGCTCAGAGGAGTGGAACTGGAGAGACAGTTAAGGAAACCATGGGATTCTGGAACTGTTTTCAGACCCCAAAAGCAGACTGTGGTTTCAGACACTAATATTATTCAGCAATGTGAACAGGAAATTTTTCCTGCTTTTCTACAGATCCATGCCATCACTGCACATGGTGTATACATATGATGTTGGGCCCCATACCCAACCTGTGTGCTTCTGGCTTCGCTTCCTGACAACGCTGCAGTGCTGCAGAGATGTCGTGGTTCTGAGGCCAAAGTATTGTTTGGATGTAAAATCTGCATGAGGGACCCTGAGGATGCCACCAGCACTGTATCACTGTTGTGTGGGGCTTGCACCATGCCTTCTCAGAGATTTTAGGAGTGCTACGCGTAATGATTGTGCCTGGCCCAGAGTCACGCAGACATTTTCCTCAGCAGCCCTGCCTGAATGTGAGCAGGTGTGTTTTGTGTGCCTGGGTATCTCTATTCACTTGTGTTGTGGTGTCTTTGGGGCTGTCACCCTGGCTGTGTGATCACAAGCCTCCTAAACCATTCCTCAACCCCTCAGAAACCTGAAAATTTGTGTAATGTGGAGGTTTTATCTGCATTTCACATGGGAACATAGGTTTATACTGAAACAGTTGTGCCAGTTCAACATCTCATGTGAATGTGGTTGCACACAGTAGGTGCAGGATCTATTTAACTTAACAGCAGTAGGAACAGAGAGCTCATTTGGATCTTGTAACTGGATGTGTGTAATCAGCTTCTGCTTGTAGGCTGCCTGATGAAGCAAGATCTTGAGGCATTACTATGTCAATTTAGTCCTTCTGAAAGGACTGTGGACTTTGTGTCCACAAAGCTCTGTGGACATGTGCAACAATCTCAGTCCTGTGTGTTCACTGTACAAATATATATTTAACCTCTGCAAATGTAGAATGTGCTGTGTTGGGGACAGTCAGTGGCACTTGATCCACAGGTGGCTTTCTCAATGTTCCTCTCCATCCACAGTGGCACGGAGTAGCCACTGGGTGTGGTTGTGCTGATGGAACATCTAAGCAGGAGCATTCTGGGATAGTGTCACAGGGCATGGAGTGATGGGGAAAAGGCTGAGATTTGGGAAGCTGCTAGGAAAAGGGTAAGGCCCAGGCTAAGGAGGCTGCTGCAACCGTTAGCTCCAGCCTTGCAGAAGGCTGGGTCTTCAGCCTCCCAACAGCTGTCCTCACTTCTCCCCCTTTCCCATCCTCAGCCCCTTTCTTCTTGTGCTGAAAATGTATTTATTCTGCCTTTTGTCTTTACCAATGGTTGTGGGGGGAGGGAGTGAAGCTGGTATTTTGTTTTTAATTCCTCCAGGAGCTCAGCCCTCATTGATACTTGCCAGGTCTGAACTGTAGCAGAGACACTTTGAGCTAAGTGCATAAATGTCTGCAGGGGAAAAAAGAGAGATGGTTGGTTTTGCTTTAATAATAAAATAAAGGTCCCACTAAAATTCACCCATGGGCCAAGGAACAAACATGATAAATTGAAGCCCAGAGGGTAATTCTTCTGGAAAGGTAAAATCATCTAAAAATAGCACCTTAGAATGAAAGTGCTTCATTGACAATAACTACAGTGTTGCTACGGTGATGCTGGAAAAAAATGATCGTTGTTACTCAGACTGCCACAGAACTGCTCCCCCGCCCTCCCATGGCATGAATCAACTGCTAGTATTAAAATCACAGACAAATTTTGTGTTATATTTCAATTTTTTTCCTTGTCTGAATGCTTCTCTGTTCTAGTGCATGTCTTGCAGATAAATGAAACACCATCAGGGGAAGGCATTGAAATAAAATTTACTGGTCAGCTCAGTGTGATCTATCTAGGTATTATCTCAATTGCAGCTCATGCTCTTTCTTTTATCAGAACAGCTTTCTCTAAGAGCAGGGAGGCAGCAGTCAGAATGACACCCAAAGGTAACAGCTTGATGGGACTGTTCACGCATTTTTTTTTTTTTTTAGCCTGCAGCAAGTAAAAGACATAGTACTGATGAAATCCGGAGCCTTTTGTTTCAACAAGTTTCAAACTAAACACCTCCCAAGGTACATGCTATCCTGCTTTGTGAGGATTATGAGAGATGAGAAAGTTGAAACTCCAAATTTCTTTTAAGAAAACGTAGTTTGGCAACAGTGTTTCTTTTAGCATTCATACTAACAAGAGAAGAGCTGGGTAATACCCTTTTGATATACTCAGCCCATTCAGGCCCAATTTCGGGGATTTGAAATGCAACACGACTTCAAAACATTTATGGCTCTGCAGAGACTATATTTGCAGGCAAGTAAAGCTTCACAATCTTTTGTGTGGCAGCTGAAACCTACTTAACCGTCTGCCTTAGGTGAAGCTGGTAAATGGCTCTGTTTATACAGCAGCTGCATCTCAAATGCAATCCATACAGCTGGCGGCGGACCAGTTGCAATGTAGATGATATTTTAATTTCCTCATCAAATGCTGTCTGTAATTTGTGAGGCTTTCCTTAGACAAATGAAGCAATATTAAATCACACAGTGGGTACTCTGTGATACTTCCTGCCTTCCTTAAAGAGCCTGGAGTATGCCAGTTACACTGTAGACAATGTTGTGTGAACGTGAAAGAAAAATATATCCATGTGTTCTTAAAATTAAGTTTAATTTCTTGCTGCATATAGAGTCTCTGACTTTCTCCATGTTGATTTTGGGCTAGAGCCACTGGTATGCAGGCAATTGCTCCTATGTGGCACCTAACCTTACTTAAAGAAGATACAGCGTCAGTCTCACGGGCTCAAGAAATTATATAATTACACACACACATTAGACATTAGGGGATTTGTAGCCCTCTGAAGATAGGAATTAAATTTTATGAAGGGTAATTTTAAGAGTGGTTGACTGGCAGTGTGGGAGGATGGAGCATTAGATGGCAAAGGAGGAGGGTTTTATTAAGTATCTTTCTGTGGTTTTGCTTCAGGACAATTTTTGGGCCAAACTGAGTTGAATTCAGAGCCAATGCAGGCATCCGAGACTTTGTAATGTTACATAATCGTTTTAAACAGTGACTTAAACTCTGGCTTTGCTAGCTGGAAGGTTTAGTGCTGGTGCTCTTTGTAGCTGGTGCTCCAGCAGTGAGAAAGAATAAGAATGTACAGGAAAGGTAGGCTGGGTTTAGTTTTTCATCCTGCACGCGGGAAGACAATGATGGGCTCTTATCATGAGGTGGCACTGAGTGAAAAGATTCAATTCAGGCAGAGCATTATAGAAACATAAAGAATTTCATAATGCTTTCCTCCACATGTTTATATATAGCATATTCCTTTTGTTCAGCTTTGCACCGAGTTCAGATATGAAAGGCTGTGTTTAGAAGGTATTGTGATTCAGGTTTAAAGTAATGCTGATCCACAGTCTCTGAAAATAATGAAAGGTTTCCTCTGACTTCAGCAAGCTTCAGTTTGGGGTTACAAGGCGGGAAGCTCAGACATGAGACCACCCTCATACATCCTAATGCTCTAACACAGATTCCTGTAGCTGATAGCTCTGTCATGGAGAGCAGAATTTGCACTTCTGAATGTCATTTAATGCAGACCTGCTTTACTGTCTGCAAATACACAGAGGGAAACAGGTGTGCCAGGGAACAGCAAAATTTGGCACAGCTGCCAAGGTGGAGTGCAGAAGGTGGGAGTCATGGTCCAAGAGGGTCTGAAATTCAGAGGGAGCCTTGCCCAGAGGCAGGATAATGCTGGGCAGCTGCCAGGTGTCACCATACCTCTTTGGGAGGCAGCTTCTCCCAGGTCCTTCTGGTCTGTGCAGCCCCTGATTTGGGAAGGGGGGAAGCATGTTCATCATTCTGTGCTGCACCTGCTTTGATTACAGCCCTCTTTGTAACTCTGAAATAGAATTAGATCAATAGCTTTGAGAACTGAAAAATAGTGTTTCAAAGTGATGTTAATTCTTGAAGAGCTGAATGCTTACACAAACATATGCAGGTGTCTGCCATGGGAAACCAAACTACATCCTCCATGTCCAAACAGGACAGATAATGAAATTGCAAGTTTGCTGACTGTACAACAAAAGGAAGCATAAACTTTTTTCCTGGAAGCTTAGCTCCTGTTAGAGTTCTTGCTGGTGGGAGGTAACATTTACATGCTGGTAGAATAAGATTCCTGGACCAGCCTTAGGTGAGGCTAACCAATCCTTCTTATTGTTTGCAATTCATTTTACAGGGTCTGTCTTTTTAGCATACATATAAGATGATCTATTATTTTACACAAAGGCCACTGTTGTCATCTCCTGGAATCATCTTAATGTGGGTTACAGCTAGTGAATTCTTTGCATCTGTGTGAAAATATAAAGAGATTCCACAAATAAACCATCTGGCATCTCTGTTCTGGAGAAAGCATAGGCTTAATGAAGAGTAGTTGTCTAGGATCTGCTTATTTTACCTCTGACAGAGCAGTTGGTGTGAATACATGCTGTGTAGTGTTAGATCCCTTGGGGATCTCTCGAAGTATATTAAACACCATCTACATATTTCTTCTCCTTTCCTTAAGGACTTGCTGACTTTTATCAATGTATATCATTCCTTGCTCTTCTCCTTTGATGATAAGTGAGTTTGTTTAGCAAATGACTGCCCTATGATGGCCTCTTAGCTCTCCTTTCTGGGCTTTAAAACTAAACATTTGTTAAAAATTTGTAAAAGGTACTGTGGTGTTAGCTTGAAGCTTTAAAAGCTTCATCTGTCCTTGGATGAATATGTGTGAAAGAAGAGTAACTCAGAGGGCATGATCCGTGATTGCCTCCAGGAAACCAGCAACAAAGACCCTCTGTGAATCCAAACCACCAAAGAGTTAACTCTGGGCTTTCACAGGAGTACAGGAGGAATATTTTTCTAAATAGCAATAGAGGCTAAAACCAGGATCAGATACTTGACAAGAAGACAGGAAATGGCATGTGAAAATCATTCCTCTGTGGAAGGCTAGCACATAATCTTTGTCCTCTTTTAAGACCCAGAGGCAACCTTTTTGCTAATTTTGACTCTTCTGAGAGCTTTTGCCTCTTCTGTAGAGGCAGCAGCCTGTGGAGAAGCATGTGCAAATACATACAAGATGTGCCTGACATGGAGCTGTGTGCTCACCCTGAAGTCCCAGTGTTTATAGAAGAGACAACAGAGACCCCATTGCCTGCAATGAGTTGTGTCAGTCCAGGCTCCACCAAAACACTTCCCAGTCTGGCTTGAGAGGCACCCTGAGCTCTTCCACCCACTTCTGAGCAGCACATATGCATGGGGCAGCCCAAGTGTGGACAGGGCAACAGAAGCTAAGCAGGTGAAAGTGGAGTACCTTAGACAATGGCTCTCAGCCTTAGCACGTATGCCTACCTCCATTTCTGTGTCTACATTATCATCCACACTCTTTAGCTATTTCAAGTAATGGCAGGTTGAGGGCAAGTGAGGGGCACTGAGGCATGACCTAGCCCCCATCACCCTGAGGCTGATGTGTTTCTTTCCTTGAAAGACCCTCCCAGGCCCTGTGTTTCTGATTCATTTCCTGTAGTAATTACTGTGGCTAATGTTAAGGGCTTGTAATATCCAGTGCATAAATTGCTGTGGGAGAATCATTGCATTTTATATCCACTGGGATTAAACTAATCTGTTGTGTTATGTTGAGAAGTCAGAAAGTAAGAGGAACCCTTTCATACATTACAGCCTCATTTAGTAGAGGTTATCTAAAAGTTGTTTCTGCATGTTGCTAGAGGCTCTTATAAAACAGTGTCCATGAAAGCACTGGTCTGCAATATATTCATGTGACATGCAGTGCTTACACTGCGGTTAGTGGAGATCAGGGAATGAGTAAACAGATGTCCTTGGGAATGATCTCAGCCTGAAAAACAGTGACCTCTCACAGAGTGAGATGCGAATATGTTAATTGCTGATCTTTTAACAGCTCTGGCTGCTGCACTAGATAAGTCCCAGGTGTGTGAAATATCATCCATTTGTCTTGTGTTTCGGGAACTGAATTCGTGTAACAGAGAACTTCCAGTGGGCCGCAGGCTGAGATTTTATCTTCTCTGCAGCATCAGTTCAAATGGTTCTTGAGTCCCTGGACACACACAAAACCTGCCCCTCTGGGTATAGTGGTGAGTAAGAGTTGGGGCAGCAGCTCCACCTGGAAATATATTCAGGTACACCTTTGTTTCCAGATGGTGGCTGGCCCTCTCTGCAGCAAGGGTCCTGCAAGGACCATCCCCCTCTCGAGCAAGGATATTCTTCTCATATTGCTTCAGGATCTTTTGCTACTCAGTGTGCCCAGAAATGCAAACAGGACCTTACTCTGTTGACTGACAAAGAGCTACGTGTGGAAGCCCAGGAGATTGGGTGATTTTCCCCAACATGGTTTTCCTCTGTCTGGTGCCCTGTGTGAGGTACACATGAGGATGTACTATCTTTAGTAAAGTTTTGCAGGATGTCCACTCAAAATCAGCTTCAGCTGAGCAAGGCAGCCAGTGACCTGAGCTAACTCAGCAACAGAGGCTTATCTGTAGTGATCAAAGCCAGCACAGACTGCTGTGTTGTCTTGAATGTGACTTTTGCTTAATAAAAACACTCAATAGGAGTAGAGCTACAGCTCAGATTTTCAGTTGTAGCTTTGTAATTCTGTGTATATCTCTGTGGATATTATGCTGTGGCTGAGTTCCTGACAATTCCATAAGGCTTATCCTCATGCACTTATCCTCATGGACAACACAGAACAGTTTTGCTCTGATACTTCTTTGGTGTATGTATGTCTTTTTCTAGCTGATCACACCAACAGCACAGGCCATCTGCCCTCTTGGGTTAGGCTTTACCTCTGAGTTTGGTGTCATCCCAGTGTCACTGCCTTCAGCCTTGAGACTGTCTGTTCCACAAATGAAAAAAAAACTTTTCCCAGAGCCTTTTTTCTTTGTTTGGTCTTGATTTTTTGTTATTATATCTCCGTAAAGCTGACCTTGTCTTGAGATTTTGAAGCCCACAGATCTACAGGTCAGAGCCCTAGGGAAGGAGCAGTACAGTTCCTGATCATTGAGGAGAACTGACAGTGGTCTTTCAAGACCACTGGTCTTGAAAGACCCTGGTCTTTCAAGACACTGTTTGTCTCCAGTTGGCTTTATGTCCCTCCCTGAAGTTCCAGGAGATGCAATGGTCTGCCAAAGGTGAACTTCATCTGAAAAGAGTCCCTTGAGCAGTAACTTGTTCTTATTTCCTACAGTTAAGCTATATCTGGGAACATGTTGATCATGATTCGACTGACAGGTCTGTGAGTCAGTTTTGTGAGTTCAGCTTTAGAAATAACTGTATTTAGTTCCAAGAATAAGAGCTCTATTGTTGCTCATGACCTGCTGCCCCTATTGGAGTAATTGACCAAAATAGTCAGCATCCTGAGGATCATGCATTTTTGAACCTACATTGTTGTTCTTGCAGAGAAAAAACCTCTTTGTATTCTGTAAGAAGTTAGTGCATTTGCATGTGTTCATGTTGTAGAGTGCTTAAAGGGATTAGCAAAAGATCTTTTATCATGGGTAGTTGGCTAAAGGAAGTAATTCTCCTTAATCTTTGTAATTTTCCCTATATTGACACTTCCCAAATTTTTTCACAAATAATATAATTTAGAACAAATTTCTTAGCACATCTGAGGACGTCTGTTTTCTCTTTGGAGCCCCTCCTGTTGCCTTAACACAAATGCTTCCTTGACTCATCTCTGTTCTGTTGCTATTAAAAGTCATGGTCATCACTAACTTCAGGTTAAACAGGGCTGCATGCAAGAATGCAAGAAAAAAAAGTCAGTCTCTGAGAACGTAGGAAAGAGCAGGATTAGAGATGCCTGGTAACCTTAACTCAGTCCCTCTGGGTGTTATAAAACAGACTTTGGTTGTGTAGCTTTATGTGGCCCAGGGGCTTTTCTAGCTTGAGCCAAACTAATGCGTGACTCAGGCCAGGAGCCAGTGTGGCATGTGCTTCAGCTTCTCAGCTTCTCTGGGCATCCAAAATCCTTTGTTTGCACAAGAGATGTGAGGCCTATTTGGCCACTGTTCTATGTGTGGGACCATTCAAGGCCTTGTCCATGGTGTTCCCAGTAGCTTATAAGGGGAATTTTTCTCTCAGGGTGCAGTTTCACAGACATTAGACAGCAAATTGAGGGATGGACCTAAAGGTCTTAAAGGTCTTTTTCCAAGCAAATGATTCCATGGTTCTGTAAAATACAGAAAGCAGCATAAGGCATTATAATTCCTTTTCTGTCTGCCATGTAAGCAATACGGCCTGTAAGTAAATCACAGTGGAAACCTAACATTTTGGGAGAGCTGTAGCTTACAGTCCCAGTAACTGAGGGACAACTCTATATTTACCCATCCCTAGCATTATTTTCAGGGCCTAGATACAGGTTTTCTTTGCAGAAGTTTAAGGAGGCGAGCTGTCTAGCCTTAAACCCCTCTGAAATGTCCTTTTGTTGGATTCTGGTGCTTGTGTTAGGAATGGAGATGCTTGGTGAGCAGGTGGGTTTGCTGTCACACTGTGCTGGTGTAGAATGGTCCTTGTGTGGGGAAGATGTGGGCAGTGTGGCTGCTTTCAGCTGTGCCTCACAGCAGATCCACTGCAGGGGACAGGCAGTGTCCATGGCTAGCAAGGATGTTTGGCACAGGAAAAGAACTGGTCAAATTCTTTTGGTCACAGGAAAAGAATTGGCACAGGAAAAGAATTGGTCAAATGGTGCTGGCTCTCCTTTATCTCTGGATGTCAAGAAATACTCAGTAGAATACATGGACTACTGCCCAAGTACGTGACTGCTGCAGCATCAGGGGATGCTGTTCTCTGCTTGCTTATGGGAGCAAACGTGGTTGTACACATCACAGCTTAGGAAAATCTGGTCCCCTGCACCAGAGTCTGTAGCTGAAGCCTCGATGAGCCTGACCAAGCCGGAATATTTATTGTCCTGATCTTTGGTTGATTTATCAATTTCACTTACTTTATCACCTCAAGCAAGTCCTTCTCAAACACATCAGCAACCATTTTCAAGAAAACTTCCTCAAGGAAGGCACATGCTTCCAAGATATGTAGATCTCCATTCCACTGCCTAGGGATGATGGGAATTACGAATTTGTATCTAATGCAGCACTATTTCTTGGTTTCCATTTCCAGTTTGTAGCAACACTTTGGATCACAAAGCCTTCCTCACATACTTCTTAACCTTTTACAGGGAATAGCAGCAGAGGATGGTGGTTGTCTGGCAGCTAATACGTTTTATAAGAAATCAAGTGGCACATACCACATGGCAAGATTCTCTGGAATCACACTTTTGCCCTTAAAATGTGAGGATAATTGCACTCTTATGTGTTGAGAAACCATAGCAGTCATGGAAAGAGATAATGATGGTGATGATTTTGTAAGGGCCTCCAATATTCTTAGCACGTAACAGGGGAGGGAGTAACTTTTTCTATTACTTTTCATTGCTATTTCTTAAAAAAGCAGAAGGCACAGTTCTTCAAAGTGACAGAACAGCTGCTTGATTTTCACAACAACTAAGCACAGGCTTAATGCTAAATGCACACTTAAGTGCATAGCTCTGTCAAGATGATGAGCTAAGTTGGAATCTGACATTTTCTCCAAAATGTATATAAATGAGAAGATCTGTAATATGTGATCTCTGCAGGCCACTAACTAAATCAGCTGAGTGCCACTTCATGCATGTGTACTCTGAAGTAGACAGTGCCTGTAATGTCCATCCATACAAACAGCTCCCTTCTCTTTCCTGAATGAAAGGCGAAGCTTATTCCAGCTTAGAGAGTGATGCCAGTAGAAATGTTGAATATCTGAAATGGGTCTGTGTTACTGGCTGTGTCACTGATTTGCTTCTAAATCAGTTGTCATGAAAAGAATTCACCTTTATGAAAAAGACCAAATGAAAATATGCAGTTGTGCTTTGTGAGTGTGATTGAAAATGAAGCCCAAAATAACCAAGGACTCAGTGTAATGGATAAAATGGGTGTTTAGTATTTAGTTTGGGGGCATATGCTGGTAGTGGTGAAAGAGCTGGATGTATAGATTTGGTTTAATCTGCCAAATGATAATTTCCCAGCAAGGAGCAAAATTTGGCAGGATTTGTTGTTGTTCCTGTGATACTGTTTGTTGCCAGAAATCCAGTTTGATCAGGAACTTTATATACACACTACTATACCAGACTGATTATGGTTATATATGTTTTTCTTTTTAAGCTTTACCTAATGGATTTCTAATTCTCTTGATATCTAAAGTGAGAAGAGTTTCTCTGAAGCTGAAGAGCTGCTTTACTGCAGAGAAAGTTCTGCTCCTGTCTCCGTAGGAAGAAGAGGCCCCCTGTGCAGGCGTAACACATTGATGGGCCAAGGAAGCTCAGATGGTGGGGTAGGAGGTTTGCACCATCTGATACAGAGCTCAGCTCCTTGGGGTTCCTGGCAGGAGGCTTTGAAGGGGTGTAGGAATGCTGCTAGGTTCAGTGGCCATAACTGAGCTGCTCCAGAGCCTGGCAGAAGGAGCTGCTTGCACTCCACATGTCTCCACCAGCCACCCGTGGTGCTGACAGAAGCTGCTGGCACTGTAGCCAGCAGGATTGGCCATGGCAGCCTTGTGGCTGGAGGTGGATGGAGGCTTCTTGGCAGCACCCAGTAGGATGGCTCTTCATGGGATCCAGGGTTCCACACTCTCCAAATCCCATGATGCTCTTCAGTGGAAGGATGAGTGATCCATCCCCAGGGAATGGAAAGGGGTTATGTGACAAGGCTGGTGCTGTTCATGTCCTATCCAGATGTGTGTGTGAGGGGGGTCATGAAAGTTCCATGAGAAGTCTAGTTCAGGTAATGTATCATTATATCAGACTGTTACCACAGTGTGAAAGATGATTCTTTGTAAAGGTTTAGCATCTAAACACAGTATTACAATGGCATCCAAGTGTGTAAATGTAGGACTACAGCTAGCATGAAGGCTTACCTACACTGAACTAATTACAGGATCAATATTAAAACATGAATCACAGCTTTGTGTGATTTGTATCAAGAGGAACAGAAATAAATCAAGCAGCACGGTATATTTAATTTTACAAATGCTGGGAAAATTGATACTATTTTCCATGTGATGCAGCAGCAGGAATTGCCAACAGGAGGCTTAACACTGACTCTCAAACCTAATCCTGGCATGACTGGGGTCTAGCTGTCCAGCAGTGTCCAATCCCAACCTCAGCCTCAGAAAAATTCAGGATTGAATTTTCATTGTTGTTGAAACCACTCTCAGAATGAGGATGCTTCCTTGTGAGACTAAAAGGTGGTAATGAATGTTTTGTGCTCAGAGCATCTGAGGGGGATGTCAGGTAAGAGAGGATGGCATTTAGCAAACTGAGCATTATAGACCAAGGAGGTCTCAGTTATCTGACCCCTCTGAGCAGGGCCGCTTGTTGGAAGGGTTTTGCATGTGTATTTTTGGACATCTGTGCTTGTATCAAGCAGCTTCTAATTGCATAAACAAGAACTATGACATGGCAGTTAGTGGCATTATTGGCTAAACAAGAGTTAATTAAAGGGAATATAAGCTACTAATTTTTTAGACTGAAAAGAAAGGATTGGGGTGGGGGGATGCCCTAAAGCAATGCTATTTTATCTAATGCCAGCTATGTGAAATGTATCCAGAAAGGATTGATTTTTCAATTGGAGGTTGTACTTCATTCACCTCATTTATCTAATTATTCTTAAAGGCAGAGGATTAATAAAATGACTTTGAATAAACCATCAGGATTTGCTGTCTGTGGTATGCCAGGGTTAACCAGCTGGAACTGAGAAAGCGCCTCTGTCCTGCTTCTGTGTCTCCTTTGTCACCACTCATAGCAGTGTGATTGGCACTGACTTGCAACCTGGATTGCTGACATGGGTCCATAAATCATGTTGTTCCTGTCTTCAGTACCTCACCAGTTTGCCAAGAATGTCTCCCAAACTCCCCTTCCACCCACTTCCTCAGCTGCTGAAATACCTGAGCAGTGGAAACCACTCGTGCATTCCTGCCACTGGAGGTTCCTCTCAGGACTGCTGAGAAGGGAGGGCTTGCTGGGCCTCAGGACTTCTAGGTGGAAAGGGATTGCCACAGCCTAAAGGCAGCCTTCAACTTGAGTCATTGTGGCACTAAATTAATAGTTTCTTGTAGATCAGGAAGATTTATGTAAAGCCAGGTAATGACTTTGAGCTCTTTCTCTGCATGTTCCATGGGCCATTCACGCTGCAGATGGTTTTGTCACTAATCCTAATGACTTCCCATGATCACTGCTTGCATTATGCTTTGTGAGTGTTGCTTTAGCCAAATAATTCTACCATACTGGAAAATCTAGTGCATTGGGATGCATTAGATTTATAAAGGTTTTGATGAAAAGGTTAAACTGATGGGCAACATCAAGAAGTATTCTACTTAGTGCAAACCAAAAGACCAAAAAGGTTTTTAAACTCAAAAGTGTATCAGAGTATAAATTAAAACATTTTGCTTTTTAGAGCAGAGAGAACAAAAAGTTGGGATTTAACAGCAGGCAAAGAGAGCCAGTCTCTGCTCTCTGGCCCAGAGATAAGCTGCCAGGGCACAGACTGCTTTCCTGGAGCTCAGTCGCCTCACCTCCTGACGAGGACTGCCATGTCCAGACCGTCCAGATGGTCCAGGGTAGGCAAACCCTTGAACCACACCCAGGGACTGTCTGGGAGAGGGCTGCATGGCACTGGCCACAGGGATGGACATCACAGATCAGTGCTCAGGTGCAGGGCTGAGTTTGACCAAGCTGGTCAGTATATAGAGTAGCTTTGGACTTGGAACATTTTCAGCTGCAAAAGGCTGGCATATTAATCCCCTTAATCAGCTACCTTCATCAAGTGGTCTCAGTATTTAACCCATTTTACTGCACAGTGTACAACATATCAGTGGTCAAGTAACCTTTCCACCAGTACCTTGGAAGAGAGCAGGGCAGGACAAACCTTTCCAATTACCCCAAATCTTGCTATGCTGTTGAATCATTTTGATCTGAGAAACTCCATCCTGTCAGCCATCTGAGAGCACGGGGGTAATAACAAAAAGATCATGAAGGGGTGTTTGATGTAGCTGCTAAATATTATGAAACCTGTTGGGTCACAGTTACAAGAGGTGAAGCATAATGAAGCTCTGTTTTAATTACAGCACTCAAATATGGTGGTAATAGGCAACCATATAAATCTCTGTTAGAGTTTTCATTATGTTTTTAATGAAATACTGATTATCCTGTGCTAATTGACATGAACCCTGAGCAGACAGCAGCAAATGAAAACAATCTGGCAACTGACTACTACCATGCATTGGTTGTGTCCAGCCCTTCCTCACTGCAGGCTGTTGGGATGCCAGGGATGGAGTGGCAGTGTTATAGGGTCTGTCCCATGGATTTCACTATTTAAGGTGTCTGTTCATCCTTTCTCTTCTATTTCCAAATTAATTGAGCTCATTTCTTATATCTTCTTCACTCACATTTTTGTTTGCTGACTTCTCTGGGCAAGCAATGGCTTTAGCCAGCCAAGTAAAATAGACTTGTCCTCAAGTCAACTGTTGGTGAATAGATTTTGTATGTGGCTTGGTGGGTTTTCATGAGAGCTTTTCAAGTTCAGTTCCTGTTTGCTCTTTGCTGGCTTCCAGGAATAGGATTTTGTACAAGCTTAACATTTTTGTTTATAATCAGTATATTGTACTCATGGTATGTGTGTTTCTGAAACACAAGTACTAGATGAAATATTTTTATCTGAGGGTAGGTGCCTGACAGCTTTAGCAAGATTGACTTTTCAATTAGACTTCTAGTCCTTAGGATTGCCTGGCAATTAAGTGGTTTTTTTGATTTTAAATGAAGATTTTCATCCTAGACACATAAACCCAAGTTTCATCTTGAATCATCTTAACCTGACTTTCAGAAAGTCAGGCTAAAAGCCTCGAGCCAGCTGAAACTCAAGCTACTTTAATTTATCTAAAGTTGAATTTTGATGGTTTGTTACCCACTTTAAAATATATAGGCCATTATCTCTTGCAGTGTAAACACTGTGGAAAGTGTCACATTTAATAAAAACTATGACCTCATTCTCAGCTTCATTTTAAATGAGTTTCATTATTTTACTCAATATATTATTTATTCATGTATTCAAATATATTTGTTCAGTGAAGGCAGAGATATTTTGATTAATTCAAAGACTAAATGCTCTGTACTTCTCATGCAAATGGATGCAGAAAAATGAAGGAAAAAAGGTAAAACTCTCTTTGTACACTGAGGGCTAAATGCATCATCAGAATGTAATGAATGCTGTTTGTGCGCAGTCAAGTGAGGAGTCATGTTATCATGAATCTCTCTCCATGGCTTTTATTATTATTGCAAAAATAAAATTCAGCACATGGGTTATATATCTGTTCAATGCTTATTTACAGACCCCCTTTTGATGGGGAGTAAACGGTCAGATGAGCCATGCCAGTTACTCAAGTATTGCGGGATGACGCCATTATTTCTTTGCTACTATTTCTATAATTCTACCAACTTTGCCTTTCTGAATTGAAATATAATAATTAAGAAAAAAAAAACCAAAAAACAGCCTGCAAAGCAAGAGAAGTGGGATTTTCAAAAAGCACTCACCATTATAATAATTAATTCCCCACTGAAGTGGGGAGTTAATCTCATTAGCATGACTTTGGTGGGAGCAAAGCTCAGGCCAACACTCAGCACTATTAACACACAGAGCAGTGATGTGTGATAAAGTTTGCACAGTTTGACTGTATGTCCAGGCTGTGGGAATTTCAGCAGGGTAAGATTTTAAAGGGGCTTTGGACCAGGCCTGTTACTTTCAACTAAAATCACTCGTAGAATTTTCATGGACTGAATTTTGCTTAGGAAAAAAGCCTGGTGAATTTTTTTACTTTTGGTTTTCATACATATTTGGGGCAGTATGTATACTTTTTAGAGCACAAGCCATGGGAGGAGCATCTGAGGGAGCTGGGGTTGTTTAGCCTGGAGAAAAGGAGGTGCACAGGGAACCTTTTGTTCTCCACAAGTACTCAACAGGAAGTTGTAGCCAGGTGAGGGTCAGTCTCTTCTCCCAGTCACAGGACAAGAGGAAATGACCTCAAGTTGTGTTGGGTGAGTTTTAGATAGGATATTAGGAAAAATGTGTTTCCTAAAAGGGTTATCAAGTGTTGGAACAGTCTGCTTGGAAAAGTGGTGGAGTTGCCACCCCTAAAGGGGGTTAAAAGATGTGACCAACCTCAGCATCCCCAGCTGGGTCTGGTGATGTAGATGATGATGATGATGATGATGATGATGATGATGATGATGATGATGATGATGATGATGATGATGATGATGATGATGATGATGATGATGATGAGGTAGCCACCATGGGCTCTTCTCCAGTTCATGCACAGTCAATCCAGGGTCAAGGTCTGGATGCCCAAGGGTCAGGAAACCTTATTTTGCATCATCCAGATCCTGCTGTTTCCCCTGTCTATTCTGTGGTTCTCGACAGGAAGGGAAATGCTGGTATCACATTGCAGAGTAATTTTGTTACCTGATTCCCCATCTGGTGGGACTGACAAACAAACAAACAAACAAACAAACACATCATGTCTGAGAGATGAACATGGAATTCATCCATATGGCATGCTGTAATGCAGGTTACTGTTCATAGAATCACAGAATGGTTTGGGTTGGAAAAGACCTTGCAGATCACCTAGTTCCATCCCCCTGCCATGGGCAGGGACACCTTTCACTGATTGCTCACACCCAACTTGGGCTTGAACACAGGGCATAATCCTGTCTCTGGTGCAAGTCCCAGCTGTGTGCTGGGCTGCCTGCCTGAAAGGCTGGAAATTTTAATCTGATCCCCTTCATAGATAGATATGACTGAAAAAGAGTCCAAACTAGTGGAAACCCAGTGCCTCTTTGCTGTGCAGTGACTGACAGTGGCATGGGCCAGGCATTTTCCTGAGCATCATCCAGAACACAGCCTTTCCCACTTCAGGGCAAGAATTTTCATCTCAGATCTCTGTACCCCTCTTTCTCTCTAATGTTGTATTTGGACCCCAAGAGGGAATTTCCAATCCTCTGTGCGCTGTGGATCTGAAAGCAGAAATTTTGTGCTCAGATTGCCAGAGTCTTTGCATACAAAAAAAGTCAGCCTGCTGCAGCCCTGCTCTGTACAAATCACTGGTAGAAACAGGAAGGTTTTTGTTCTGGTTCTCCATAGATCAGCCCATAAGCCCCTGGCTAGGCTTCCCACATCTTTGTGTGCACCCCCAGACAATATTCTGTCTTGTAGCCATTGTGTACAGTATGGAAATTGATACAGTTGTGTGTAGGAGAATAGATTATGGGACATTGGGAATGGGGCTGCAGCCAAGCCTCATCCCTGATGGGGTGCAGCTGTGTAAGACAGTTGAACACCATTGAAGGAAAAGAGGCATGGAATGCTGAGGTGCATTGACCAATCACAAAAGAGTAAAAGGACACACAGGTATTGTGCATATGGAGAATCAGGGTATAAAAGGTTGTACTGGGGAATCATAAAGTGCTGATGCTTGAAACCATTCTTGGTGTCAGTTGTGTGTCCTCCGTCATTTGTGTAATACAGAAATTTCCAGTGGAGGCACCTGTTCCTCTCACCTGTGATAAAGTCACCTCAGCCACTTACAGACATGTTCTGCAGTTCTTCTGAACCATGAAGTCTAAAGCAGCTAATCTTTTTGATCAAAATCAGAATATTAAAATAAGAGCATTCCTCTTTCATGTACAGTATCTGTATTGCTCTATTGCATTGACAGGATTCTGCATTACTAGTTTTCAACATATGAAGCACAATAAGGCAGTAGCTGTTTGTGCATCTAATAATAGTTATGCTATATCAATAAGTTGAGGATATCCATCTGTCTGCTGAAGCATGCCCTTCACATAGGATTTGCCCAAAATAAAAACTTGCTGTTCCAAAATTCTGGTTACAGAAACTGGAATGTTACTCAGAGCATGAAATAACTGCCTTGGCATGAACCTCCCATTGGCTCCTGGTGTCTGCAGAGGCAGAAAAAAATTACCAGCAAGGTTGGGAAAATGTCTTCAGGTCAGAATTTAGCAACCTTTGATGTCTCTATTATGTTCTTCAAAGCAAGAGATCTTAAAACAAACACCAGCACCAGAGAAGGCACCTGCAGAGGACTGTCAGTATGTTGATCTAGACATCAGATTCTTCTCATCTGTTTGCAGTTCTTCATCACATCACTGTGTAAACTTTCAGGACTGGACTCATGCTTAGGATATCAAAATACTTTCTTTTTTTTTTTTTCAAATCCTTCTGTGTGAAAACTTGGCTGTGAAACTTAATAATAAAACCCATGGGCAGCTGTCCTCATAATATAAAGCTCCCTCGTGTCCATGTGTCATTTGCTGAGCCCTCAGCAAGGTGCATTGCATCCTGCAAGTATTCTCATAACTTTCTCAGGTAGATATTTTCATAACTACTGGACAGCTTCCATCATTTGAGACTGATAAAACAGAGCAGCCCTGTAGAAGCATAGAGTCTGGAAACACTTGCAGGTATTTTGTTTTGTGGGGTTTTTTTTTACAAAAAACTTTTGTGTGTTACCTCATTATACAAAGTGGTGCTTTCCTCTGAAACTGCTGTTGATGCTCTACCCTAAGGCAGTTGAAAGAAAACCTCTTATACTTGGTTTTGTAATGGCAAGAACATTTCTGTAAAGAGGCAAAGCATGTTAATGTTATTTGTCTGTGTTCCCACTGCTTCTCATTTTCTTTGCCTTTTACTTTGCATCTGCTGAGTTTCTCCATTATTTTTACTATTTATTGGAACAACACTTACTGGTTTCAGCTAGCAATCATCCCTTCATGGTTCTGGACATTGCACAAACACAGTGGAGGAAATTCTGAATTTCTTGAAGTCACTGACAAGCTTGACATTAATTTTCATAAGGCCCATGATCCAAGCCACAGTCTTCTTGCAGTGAAATGTGGGCATGGTAGAAATGTGTGCTTATTTCCAGCCTTGTCAATGACACATTTTTCATTGAGCACGGAGTTCAGTAAAAAAATTGAGAAGTGTCATGCAGAAAGGGAAATGTTGGACAAGAAACTGGGAAAGCTTTACTTTGATTGTCTTGTTATTTTGGTATATTTACTGCTTGCAGAAGCTGACTGATGACAAGAGACCAGGACACTATTGAGTGACAGGCTTGGCTCTGCCACAGACTCACAGTGTCAAAATGACCAAGTTTCACATTTTTTGGGCAGTGATAATGTTTACATGTTTCACAGTGGGTCTGAGAGTTTGTAGTTCTGGGGACTGCCCATGCCTCTATAGAGACATAAGCTGTCTGCTTGTTCACAACTATTCCTAGTGAAAGGCTGCTGCTTTATGACTGCTTGACAGATGGGCTTGGGCTAATCATGTTTTTATTGGTGTTCACCTATTCGGTGTGCAGAAGCGAGAGCACTGCTGAGTGCTCTTCCTTAATCTCTAAGTAAAGCACGTGTTTTCTCTATCAACAGGCCTTGCTAAGTTAAATATAAAAGATAGGTTGTTGTGGATCATTGTACATTGTCTAGACTCAGACTTACAGCAGGTGAGCCTGGGAATAATCAGTGTTTTCTCTGCTTTGCTGAGCTGCAGAGGGAGCAGTGCCTGATGACCACAAATAGAACTAGCTGAGTAGTTTCTTTTTTAGTTTTAATCGCTTCCCATTTAAATGTCCAGAAGAGGCACTGATTTTACATGTCATTTCAAACTTCACACAAGGTTCAGGAAGGTCATGAATGCACAGAAGGCAGGGCCATTAAAAAAAGTAAAATGAGGGTGTCAGCATGTGCATTTTAAAGATACGTCTATAAATTTCTCATCCAAAATTGTATTTGTTATTCTTCACAGTAGCTGTATAGCTGTGAGCTGCCTATCAAATGACTCAGGCATCCTTGAACATAAAATTTTGTTGTGTAAGTAACATCCAAATGTGTTTTCTTGTGATGCTAGAGAACATTTTTAGTCATCCCACCTCTGCCCAACCTGTCTGATTCCAGATGCAGAACTTTGTACATCTCCGTGAAGTGGTATGTTACATCCCTAGCTGCATCCTCACGATTTCACATATCCACGCATTCTGTTAACTTTGTTAATTTGGCAGCAAACCTGTCAGATTGGCCAGTTCTGGGAAACCAGATGGTTAGAAATGCTCAAGGGTCCGTGAGTCACCAAACACCAGATTTTCCACAGGCACATCCATCAGTTTGGTTCTTCCAGTGTGGCCGAGCTCAGTGGACCAGTCTGTCTCTCATTGGTCTGTCCCTGCTATCCAGATAGTTGGGTGACCTTGGGCAGGTGATGAGACCCTTCACTACTCCTTTCCAATGGCATGACAGGGAGAATTGGGCTCCTCTGTGGGCTTTTCTGTCTGCCTTGGCTGCTGGCAAGGGATAGCTCAGGACCCTTCTCCAGCTGCACGTCTTGCTCCCACTGACGGTGGCACTGGACAAGAGCTTTCACAAGTCAACACCATAAAAAATTGTCAGGAGTTGGACACAGTCCGTGGATTTTCTGTAAAGAAGTAATTACAGACTTTATTGCTGAGTGCCAAATCCATTTCTCTCTCTTCTGGGAGCCATTCAATAAACTTTATGTTCTGAGGTAGAGCAAAACTGTCATAGTTTAATGCAGTGTTTTATGCGTCTTTCCTGCACTCTAACACCTGATTGTTGCTAATAGCCCAGTATGGATTTTCTTTTTCTTTCTAAATTATATTAATAGGTCTGAAATGCCCTGTGACTTGGCATTTCCTTCTGGACACTCACCCTTTCTTGCCCAGGAAGAAGCCAGTATTTACAGGAGCGGTTGCCTGTACAGATTTGCCTTTTCAGGTGATTAGCATCTATCTTTATACTCCTTTCACAGAACCATCAGGCTTTGTTAGTGCAAGTTCTTGGGCATAAACCAGAACAAACCATGCCTGGAAATGAAAAACAACCCTATTGAAAATGAAAACCCCATCCAAGGGATGCACATACAAAGCAACAAACTCAGAATTGAGGTTGTCACAGTGGTTTTTATTCAGCCTTTTTTAACAGACACATTTCCACATTCATGATCTGGCCACGGGTATATTTAATTGGGGGGAGGGGGAAGGAAACAAACTTCAGCAGAGTATCAAAAGAAATGCTTCTCAACAGAGAGGTGCATTAGGATTATAGAATACTTTCCTCCCCTAAAGCAAATGGCTTTCAGAAACGAGACTAGGTGATGCATTGAATATGGCGCACTATGGTACTCCACAGCAGGAAGTGAAAACATCTTTTCTAGCTCATAACTCTGGTAGGCAAAAATTTTCAAAGGCTCTAAGAAGCCACTGGTGCAGTAACTCCCAAATGCAGTTTCAAAAATAATCATCTCCATAACACTGCAGGTGACACTCCCTAACACCCCACACCAGGATTTGGGATGAGCCATCCTCTACTGAGCAGAGAAGCTGGGCGACTTCTGGCAGCAACCCTTCTGTGCTACAGAATCTCTGTGTAACATGGTGTGAGCTATGGGATTTCTTCTGGGGGTGATAGTGTTGGTATATGTCTCTTAATAACATCACAAATTCCCAATGAGTCAAATTTTCAAAGCATTTGGAAATCAAGAGGAAATTTTTATTAACTCCAATAGCTTTTGAACCGGGCCTGTATGTGGGGATTTTTGTTTTGACATTGCCTAAGACAGGGGAGAATTGGTTTTTGGATAGTACAAAACCAGACTGCAGGCTCTGCATCTGTGGTTTTTCTTTTTTTTTAATTCAGAACAACTCTGCTTTTATTAGATTTGTGTTATCTCTTATTTTACTACAATCTTTTTTGCATTTCATAAATATTAATTCCCCAGACAGTCTCTTTTGTTTAGTAGTTTTGATCTATCACAGACTTTTCTGTTTTCCTTTCCTCTCTCATCCCAGAGAGATGTCATCCTCTGCCATCAAAAACAAGAGTTTCTCCAAGGAAGCTCTTCAGCTCAGAAATGTAGGAGCAGTATTTTTGCTTGATATCATTTTTGTTTCCCTCTCTGTGTTCCTTCCCCTTCACTGTCTAACACCAGTGCTGGGCTCTGATTTCATTTGCTTCCTTGGAGGGGACACCTTTACTAACACTGTATTTTCTCCTGCCATCCATGGACAGACATTTTAGACCATTCATTCCTCTTTGCACTGATGTGGAGGTACCAGGCTGCTTTAGCAGATGCCATTCAAACTCAAAGGGCGGTTCCCAGGCAGGCTGTGGTTTTGTTACTATTTGAAGGTTTTTTAATGGAATGCTCAGATTGCTTGTTTTCCTTCACGTTTTCCTTCACCTCCTCTGCTGTGTTTCTAGTTATTTTTAGTGCCAATGAGTAAGTTGTGGTAGGCTGAAACAGGTAGACAGAGTTGTAGTACTTCATTTAAGCTGTACCCACTAACCAGCTTCTTGATGCTGCTTCTCCAAATTGAACTGGTTTGGCTTAATATTGTCCACCTATTCCAGATAAACTGTTTGCTTCTCACCTTTCTCTTGTTTGCACTGACAGTATTTCCAAAAAAAAAAAAACATTCTAACTTCTATTTTTTGCTATGAGCTTTATAGATTGGTGAACTTTATTGTTTGGTTTTTCTTTTCAGTAACATACAGGTTGATTTTCAAGTCTATGGCAAACTCATTAAATTAAAAAACAGACAAACACATGCAACCCTTCTATTTTGTACTTCAAAAGGTTTTTTAAAATCCTGGTACATCTTGGAGTGCTCTGACTGTACTTAACTCTGATGGCTTTCTGTGAGATCTCAGTGGCATTTAAGACAGTTGTTTTGATAAACAGAAAGCTATATGTGTTACTGCCGAACATGCTAAATATGTTGCATTGGGCAGTGCCAAATGTCTGTTACTGATTTCTTGTAGATACCAACTTGCTATGGAAGTTACACCCAAAGGTGAATCTCCCCAGTGTTGTTCAGAGAAGAAATGACAAGGAGGGAAAGGTGTATGCCTAAATTAAATGCTTGAAATATCTGTAATCTGCTGATTCCAGCATTTTTTACTGCCACGGTTTCTCAGTCTGAATCTTGAGTCTCTGGTTTAGTCCCTTTACTTAACCTGTCTGTAACAGAAAGGACTGGAAACCTCAGGGAGGACAAATATTTGGAGACATATCTTGTTCTGAAATTCTTCAAGAGCAGTACCAGGAACCAGGGCTGAAAAATAAACCCCATTTCCTCTCTTAAGAAAAAGGCAAGATAACAGAAAATTGAAAGTGCTGATAGCATTAGGTTGCCATGTCTTCAACCTGTCAGTTGCACTTGGACAGAGAAGAGATGTTGGAAGAAGAAAAGGTTCAGCTTGTGAAGATGGTAGAAGAATGCAGCAACACTGAACTGGTTCTTTGTGGCCAGCTTCTCACATCTGGAAAACAGGGATGTTGCTTTAAAATTTGCAGATTGAAAAAATACCAGATAAGTACCGAGTGTTATTTTTATCCCAGACCTTGATCTGCAATAGTGGCTTCAGATGCAGCTTCAAGAGAAGTTATCCATTCTGCCAGCACCTGCAGATCCCTCTGCAGTTTATCTGAGCTTTATTTGGAAATAAGCATTTATTCCCATTGAATATATGTCTATTGCCTTCAGTCCCTAAAGAGGCTGGTCATAGCTAAAATATGCCCATGTTATAGTGGATTCAGGTCTGCTCCACTACCTCACCACAGGGAGCAGAGATCCCATAGTACTTCTAACAAGCTGCACTTTGAAGCTTGCAGGCTGAAGTTGTGCCACTGAGATTTACTGATCTCAGTTGATCCAGAAAAACTAAGTGGGGACTGGAGGATGGGAGGGGCCCAGTCCTCTCTGCAATGGGTGAAGATAGAACAAAAAATATTGTTAGACTGATGTGCAGGCTCTTCATAGCTTAGCTGGCTGTTGAGCACTTCAGGTTTTCTCAGTTAATCTTGGCAAGTGCTTTCTTCTCCTGGAAATAGTCTGAGTGAACCAGCAGTTTGTCTCTGCTCAGGTGGTCTTTCTCCCTCCAGAGCTACAGACAAGAGGACGTGAATCTTGAAAACCAAAACAGGAGCAGATGTTCTGCATCAGGTTTAAACCAGCAGTGTATGGAGCTGCTTTATCTCAGTCTCCTAAGAATACACGTGTTAGGGAGCAGCCTTCTACTCACCCTGTTTAACATCCGTCTCTTCCTTTGAAAATGTTTGCATCTCCCCCACTCTTCTCTTGGCCCTCCTACAGGTTTGAAAGTTTAACTTGAGCTCCAGTGGTGTTGAGGGCAGCTTGCAAAAGGGGTTGTTAAATGAAGAGCAGTCAAGGAGAGAGAGGGAAGAGCAGTGAGAGGCACAAGTGGAAAAGAAGCTCAGCTGGAAGGAACAGTTATGGCTAACCTTAAAATAACTGGGATTACCTTAGACCCTCTATTGCATTAACCAGTGGCTGAGTGAACACTGTGGTGTTAATAAGGTGAGTTAAGGGGCCATAACCACTTCTGAAGGGCACCAGGAAGAGGGTCTGAAGTTCTGGGTTTGGGCTTGCAGATGCATAAAGAGAGCTGAAGTAAGAGAGTGCCTGGGAAAGCAGAATAAATTGAATTAAATTACAGTTTGTTCCTGGAAGCAGTGAATCCTATGTATTGCTTTCCCCTGTGAACAAAGTTTCTTTTTAAACAAACAAAGGCAGAGATAAAGTTAAATCATGAAGCAGGAAGTGTGTATGTCTAAAAACAGTAGGAGAAGTTGGAAAGAGGCTTTGTGAGGCTTCCCTGCTCATGCTAGCTGGGATACACATCAGTGGAAGATACCCATGGGGTGGATTGCAGGAATGGACATAGAGTTGCAAACACTAGATCAAGAGTGTTTAAGTATGGTCCTTAGAAATGGGCCTTTGTGCAGTGACCTGCTGCAGCTAGGATCAACCATCAGAAGGAATTTAGAAACAACAGGATAAGCAGACTTTCATGAAATCAGTTTTATATTTGAAATGCAAAACTAAGACGGTTGAAAGCAGTTTGGATGTCATTGTTGATCCCTAGGTCAGCTGTGCTGATATATCTCATGAAAGACAGGATATGTTCAAAGAGCAAAATCCACTGTTAATTATCAGCATGTTTGTGGAGGCAACTGTGCCATGGAAGCACCCCACGAGCTGAAGGGCATGGAGCACTTGGCAGCTCTCCCTGCCTTGAGAAGACAGGTCCTACAGCAGGCAGTGCTGCGAGTTGGAGGAGAAACCTTGAACATTCATGGATCCAGTGGGTGGAAGTTTCTGCGGAGAGTCTAAAATGCTCTTCTTAGCAAGAAACTGTAATTTAGGTGTACTACTTCTGTTAGGAATATCAGCTCCTCCTGCATTATGTGAACTTGTCACTTTTCCCTGTTCCTAAGTCCATGTCACCTGGCAGCTCTGGAGAAGGACAACCTCTATTCAATAAGCTAGAACATCATTTACTGCCAGTGTTTCTCAGGAGCTGTCAGACATCTCTGCTGTCTTGATTGAAATCATCAGGGAGATGGCAGCAGTTTCAGGTACTGAGTGGGCACCATGGATGCTTTTCACACCACTCTACTAAGAAAAATCAGCAACAAGTGTGTTTTTTGCCTCCACTTTGCTGCTGAATTTTTTCAGTCCTACCTATTTACACACCAGAACGTGTTTCAGTGCTTCAGTAGAGTCTGGGAGCACCCATTAGCCCTGGCCTGTGACCCACATAAATGTGTGTGCCATCCTGGTGCTTACTGCTTGTATGTGGGTAGGGATCCACATACACCTATCCGTAGATATGTATGAAGGGAGATGCTTGTGTTCCTGCCCAGCGTTCATCTTGGCATTATTTGTTCATCAAAGAGAAAAGAAGGTTATGAAAGCAAAAGTCCTGGGAACCGTAACAGACTGGTATGGGTGGGCAAGCAGAAATCAAGGGCAGCTGGGCTATTGCTGGCCAAGCAATCAGTTTCCCCATAAGCACATTCCCAAGGCTGCAATAACAAGCAGCACAGTGAGTGTGTACTGCCAGGCTCTGTGTCCTACCTGAGCTGAGGAGAAGCTGCGCCTGCTGTGAGCAGCTTCTGGCCAAGCACAGCCTGTGCCACGCGAGGAGCCCGCGGAGGTGGAACAGGCCAGCCCTGTGTGTGGGACAGAGCGGCCCTGTTCCCCACAGCAGCAGCAGGCACGTTTCCATGGAGCACACGGGCACTCTGCCATGGAGCACACGCTCTTGGCTCCCCTGGCCCCGCAGCTGAATGCCTCGACTCACTGCTGCCTGTCAGACCATGTCCCTTCGGGCTGCGGGTTGGCACCTCTCCGCCCTGCCTCGCTGCTCGGGGAGAGGGGAGATCTTCCCGATCTTTCCGTGCCCTCCACGCTTGCCAAGGCCACTGCCTGGTGCTGCAGGCATGTTAGCTCAGGGACAGCAGGGACCTGCTCCGGGGGGCTTTGCATGCAGAGCAAGAGCTGGCTGAAAACTTAGTCCTGGAGCTCTGTTTTCTTCCCATCTTTGTTGGCACAGTCTAGCTGCAGGTGGGATAAGGCAGATGACTAGGGTACAAGAGCAAGGAAGAAGGAGCCAGCCCTTTCAGCAGATAGAGAGGGAACTGAGGAGAGGCTGGCATGCCTTCAGTATCTGTGAAAGGATCAGAGAGCAAGGAGACAGCGCTTGGCTGCAGCTAGAGAAGGATCCCAGAAGCCTGAGCTCAGAGGGGCCTTTTCTGCTGATTTTCTTTGGGAAGTTTAAAATAGAATAAGCATTTTAAAAAAGGGAAAATAAGATGGTGTGTAATTTCTTTCAGGCTGTAGTTGAGGTAACAATTTGAAAAAAAATAGCTGCCATTTAAAGAAATAGTAAGAATTTGTTCTTCTATTGTAAAGCAACCTTTAGTATGCAGTCCCTAAATAGATCTGTTATTGGATGAGACAGAGAACCCTTAGAAATCACACTAAACACAGCTGTAGAAGTGAGGAAAATGAATAAGACATCATGCTAATATTTGTACTTTCCAGTTTTCTTGAATGGCTGATGAAAGGGACTTTTAACATTGTCCTCATGCTCTGACGTAAGAAGAAATAGTGTAGCAAGTCAGATGCTTAAAAATGCAACCAAGTCACCCTAGGCTTGTCAGGATTTAGAGAAGATTACCTAGGTGTATTTTCTGTTCTTGTATTTTATGTGCTGAGTATGTAGAGGAACCCAGGGGGAGAGGAAGTTTCCAGCAAGGGCCTGGTGTTTGGATCCAGAGAATGTTGGTTGTTGTCTGTGTGCAGCTGGCACAGTGGGTGGAACATGTTGGCATTTGGTTAGAAGTGTCAGTGGCCAACAGGGAAAGCAGACTTATGCATATGCTCTTTGCTTCCCAGAGAAGGCTGTGGTAGAATCACTTGTGGTTGGCTATGGCAGTTGTTTTGGTGCACAAAGACTGAAACAGCTGGGGGTTTAAAAAAACCCAGAAAATATTGAAAAAGCAAATTATTTTCTCTCCTGTGTCATCGTTCATCTTCTGACTTTTGTCTTGATCCCTCTTTGGGCCCAATCCTGATGGAATTATAGTTGGGCTAAAGGACTGCTGACTGTTTTGGGACTGAGCATCCCTCGGCGTTGGAGTCACAGGTATTTATCTCAATAAATCAGACCTAGGGAGCTATTGATGAAACAGACTTTTTGTGTTAACCCAGAATCTTATTTCTGTGCTACATTCTGCAGCAGGAAGGTTTCCTGGGAAGCCTGTTGTAATTAAGATTATAAATGAATGCTAGCATTTTGGTATATAAGAGGCCTTTTGTCTTTTCAAACAGGAGGTCATCTAATTCTTTTCGTACAGCAGCAGAAAGGTGAAAAGTTTCCAGTTAACTGCAGTTAAGGCCATGGAGAATGAGCAACCCTGGTTAGTCACCTTCTGTGACCATTAGTGAGCAGCACAGTCAAACGTGCCAAAAAAAGTTACCTTAGAACAGCAAGGTTTAGTCTGAGCACAATATAACCTTACCAAGGGGAAGTAAAATAAATTCAATGTTAATTTGTGATAGTTTAGTCAAGGAGAAGAAAATCATTACCCAAAGGGTTTAGGTATTTTGCCAGTCTGTGCCAGGATGAATTCATCCAGATCATTACAAGAAAAGAGAGCCATATTGAAATGGGAGATGATATCTATTCTTGTTTCTGACACTGACCTGCTGGGAGGGTGAGATTAGCTCTCTCTTCCCTGTCTCCTCTGGACCTTGGCACCATCCAGTTAGACAGCAGCAAGGCTCACAGGGCAGACCTTACAGCAGGGTTATACATGCAGGCATCACACTCCTACTTCCAGCCTCTTACATTAAAAATAGCAACACAGCATTTCTTGGTGAGGTCCTGAACCTGCATCCCTGACCCACAGGAGCAGCATTCACCTGACCTGCTCAGAGATATTGGAAGGGACATCCCACAGTGTCCCATTCCAGCTAAATGCCTGCTTGGAACAATTAAATGACAATACATAAAAACACGTAATTGCAGGGTTCCCCTCTCCTCGAGGGGGTTGCTAAAGCCCATGAAATATACGTAAGGAAACCAGCTATGCAGCAACTCTCTCCTGTTTCTCCTGGTTGGGTTTCAAAAGCTCTGGAGCAATATTGGTGTGCTGCACACTGAGTTAAAAATTGGAAACATATTATCCTGCTTTAGCATGGGACCGAGTAAATTGTATTCACTTAAAATAGCAGATATCCTGCTGAGAAAAAAAATAAGTATTTCTACTCGACTGTGTGACACCTAAGCTGCAACCCAGAGGTACAGGAGGAGAATTTGTGTTACTGAGAAATCCATAAATGTTGGCTGCCAGGTCAGAGCTTCTGCGGGGAGCAGGGCACATGTGACCCAGGCAACTCCAGGCATTTAGACCTCCTGCATCTCCTCCCCACATCCTGTGCAGAGTTTCACACGGTTTCTGTCTGAGCTCCTGTCTGGTCTCTGCCCACCCCAGAGTCGGATGGTGTTCCCTTTTCCTCGGGGAGGTTTCATTCACAGCACTGACTGGCCCCTGCCTGTATGGCTCTGCAATGTTTGCTGAAAGCCTTGCTCCTGGAGTGTGTGGAATACTGAGGTTTAGACAGTGAGCTTAGCTCACAGAAGCCACCATTCCACATTTGTAAAGCTTGAAGAACTTGCAAGACAGCACCTACCTGTGTGGTGGGATAATTTGAGTCCCTCTCCCTTCTTGGGCAGATGGATGTTTCCAATGCTGGATATTCATCATTGTCTTTTAGCACACACATATCTTACCTTTCTTTTGGGATTTATCTTGTATCTGAGTCTCTCTTGTTTAGCTCTGTTACCACTTGTCCTAACCAGACTGAGTCCAAGTTATTCCTTTCCTCCTCTTGGAATTTCTTATGTATTTTTGTATTTATGTATCTGCTCTATCCTGTTTCCCCACTCCACCCAGTTTATCTCACCCCTGCAACCACAACTCCTTGCAACAGAGAAACAAATGTCATTTTTTCCATTGTCTCCTAGATGCCAGCTATGTTAAAATGTTGTTTCTTACTCTGTTTTTTAAGGGCTACTCCCAGCTCCACCCTGGCTGACTCCATGTATCCCCAGCCCGGTGCTCCTCCTGGTGCATCATTTGCTGATGTCCATGGCATGCCTCTTCCTAATTAATACTCAAGCCTTTCCTTGAAAATCATATCTACAGCTCCCACAGTAAAGACGTAATAGCAGAGTGCAGCAGCTACAGGTCACTCACTTGGCTTTGAGCTTCCCAACCCATGTGCTTGTCCCTGAGTTTGGGTTGTCCCAGTTAATGTCTCATCTATGCTCTGACTGTAACCTGACAGTTGTGAAATAGAAAGCAGAAGCCTCTTTGACCCTGTCTGCAGTCCCTGGTGACTTGGAGACAGTTCTGCAAGCCTGGCCCTTTCCCAAGCATCTGTGGGTAACAGTAGTGTGTCCTTGGAAAAGGAGGGTTAGAAAGACAGTGGTTGTGTCCCTGTGTGTCACAGGTTCCACACACAGGTCTGGAGAACACAGGCTCAGCCCCAGTCATCAGACATGTGCGTGTCTGTCTGTTTCTGTGTGTGTGTGTTGGAGGGGAAAGGACCGAGAGTTTTCATTTCAAAATTAAATTCATACAATAGCCAGACCTTTCAGCTTTTTCTGTGAACAGTGATTTATTGCTGCACTTAAAGAATGAGCCAGGAGCAAACAGATCCATCACACGCTGTCCTTTGGTGCCAGAGCGGCAGCGAGCAGCTGTGGCGGCCGTGCAGAGAGGTCAGGTCCCACCACAGAGCCTCTGCCGTGGGAAGGCAGCTCAGCTCCATCACCCTCACCCTCCATGGCTGCTGAGGGCCCAGCCCGGGGTTTCATTCGTTTCTTCTTGTTGTGACAGAATAAAAAAAAAGGATTGGCCATCTATTCCCCTTCTCTCTTTTCTTTTCTTTGGCTGCTGAAAAGACAGTGCAGAGTGCTCTTTGTACATGCAACACGAAGCTCCAAACTCATATTCTATAAATTAAATCCCAATAAACCCACAGCATGAAGATTGCTTGCTTTAAGTGTTCCCAGCTCAAGACTTCTCCAGCCCTCCTTGAAAATTTCTTACCTCTTGCATGTATTGCACTTAAACTCAGTCACTTCAGTTTTGCCTGCCCTGTGTTTGTAATATTTCCCCTAAGCTTTAGAATGGCAACAAGCATAGCAGCACATCCTTCACCCTGGATATGGCCAGGCCATAGGTCCTTCTGTCTGATCTTCCTGGGGACTTCCAACTTTTTCCTCTCCTTGTTCAGAGGAGACTCTTTAAAAGATATATACATTTATCTTACTAACCCCAAACCCTATGTATGGTATGAGTCCTGATACCAAATAGTTCCTCTTGGAGAGAATGGGAATGGCTTCCCAAGACGTTTGGGATTATACAGGAGAAGGTGACATTGGAAGGGAGCTGGGTCTTTTCTTCCTGGATCCATGTCTTGTGTGACAGAGTTTTAGACTGATTAAAAAGCTGGTTTTCATATACAGCTGTACTATTTGGTGTCAGCCTCTGATTTTTCAAGATTTTGAATCCACAGTACCCACAGTAATGCTGAATTATCTCACCCTTCTGTGCTATACCCTTCTCTGAGTGCACACAGGCACACACGGACAAAGTTGGGGACATGCACAGGAAGAAGAAGGAGGGAATGTATGAAGCAATTCAGGATTTTTGGCAATACAGTACTAGCAGCTACTGTGTATGACTGTTTTACTTTCAAGAGCTTTGATCCTTCTTTTCATAGCCCTGGTCCATTCTCTGCAATGAAAATTGTGTGGTTATCTTGGTTTGCAATACAAAGAATTGGTGAAAAAAAGCATATTCAGCCTAATTTTCTCCATAGGGCAGTAGGTTCAATGCATGAAATTGAGAAAATAAGACAGCTTTGTAATATTTCAAGAGTTTCCTTCAGAGGATATAATTTGCTTCTAAAATGTTCTCACTTGGTAAAAACACTCCTAAGTTAATATTAGTTTTATCTTCTATTATCCAACCATTCTGCAGAGACATTTTCATAGCAAATTCATATCCTATTTGTCTGTCCACAAGTTTTCAGGGAAGATGTTAAGTATTTCCATCTCCAGGACACACAATGTACTTTCTCTGAACGAATATTAATTTTTGGTGTGCTCCTCATTTGAGTGCTCAAAGTTTTTGAAAAAAGTTAAGTCAAAAATAATGTGCAATGAAATGTGAAGTAAATCCAAGTATGAAAAGTTGCAAAACTATTACTTTAAAAAAAATGCTGCAATTCAGGTCAGTTTAATAAAATCCCTTTATCAAAAAATGCAATTGTTCTTTTAGATACAATGTTTTGATTTACACAGCTACAGTTGTCTGTCATCTGTAGAAATCTGCACAGAGTAATAATTATTTGTAATGATTTAAGAAATGCTTGGACTGTCAAGGATGAAAAATTGCTGGTTCCCCATTATTGTCTAATGCTGAACATTTTTAAGAATACAATCTAAAACTTGGTGTATAGCACATATATACACTAAGTAGGGTAGTTATGGATGCAAATTGTAAAAGCCAAGTCTTAAAACAGTCTAAACTGTGTTTGTAACTTCAAGGCTCTCCATCAAGGTTGCAAGATTCTTATTCACACCTTCCATGTGAAAAACAGGATTGGAAACATATTTGCAAGTAACCTAATGCTCAAAAATCCCCCACCCTTTTAGCATCTGGGAAAACAAAAGTAATACTGAAAAACATTTTGTATATTGAATAACGAACACCATCCTGGAACTCAGATGGTGTAACTGAAGGTCTGGGGAAGGAGAGCTGATAATAACTGAGATTTCAGACAACTGTCTCTCTCGATGTCACACAACCAGGACCATTAGTGCCACCTATAGTTAGTCTGACAGTTCTCACTTTAAGACCTTTCTTTCTGTGGATTCTGAGGCTGCTACACACACCCCTTCTGAACAAATACTATTAAGAGGAATCTGATGGAGATGAGCTCTGGTTTTAACAGTGCTGGATAGACCCAGCTGGGTGTCAGCTGGTTTTTAATTGATGGACCACAGATGAGGGGAGCTCTGCAGCAACTTGCACAATTCTAGCGTAGGACACAAACCAAACCTCCAAACACAAAGGTGACTGAAGAATTAAAGGCAGATGCAAAGGCTTTGTTAAGGCAAAATTGAAGAGAAAAACCAGTTTAGCAAGGAATGGGCCTGCAAACGCTGTTCACAATATTTATCTTCATTATTCCATGCTAAACTAATTTGGATAATTCTGCTCTTCAGTCTGCCATGATCAAATGTCATGTCAGGAGTCCAAGCATAGGCTGGTTACAGTATTATAGAACTAGCTGCAGGCTATGCAATAGAAATAAACGAGACCCTGCCTGGTAAATGTGGAGGGTACTGCTTTCCACCATAATTTTTATAGTGTGAGAGAATGTAATTAATGGGCTTTTTGAGTGACATCCTTCTATTTAAAAAACTGCTTTCAGTGCAGGCACCTATGAATTGAATTGATCTCTGCACCTAGTTTTCAGTACACTACTTATTCAGAAAAAAGAAAAAATCCCCTGTGTTTAAATCTGTACTTGCTGCTTGGCCATCAAGCTTGCAAAGGTCTTCAAAGATTACTTTATCCTGCTGTGCCTAAGTAACCAGAAGGAAATACCTCCCATCTCATTACTCTGGTTTACCTTGAATAACCTTTTCCTGTAATGAGTTGATGACTGCCAGTTGGTCAGCATATGCATCTCTGGTCAGTATACTCTCTAGTGCTCTCCTCAGAAAGCCCTCCTGCCCCCCTGCACACACACACCCCCACCTTCCACTGAACAGAAGACATCCACATGAGCAGGGTGTGCTGGACTTTCCTCCCTTGTTGTTACTTTGGGACTGATGGAGATGAGAAGCTTGTGGGATCAGACTGTCCCCAGACTACTCTTTTTCTTCTTTTAATGCTACTGAGCTTAGAAGTCTCCTGCTGCTCGTGTTGCTTCACTGTTCACATTGGTTGTTGCATCAGAAAAGGAAGAAAAGCTTTGATCTTGACATGCCCTTCTTCTCTGTCCCCCTTTACAACTTCTGCAGGAAAACAAAAACATGATTAAGTGCATCTCTGGTGTCAGTCCTTTCAGGGAAGAACAGCTGCTTTTATCAGATGTCTTCCCAAAACCTTTAATGCCCTGATGAAGTCCAAGTTGAACTGTCAGAGGACACACCCGAGCACTGATTTTATCACCATTCCCACACTGCTCTCAGGGTAATCTGCACACAGGCTTAAAAGTGTCCTCTCCCAAAGTGAATTTAGGCCATTACTTACTGTGGTTTCTAGAACAGAGGGGTCAGCAGGGACCTCTGGTAATGAGCATAGGCACAGCCATCAGTGTCCAGGCATCAGCTGCACACTCACAACTCTGTTGTAGCCACATCTGTTACAGCTTTGGAGGAAAAAAGTCCATGACTCTAATTGTTTATCTTGTCCTTCACCATCTATGGGGTTAAAGATATCTGTTCCTTGAATCTTCTCTCTGGCTGCTTAAATTTGTGGGGTATATTTTCCTCATTAGTTGTGGGCACATTTGCACTTTTTCCCTGGCCAAGTGGACCTCTAGTTTAAACAAATGTATTTCCAGTCTGATTTAAACTTACTGTTTCCCCAGTTCCCCTCACCAGCTTCAGGAGTGAAATTGTTATGTGGCTTAAAAGCCTTGCCTGTAACTTTAAATTAAAAGGAACCATATTACCATCAGCTAACTCACTGTTAGTGTAGAGTTTCAAAATACTAATTTGAAAATGCTCTTATGATTACCTTCCATGGTGCTGTAGACTCTAGGGGCCAAAGAGCATGTCCTCTGTGCAAAGGAGTGTTTGGTGATTCTTTCAGGATTCCATTAAAGGCTCTCAGGTGCCTCCCCTGACCTTTCATTAGAGCAGGGCCAGTGTGGCTTTCCTACCAGCCACTCCTTCAGGAAGAGGGCTGTTCCCATCAAACCTTGAGGAGAGCCAGCAGGACTCGGTGTCTGTGGGGGAAGCAAGTAAGTCAGCTCTTCCAGGGTGCATCAGGTGTGTTAGTCAGCTGCAGAAGAAATGGGCTTTGATACACTTGGCATTGTTCTAAGACAGTCATTAGGTGGGCTTTTTTTGTTTGTTTGTTAATTTGGGTTTTTTTGGTTTTTTTTTGTTTTAGTAAACTGAAGTCAGCAGGATAGAATAAAAAGAAAGTTGAGCTTTCTATTTCCTACATGGCCCTTCATTCATCAGCCATACCAAAGGGTGCAGTCATTGATTAGAACTAGACAATCCCCTTCTACTGTTGCATTGTTATTTGATATGCATTCTGTGTGCCCCCAGGGAGGCCAGAGCACATGCACAGCTCACCCTGGGGTGTTAATATATATTTAGTAAATGTAGCTTTTATGTCATTTCTTCTTTTCTTTTTTCCATGTTAAAAAGAGCAAGAGGAAAGTACCACTTGAAAATGCACAAGTGTAATCTTCTAAATGAATTTAATGTAGTACAAACTCATTGGTGATTGCAAATACTAAGGCTACATTTTTCCCTTTACTCTACATGTCTGAAAATCTCATTAATGTTAATGTATGGAGAAGAAGTGCTTAGCCTGTTGATGCAGGAATGAAATCAGGAGCAAAGCACAGCTCTGCAAAGATTCATTTATAGATTAGGGTCTGTAACAACCATTAGTTTATCAAATCTGACCTTCTATCTAATACAGACCATAGAATCTCATCCACTTAATTCTGTATTTATCCTAAGAACAGCACTAGAAAATCAAATACAGTGCATTAACATATTATAATGTAACAATATATTCAGGCTTTTTTTAAAATTATTCTTAAAACCTGGGGCAAACAGCACTCCTGTACTATATGATTTTAGATTAAAATCTGCAGGAGGAGAGATTTCAGCTTTTTATCTGCAAAGGAAAATTTGTATGTCTGTGTGTTTGCATAAGGTTTTGTTTAGTTCTTTGAAAATTATTGACTGGTAACTAACCAGTATAGAGCTGTTTGAGATCCATTACTTCTGTTTTGCTCCGAGGACATCATAAATTGAAATAGGGATTTTTAATTTTTCTTCTGACAGAAAAAGCAATTTTCTTGAAAAATCTGTGTGGTCCCTAACAACTGTTTTCTAGCATCTAATTTGGAAACTCCCTGCCAATCAGTTTTCCTGGGAAACATGAAGCTTATTTCACATCTGGCTTCTCATCTCTTTGACTATAACATAAAACTGCCCTTGAAGTGCACCTGGGAGGTATCCAGGGGGATACCACACACACACAAAAGACAAGCCAAGCTGTCTAAAAGAGCTGCACTGGGCTACTGCACATTTTAACCACTAGCCAGCATTTTACTGAACAGAGGGGCAAAAGAGATGAGGGAAGTATCAGAGAATTCAGAGGAGAAGTGGTGGGTGGCACTGTGCAAAATACAGAGGTCTCAGGCTTGGCACATATACACTCTCTTGAAGAAAAAGTGCTCCTGCCCAGAGTTGAGCTGCACCAGCCCCTCTGTTGCTCATCCCGTGGAAACCTTTCTCTGCAACCCACCACAGCCCAGACAAAAGGAGAGTCTCTGTTATTCACATGCTGCAAAAGCTTTTGCTGCCCCTTGGGTGGGTGAAGCTTGGGCTCTTAGTGCTTGTCTACAACAATGCCATTTCTCTTTCCTTTCTCTCCAAAGCTCAGAAATCCTGTGACTGGCTTGGTCCCATTTTGAAGTTTCATTTGGGTTTTGACTCTAAAGTTCATTTGGATCCTGTCCTTTGGGTTTTGATGGGTTTTTTGAGTATGAATCATGGCTAAGTACTGCTAATGAAAGCAGAGATTTGACCTGTGACTGCAGGAACTGGAGATTCAGTATGAACTCCCAAGTTGGTGCAAAACCATTTGCCAAGGACAAAGAGTTTTGCCTGGCATGTACTGGTTTTGTCTGGTATACTGGCAGGGAGGAAGACCCCTATAACCAAAGAAACACATATAGCAGGTGTATAGAGTCTACATTGCCTCAAATACTTCTTTTCAGTGTCCTGTGATTCATGTTAATTCAACAAGAAGGTACAAGATAAATACTTTTGAAAGACTCAGCATACAAGAAGGAATCTCAGACCTCCTTACCTATCAAATAGGAAGGTCAATACTTGCCTTAATTATTGTCTTTGAAGCTAAATTAATTATTGAGTATAAGGCTCTTTGAAATTCACAGGTAAATGTTAATAAATAAATGTAAATAACATTACTAAAATCTTCCCATTGTTGCTTTGATGCAGTTTATTCTCAATAAGTAATAAGGTATTTGTGGTAGTGATGATAGGGCTGCACAGCAAAACCCCGTGCCATTCAGAGACACCTCTGAGTAACCAAACATAGGAGCTCTGCACTGGCATGGTCATCATATCTTAATGAATTTTCCTCTTGGAGGGTAGCAGGAACATGCATGAGCTTCATTTATTCTGGCCATAGCCATATAAGCCATATTCAAGGTAACAGCCATGACTATTAAATTTTAATAATAGTCAAAAAATAATAGTCAAAGTCATGACTATTAAATTTTCTAACCTAAAAGACACCAGTAACAAGAACACACACTGTTTTCATTTCGTCAAATTTTCCAGTATCTTCCTACCCCATCTCGGCAGCAAAAGGTCCAACACTGCTGTGGCTGTGGATTGGACTGCAGAGTAGAGGCGAGATTTGTTTTCCAGGCCTAAGAGAAGCAGTGATGACATCTCAGGATGGGGGTTCTGTAAATACACTTGCCACCATGCTGTGTGAGCACTTGTGCTCCTTCATGTTGTCTTCAAAGCAAAGCTCTGGATGCTCTGTGAATAGCATTTAATCAGTGTGTATCAAGAAGTTTGGAGACAAAAACAGTTCATCTTTGAGAATAGTATCAGTTGTACTCAGCCACATAATTAATTATTCCATGCAGGGAAAGATCTGCTTTTCTCTGAGTTTGTGTAATAAGCAAAGAAGGCATGAAGGCATTGAGAGTTTCCCAGCCCATGACCTACTGATGCCTGTGCTTCCTTTGCAGTTGTCCAACACAGCAATTCTTCATCAGATCAGACGAGACCAAGTGACAGACACGTGCCGAGCAAACAGTGTGTCCAGCAGGAAGCGCCGTGTGCTGACACCCAACGATCTCAAGCACCTGGTTGTGGATGAAGATCATGAAATGATTTATTGCTATGTTCCCAAAGTGGCATGCACAAACTGGAAGAGAGTCATGATGGTTTTGACAGGAAGAGGCAAGTACAGCGATCCGATGGAAATCCCGGCCAACGAAGCCCACGTGTCTTCAAACCTGAAGACCCTCAACCAGTACAGCATCCCAGAGATCAACCACCGCTTGAAAAACTACATGAAGTTCCTTTTTGTCCGCGAGCCTTTTGAGAGACTGGTGTCAGCCTACAGGAACAAGTTCACCCAGAAGTACAACACTTCCTTCCACAAGCGATACGGCACCAAAATTGTGAGGCGCCAGAGGAAAAACGCCACCCAGGAAGCTCTGCGGAAAGGTGATGATGTGAAATTTGAAGAGTTCGTGGCATATCTCATCGATCCACACACCCAAAGAGAAGAGCCCTTCAATGAGCACTGGCAGACTGTGTACTCCCTCTGCCACCCTTGCCACATTCACTACGACCTCATAGGAAAGTACGAAACGCTCGAAGAGGATTCGAATTATGTTCTCCAGCTGGCGGGAGTAGGCAACTACCTGAAATTCCCCACCTATGCAAAGTCTACGAGAACTACTGACGAAATGACCACAGAGTTCTTCCAGAACATCAGCTCCTTGCACCAAACGCAGCTGTATGAAGTCTACAAACTTGATTTTTTAATGTTTAATTACTCAGTGCCAAGCTACCTGAAACTGGAATGAGGGATGGGTTGGGGGGAAAGAGGGGAGAGAAAGCCTGTTTTATTTAAGATTTTTATTTGTCATAATAAATATGGAGAATGGGTTATTTTGTAAATTAATATTTTCTTTTTTTTGAATGATGCTGCGAGCAGCACAGTCAAAATTATTTAAATCAACTGTAAGAAAGGACAGCTCTCTTTGCAGGGTAACGGGATTGTGACGATCTAGCTGTAGAAATGAATAATACTGCTACACTGTTTAAACAAATGTTAATTGTGTTCTGGTGAATTTCATTGAACTTGCATTCCTCCAGTTCTAATTAATGTTATTTATACTTATTTAAAACATTGTCTCTTGGTAGGTTTCACTTCAGCAGCAGAGATAAGATAACATGTGGACAAAAAAAAATCTGGTTTTGTGCTTTCCTTGACTGAGCTTGTTCTGGGTAATAATATTGTTCCATTTACCTTTGATGCAGGTAAATATGGGAATGGTTCTGGATACCACATGCTTTGAGAAGAGTGGTCAAAATAAGTTCTTTAGAAAGGGATGTTGCGCTCAATATCAGTACAAAATCTATCTTTCTAGGCCTGAAAAGGAACAGTAACTCAGATTTCGGTAGATTCATGGTATCTAAAACCCATGACTGAAAGAAATGTGAATGTGTTCCTTAGGACGAGAAACCATGAACCTTTTGTAAGTCTTAATGAGTTTATGGAGAATATGACCACTCCCATTGTATCTTAATTTGAAGCCTCCCAGCCCAAATGAATTGGGGATGGTCCATCAGAAAAGAATCAGCATTTGGAAAGTCACTTTAAGAGATTTTTTGAATGCCCAAAGCAATTGTCATTGACCTAATTCATATCCAGGATGGAGCTGTGAGGACCTCCATACTCTTCAAGTCGTGCATCCCTAATTGATGTAAGATGGGCAACCAAAACTGGCTGAAGAGACACTGGTCATGATAAGTTGCTATAAACAATCTGGGCATGTCATTTGAAAATTGAAACAGTAATCTTCAGGTTGATTCTCTAAGCATGCAAGGCAATATAAAAGGTCTCATCTTCCTACATGCTGGTTTTGTGGCTTTTTCCTAGGGAGAAGAAGAAGCCTTCTTTTTTAGTTGATACCTAAATGCCATTGACAGGACTTTTTCTAAGTTCCAGTGAGTTAGAAATTCATCTAAATCATCTCTAGTGTAAGACCATGACCTTTTTTCTTAAGGGGAATGTCTCAGTAGCAGTTGTTTTGTGTTTAACAGCTTTTGGGGATGGCAGATTGTTTTGGGTATGCAAATAGTAATCTATACACAGCAGATAAACAAAGAAAAATGGGATTTCAGCGTGGATCTGTTAGCCAGCTAGTGGGAGCAGAAGGTCACGCTTCTGCAGATGTTTGCTTCAGTTGAAGACAGATGAGGGAATGCTCTGTAGCCACCTCATCGCCCCACAGCTGATGGGCAAAAGGAGACAGAGGCTAAATTGAGGCACTTGTGAAAATATAAAATCTGGTTTTAAGTTGATAGATGGTTAAAAATGGGGGGTTTAACTTGCCTGCATGTCAATCTTATGATCAAAACAAACCCTTTCAAAAATGACTGATGAATTAAATAAACTCAGCTGAAGGCAGAGCTGTTTCAACAGTATCAGAGCCAGATCCTGAAAAATGTCAAATTGTACAGTAGCCAGTAATAGCCACTGAATTATATTAGTTTCCAAGACACAGATGTGATTAAAGGAGAAAAATAGTTTGCATTTTATTTGATAAAAGTAAAAGTTGCTGAATAAATCTCATTGAAAAACAAATTAACATAACAAACAGCAACTGAAGTCCTTTCACAATTGGATTTGGTCTTAGCCAGGATTCAGGTCATTATTTTTTCTATCATACCATACAAATAAACCTCTTATCCATTCTGGAACAGCCACAGTTTTCATAACCCAGGCCCTATCTGTAACTTGGAGCACTGGGCCAGTGTCTGACAAGGGGCTGGCTGGCTGTGTCTGACCCCTCTGAATTCCTGATCCATTGCTGATTGCTGTTTGTTGTTTTACTTTAAAGCAGTTTAGTCTCATTTAGAGTATGTGAGGCTGTTGCAAGTGCCTCTCACAGTGTTCGCTGGCTCTCTTATGTTTCTAGTTCAATGGTTGTGTGTTTGTTAAAAAAGCAACTGTGTGAGTCAGGTTCCCCTTCCCTTCCACCCCCCCCCCCCCCCGCCAATACTTCCTGCCAGCTATTTGTGTGCTAGTTTGGTCTTGCACCCTACAGTGCTCATATTTTGCTCCATTTTTTTTCTCAGCTGTTAATCCATCCAAGAGAATGTGATGTGATTTTTTTCGTTTAAGACAAAAGTTGCTTCAGAAAGTAAATATTTAAAGAACAGGGTATGCTTCCCCCTTTCTTTTTTGTACTTTTTTCTGGCATCATCACTGAAATATTCTGTGTCGTTTCACAACTTTGGAGACACAAAACCTCTATATGGTAGCTGTGATAGAAAAGCTTTAGGTGCAAAACACATTCAAGAGATGTGAGGGCTGACTGTTACTCCAGCCAGGATTTTTAGCAACACCTTAGGGTTGGATTACCCAAATTCTGTCTCCCCACAGAGGGTGTAGCTCTACAGGTGGATGCTCAGCACTGAGAAGGCTTTTATGTGGACTTCAGTGGGTGCTTGAAGTCACTTGCTTTTGAAAAACCTTGATCCCAAACTGCTACAACCTGGCTATTTAGTGCATTATATTTCTTTTGAGGTGCTGTGAATGGGCTGTAGATCTGTGTTTAAAACGAACAGTTGACAAGCTGGATATGATTGTGTCCTGTGTAGCGAGCAGCAAGCCCTCACCAGCTGAGAGCAGGATGACAAATGTTAAGGAATAGCCATTTCTTTTGGTCTATTGGGTGTGCTGTTTCATCTGAGCCAAAAAAATCTCTCTTTCCACTGCAGCCACACAGGAGGACATTCAGGGTTGTTCGTGCTCATGTCAGTAAGCTGGCAGCCACCATCTGCAGTGGGGGCCAGCCAGGGAATGGGGTTGGCTTTACCCTCTAACCCTTCACTGGATTTCCCAGCTGGAGGAGCAGAGGAGCTGGTCTGCTCCTGAGTTCTGCCTCTCTCCTGGTTCCATTTCTGCTGTGGCCACAGCTGATCCTGGGAGACAATTGGGCAGCACGGAGCCAGAGCAAAATGTCAAATACAGATGTGCCTGTGGAGCTGCAAGGGCTACCCGGGAAGCTGCTGTTGTAGAAGGGTGTACATTAATTATGTCCAGTAGTGATGAGCACAGAGAGGACCCAGTGGGAGAATTCCTGCTCCCCACCTCTGTCCCCAGCCCCCTCAAAGCTGCTGGAGCAGTGATCCTCATCTCTGAGCAGCTGATGCCTCCCTGTCATTTGGCAGGGCCAGCACTGAGCCCAGCAGTGCTGGTGACTCTGTACTTGGCACGATGCCCACAGCCAAGGGGTCATTCCCCCCAGATGGCCTCAAGCACCTTAACCTGGAGTGCAGGCTGGATTTGGCCCATCTGAACATGGTGGTGACTTCTGGGTGGTGGGATGTCCCCCTAAACTTGGCTCAGCCCATGCTTTAGCCTCTTCATAAACCACGTCCATTATGACAGAAATGTGCAAACTGCCTGAACCATGCGCTGTGTAAGACAAGTGAAATAAATAATCCACAAGCAGAAGTGCTTTTAGAAGTAAGTTGACCCCAGATGTTTTAGGGTTTCACTGTAGTCTGCTGCACTTTTCAGGTACAAAAAGGGACTGTCCTTACTATTACTCTTGTTACAGAGAGTGTTATTTTCTTACATGCATGCACAATACAATGTGTACGAATAATTTAACATCAATGTGGGGTTGGATTTTTTTTTTAACCTATTTGTATGCAGTAGAAGGCTTGTTGTAGAAAAGTATCTCCTCATACTTAAATATACTGTTAATAAAGAAAAAAGATAAATTATACATTGCCAACACAAGTGTGAACTGCTCATGAATCTTTCCTTAAAAAAGCCATTCAAGCCTGATTATTTTTCTAAGTAACTTGAATTAAATTGAAGAAAGAAAATTCCTCTCTGTGTGCTTTATTTATGGCTCATGCTTTGAGGGTGGATTTTTCAGGGTGGGATTTTTGTCTGCACAGCTTTGCTTTCTCACCTGCCTTACTGTACATTGTAGTCAGGATACACTGAAAACTCAAAATTATCTCCTCCTTTGGAGCAGGAGAAATCCCTTGGTGTGGTGGGCGTCAGGGGGCAGAGCAGCCAAGGAACCAAGCCCAGGCAAGAGGGAACCAGCAGCTGCAGAACTCCACCATGGAGGGAGGGAGGGAGCTGGGGGCTTTACAAAATTGAAATCACATGCACACAAACCCAGAAACTTCCATTTTTGGGGTCAGGGAGTAAGAAATAGCCTCTCTGCACAGCTCTTTGGTGCACAGCTTTTGGGTGATTTCCTTCAGTGCTTGTAAGATTGAAAAGAAAACACCAGTCCCTGATACTGCCACGGAGACTGGCAAAACTGGATTTCCACCAGTGGAAGGAAACGAGGATTTGTCCTTTTGGCAAGCCTCAATATTTGCATTAAATAATTGCAAATTTACAAAATCCCTTTCTGCTGGTACCCAGCAGCTGCCCCGTGGTACCGGCCGGGGCTGTAGGACAGGAGAGCTGCCAGCAGCAGGGCTGTGAGCAGCACCCTGGCACTGGGACATGGATGTGGAGCATTGGGGGATGTGACAAAGTGGCAGGATCCTGCACAGCTGAGGTGTCCTCCAGCCCTAATCAAAGATTAAGTCCAGTAGAGATGATGCAAAGTTTGAAGAAAGACTGTTCCTGTGGTCATAACGTGCTCCCTTGTGCAGGCAGGAACTCTGACACTTCCAAACCTTTGTTTGGATGAAAACACATTTCGTTCAATGCCATCATAATTACAAAAGAATTAAAAATATGGGGAATGAGAAAGAAAAGAGAAAAAAAAAATTAGCCAAGTGCAGCCAGCAACAGAGCAGAAACCAGAGCATATGCTCGCCAGCCAGCAGCATTGTGCCTTTCGCTAGCTGTGTTACACATCATCACGTACAAGACTCCTGATGCCACACAAAAATATCTTGCTTTTCCAGTTGCATTTACAGCTTTGCCAAAGACTGAAAAAAATTATATATTAGAGTCTGGTTTTATTTCTCAGTGCACCGAAAGATGTATCCAAATGCCACCTCCCCAGAGTGCATGCTAATCAGTTTTAAAAGGAAATCTATGTTAAAAGAAGAAAAATCAACTTCATCTTCTCTATTGGCATGACAAGAAGCCAACTGTTTCACCTATAACTTGAAATGTCACTCTACTGGTGTGCTCCAGCCTCTGGACTCTGAGATTCAACTCACTGTCAATAAAAAACTTATGCTGGCTAAGTCAGAGAGGCATTTAGGACCAAGAGTAGTGACTTGGTCAGGGAGGAAAAAAATATAGAAAATATTATTGTTCCTTTATACACTGTTTAAAATATATTTTGTCAATATTTTAATAACATTACTGACTTTGACATTAACTGTCCCTATTTTTTTGACTAAAAGCAACCTGAGCTAACATTCCTTTAGGTCTTCAGGAGCACACATCCTATCACTATGCAACAAACAGATCATTTTGAAAAATGAGACAGAACTTGCAGTAAAATTATGTGGGTTTGAAAATCTCATTTCAATCAGAGTTTTTAATTAAAAAACAAACAAACAGCAAAGCTGTTTTCCTCAGTCAGAAAAAAAATCAATCCAAAATTTATACCCTGGTTTCTCTTTTTTTCACTAATACATAAAGCTGTCAGGGTAACACACAGCTGAATAATAAGAGTTTAACCATTAGGCTTTGGCTTATTCTAAAAACTAGACTTTTACTGTGACAATTCATGACTTTTTAGCAGAAGGAGGTCTCTGTCCTGTCAGCAGGTATTTGCAGCCCTACATCAAGTCAAAATCTGCAACCCACAGCAGCCCAAATTTCCCATAAAAGCTTGTGCAAAGTCAGGGTTTAACCTTTACCTAAGCCTTTCTTAGGCTCAATTTATTCATACTTTCTTTGGCAGATAACTATTCTAGCTAAAAGTGATTTAGTTTTATGGCTAAAGTAGAAGGTTATTTTTAAAGTGATTGCTCTATGAATGAAATCAATCACTGCATTTTTTACTATTTTTTAAACTTCAAAGAAATTAATTTAGAAAGAAAGGTCAAATCAGAGCAAGCAGCCATGCTGTGGAGAGACAAGCACTGTTTGCAGAGGTGTCCAGGTAACTGCTGAGACCTCCATTCAAGAAAAACAAAATGTATTCCTTTCAGGAATTACAGCTATTCATGATTTATTAGGAAATTTTTCTTCAGTTATATGGAAGGACATAACAACTTCACTAGCTTGCATTAATTTTACAATGTGCTTTTCTAGTTTATTGTGGAAATGTTCCTGCTCTGTGTGCAATATGATTTTACATGCTAGATGTAGAATTCCCAAAGCAGAAGCTTTTAAAGCCTCCCTTTTTCCCTCAGAAAATTTTCAAAAATTAAATCCACTATTTTTTAATGAAAAAAGCTCTCGAAGTCAATGGTGCAAAGATTAGAAGGAGGCACAGCTGAGTGCAATTCAGGTGAGAAATTAAGTCTGTATAGCTGTAGAAAAGTGGAAATAGCCCTCCTATTCCTGGTCCTGTGTTGGAAAAGGGATTCCAGATTTTTCTGTGACTTTCAGAGGCTTCCTGCAAACAGGGAGACAGCTGCCCTCAGAGCATAAGGAAGAGCGCATGGGTCTTCCCTAGTCCACAGAGCTGTAAGCCATACCTTCCTAAAAGTAGAAGAACAGGGGGGAAAAGAAATCTCCTTTTATGTGAGGCAGGAGCTTTCTATATAGGTATGGACAGGACAAAATGGATTACAAATAGATATCCTTATCTAGCAGGTGACTTGACCATGACCAGAAAAAGAAAAGATAACTAAAAAAATGAGCTTTTGCTGAACACCTCAATTCCATAATATGCCAGAAAACTGGATGCAATGTAGTTAGAGCTGAATCAACAACCAGAAAGGTGAATATTCATTAGTTTTGTCTCATGCCATTGTGAGAGGGTTCTTATGGTAATAGGACATTTTTCTCCTTGTAATGAGTGCTAAAAATGTTTCTTTCTCTTAGTGCCAGTCTAAAAGCTATACAAATTCCAGAGGTATGTGAGCATTCACCAACATTTGTGCATTCACATGCTTTGATGCCAAGGCTCAACAGTCAGGCTCAAAGCAGGGGGTTTATTTCTCCCTGAGGGGTGAACACTGTCACAGCTCATGTCAGTCTCATGTACAGGGCACGTAACCACACATGGGGTCTAACAGAGCTGCATTTCTTGCTCTTTGGCTCAGGAACCTTACAGTGCTTCCAAAAAGTTTTTTTTAAAAAATGAAGCAGCTTTCTAATGTGGGAATAGAGCAAAGGACAGCTAGAAGTGAAACGAGGGAATAAGTATGTCTTTTTGGATCTGAATTCACAGCATCTTAGAGCTTTCATTCTGAACAAATAACATGCAGGTTTTTTAAAGGTTTCTTTTTTTTCAAAGGTCTCACTCTCTGCTGTTACAGGGGGACCACACTCTCCATACAAATGTGATACACTTCCACACTACCACAGTACTTAGTGGCCTTGGTGGGTTGGGGCTAAAGAAGCCACAATAGCAAAGCATGAAGACGAAATGAATGAAGGAGAGAGAGCTGGTCAGCCAATCTTCATGTATCAGACAAATACAGAGCCTGCTTTTGTCTCCAAATCATCCAAATTTCTGTCCACAAATTGGTACATGAGCTGATCCCAGTTACCTAAATTTGGACAAGCTTAGCAAGCTCACTTTGATTCTGGAAATTCTCCAAACTCCAGAGGTACTCATCTATTTTAAGTGAAAGCTACTCTTCATCTTCCTAGAACCAGAATTAATCAGACATGTCTGTTTTCCTATTTAGTGAGTAAAAAAACTGGTTCAGTCTTCAAACCAATTGACATGAAATATGTTCTGATGTTACTGCAGAACTCTAGATTCTTTAAGGTAATAAAATAATTAGTTGTGTCAGCACTGAGAAAAAATAAACAAAAAGGGGGAGAAAAGGGCTTTGGATGACCTAAAGCTAACCATAGTATAAGGGTTCATAGAAAAGTAGTGGATGATTTCTTCTCAAGTATAAAACAAGTATTATTGTTCATAACTTTTGAAATACTATTTAGAATGTCAGATTTATTAAAATATTATTCTACTGTACATTGGGACAGTGTACATTGTACAGTGGTTTCATTAATCTGAACCAGGAAGTGACAGAAGAAACTTAGTAAATAGACAAAATCTTTTTAAAGATCCTATTCATAGTAAAACTTAGAACGTAAATCTGAGAACTTAGCATTATTAAATCCTAAGGATCTGTTCCGAAGTCAGTAGATTCTACCACATAATTCATTCAGGATTTCACTTGCACCCTACTTCACTTGCAAAAAGCAGATTCAGAATTATTCAAGGAAAGCACTTCCTTGACCTTTTAAGACTTTAAGCAACTCTTGAGGAGGAAACAATCTCCCAAAAGAGCAAGTTGAAGCATGCTAAGTAAGGAAGAAGCATATTTCAAGTATAGTTTAGACTGAGAAATAAAAGAATAAACAGAGGATATGATGAACTAGCCTGCATATTAAACAAACAACTAGCAGGACTTGAAATCAAATCATTTTTTTAGCTGCAGAGAAGATAAAGCCCATCCAGCCCAGCCAATGCTGAATGATTCCTGCTCTTGGGTACCCACCCAGAATATGGCAATCTTGTATATTTAGCAAACATACTGGCTCTTAGCTTTCACTGTGAATTATTAATGTCTTGCTAATATTGGATTCCCCAGAGTGTTCATGCACAGCATGCATGATGACAAAATTCAACAGAAAGACTTTCCTTTAGGACTATCAGATTGAGGCTTTAATGACAAAACCTCTTTCCTAGTTCTTTACCAACCTATACATACAAAACACTGATTTTTTTAACTTCAAATACGTAAGAGAAAATGATAATCCAAAAGATTACTGAGCAACAGACTGATGTATTTAGGAATGGATTAGAGACCAAAATTAAAAACACAATTATGGTATTGCAAAAAACCCCACAATTATGGTATCACTAAAAAATCTAGCCAGGATGAAAAAAAAATCCTGCTAAGAGACTTCACAGAGCCTCCAGTCCTTTTGGTACTGTTTCTGAACATTACCTTACTTTTTTCAAAGAAGATTATTATAATTCAATTACCATATTCTGTTGCCATTTTCTGCACCTCTAAAGAGACTATCTCATTTGCAATAGCAATTTTACCATTACAATAATAATAAGGAATTTCAAATGCTTCATTTCACAAAGTACTTATACTACTGTTTCCTGACATGTATTCCGAGCTATTCTTGCACTTGAGAGAGTTTTTTGTGATGCTCACAACTGAAGTGAAATAGCAAATATGTTAAAAAGATGATAGGTCTTATTTTGAATCCTGATTCTGCAATCTATACTGCATTTGTAAAGCCTCAATCCTCATGCTCTTCTAATCTATGCACGAGAAAAGTCTAATTTTGTTTGCAAATTGTAAAAAGGAGGGAAATTAATTTGCTGCTCGCCAGTTTCTCATCAACATTCTAAAAATGCCAGTGAAATTAATATATTAAACATGGGAGTGGGAGATAATTTTGCCAGTTTAAACATCACAGATTAAGACAAGGTGTACAGTATTGCTATAAAAATCAAAATATTGATCTACATATGTTAAAAGAAGAATCCTCCCCTATGTCAAACAGCACAATAAAGCAAAGGAACAGTCCTGGCTATATGATTACTCTAAAAAGAAGCTGGGGTCATTCAGTAGGTCACTAGAATGATAAGCATTACACAGGAGAAGAAAACACCCACCTATGATATGAAACATTACTGACTCCACATTTTAAAGCTACACCTGGCTGTACTTTACAAATGAGATTATCCCTTTTCATGCACGCTCACAGAGCCATTGAGATGGTCACAGAGTCCTTCAGGATGGAAAATTACACACATTTCAAATAACCTGCCTGTACTTCTACTTACCTTAGAGATATTTCTGAAGTAGAGGGAAAAAAAGGGCAGACAATAAGAATGGCCAAACAAGAGCACCCCGAGAGTTGCTCAGCATCATGTTACAGACAGTAACTTGTAAGGCAAACCACCTGCAGCTTCTGGCTGGTCTACCTCATCAGCAGAACGAAAATGGAACAAGAAGTTCCAGGAGGAGCTTTAGGATGACCCACAACTTAAATTAGGTGAATGATGTGATATAAGCAAGAATCAAAGAAAGTGCTCCATGCTGATTCAAAAGCAAAGAGATGTGAATCAGCCATCGCCCTAATTAGGCAGATTATAAAGGAAGGTTTGAAAGAATCTTCTGGCAGGCTGAGAGGAGGAAAAGACTTAATGAATTTTAATACCAAGAGTCATCATTTTATCTGTAAGATTATAAAATATGGCTGCTTTGATAACAAGAGACAATAACATCTCAGGATGTCCCTTTCAATTGTATGTTTTAAGCAGTACAAAAAGCACACTATTTGTCTCTGACAGAATTTCTGCTAACATTTCTTACCCACACATGCAGTGAAGTAATTCACTATTACTGGGCTGTGTTTAAAAAATCAGGTAGGTGGAACACTGTGAAGAGGTTGACTTGACTAAAGTTAAAATTGGTTTAGGGAGTCCAGCTTCTGAGTACTTGAAAAAACTCTCTGGTATCTGCAACTCTTTTGTGCCATTTCCCATATTATCCTCACGGCTGGAATACATGAAATGTGGTAAGAGCTTTCTGCCTTCTTAACACAAGGTAGCAGAGTTTGCAAAGCCTGTAAGTTCCTAAAATGCTCCTTTTGCACAAAAATCAAACCCCTTTCCACAACATAGATTATTTATTCCTTGTTCTTCCAGATGTCAAGGTTTTCCCTGTTTTATCAGTGATGCACTTCTTTCCTCACTCAAGTTTCTCTTTAATCATATCTGAGAGCATTCTTTTCCCCTCACTCGCACCCTTCCCTGAAGTATCTCGTTTTACACCTCTTCCCCAAGTCCTTTCAACACAAGTTATGTTTTTCTTCCCTTCCTGAGAAACAAGTTTGGCTGTGCTTTTTGATTCTTTTCTTCAAATAACTTCCTTCTGTTTGCTCTTGCCTCTCATAATGAATGCTGTGTGAAAGTTTGCACCTTTTTCTTTCCCACAATATGCATTTTGCTCTCTCAGCCATGCAATGGACTTTCCCCTTTTTGAAGTACCAAATTTTCCCATTACACTTTCCCATAATTTATTGTTTCCAAGCCCAGATTATTTCAGTCTGGCTATATATTTCCCTTTTCCAAATTTTACTTAATTTTACCCATGTAACATTTCTTCCCCAGTTCAGTGATTTAAACAGTCACACTGTACCAACAGTTGCTTATTTACTGGGAAAATATTTAGGATACTAATCACCACGGTTACTGCCATGACTAAATACTACAAGTCCCTCATGCATTGGATAAGCACAGATCACAAGTATCTCAAGAAATTTTAATTTTTAAGAATCCTGCAATTCATTTAAAAATTATCTTCAAGTCTAGTAACTCTAATAAGTGTTTGAAATGTCAGTTGAGTTGATTCAGATGGCAGTTCTAATAGAAAAAAAAAAATTGCATCTACGGCTGCATCAAGAATAAATAACCATTATTGGAAAAAAATGAGTTACTTCTATTCCATTTTAAACAATTTAATAATATTTCCTGCAATGCTACATACAAGAAACTATTTTAAATAACATTAATACAAACTAAAAAAGTCAGAGAACCTGAAGTAAGAAAGATTTCATCTTTCTCTCACATAATAAAAGACATAATACATATGATTCATTCAAACAACTATATTATAATAACAGTAAGAAAACACTTAAATAAAAAGGTTTAAATGAGGGAGCTAAAATTCAGGCATCTAAATCCATGTATAGGCACTGAAGAGCTGGTTTAATTTTCAAAGTTGCAAACACTTCGAACTTTCCAAGAGTTTAAGGTGACCAACACATAATAAGTCCCATTAACACTTATCCACGTAATCTACTCATCTGAGTAGGTCCATCAAATTAAAAAGCATTTGTATGCATACACCACATGACTAATGTTTACAGGATCAAACCATATGCTGATATATGGATTCAGTTATCTAACTTAAAATTTAAAACTTTCAATCACAACACTTAAAATATGATTTTTTAACTTCATTATGCATTTAGGATGTATGCTATAGTCTTTTAAAACATATGCTGTGAGGAACTCCCAATAGATTTTAAAATAGAACAATTAGTACCTTTTTTTCAAAATGGCAACCAGAGTCCTCATGATCAATGTATTATTTGAAATATTCAGGTCTACAAATAAGGGAAATCATTGAGAAAGCCACAAATCTCCTTATTGACCATATTATTTGCACGGCTTGAAAGCAGAGATTTCTGCTTAGAAACCGATGGCATAGCTCTGGAATTTGAGAAGTTTATGTAACTTCCTAAGTGCCTGTAAAAGAAACTTCATCTTTTATACTGCAAGTTTCAAGCAGGGTCAGTATATACAGTTAAATCAACACCTCTAAATACTTCATTAAAATCAGGATACTGGCCATCACAACACCATTATTATCAGTTAGTTAAACATCTTTTCAGTTGCTAAATGAACATACACTTTTCAACACAAGGAGTTTTAATCACTCACCCACTATTATTGACGAGGTCAGTGTCACATTATTATTTGCCTTTACTATTTTTGTTCTAATAAATCCCAACAGCAAAATAATTAGGTTGCTCATTTTAGCACAAGAAAGAAAACGGGCTCAGTCCTGAAGACACTTTTCAAGTGTCTAATTTTATAAACGCTGAAGGTCATAGCCTTCTACAGAAAATAAAGCCTGTGACAAAATGTATGGACCATAACAGTCATCATTGGTATCAAGTCTGCGATGATCAGAGAGCTACAGCACTGAAACTGCAAGGTATGAACATATCATCACCTCTTTAGGCAATTTAGAACTTGATAAAAGGATTCAACTGCTCTTCATTGTGTCTACTCAAATATCTTCAAACTACCACCAATTCACCTTGGTTTCAGAATAAAGCTCTCAGGTATCGTAGTTCCATCCAAGTTTTTAAAAGCAAACCGAACTAAAATCATTAAGGCTCTTTTATGTCTGCGTCAACTGGATTCACTTAGACCAAAAGGAACAAGCACTTTGAGGACCCACAAGTGGAGTGATCGGTCTTGTCAATATTCCAGGAAAAGTCATTGCATCTGTTGGAATAATCAGTCACCAACATCACCATCTCTGTCACCTATGAGCCAGAGAAAATGAAAACCTATGGCTAATAAGGCAGTTCCAAGCAGATCTCCCAGTGCAGTAAGATAAGGGATAGAAAAACTGTCAGGGTCTTTTCCTTTTTTCCAGAAGTGGTGCACCATCCAGTCAGCAATCCACAACAGAGTAAACACCTACACAACATCAAGCAAACAAAATCTGTGTTATTATCATGTAAGTTACATCAAAAGGAAGTCAACAGCCAACATTATTGTCTCCATACTAGACCTAAGTGTTGTATATACCATTGCTTTTGAAAAATATAAATAATTATTATGGATGAACTTCAGAAAATTAAAGCTCCCCACAACCAAAGAGAGGGACATGTAGCCAATTTCTCTCAATCACATGCATTGCTGGAAAGAACGTTCTGAACTACTGACAGCATTTTTTACCCAGACTATGCTTGAGGACTTCTGAAAATGGAAAGAAAAGCCAAAAAGTTCCACAAAACACTCAACTGCACTTCTCACACAACAGATCATTCTGTACAAAGAGAGCATAAGTAGGGCTTTGAGATAATTCAGAACCAAATCATGTTGCCCCACATGAATACACTCAACCCAGGCATAACTCCTGTTTGCACAGGTCTAGTACTGACCTGAAATCAGATGTGATACAAAGAATAACAGGTCAAATTAAGAACAGTTTCAGCTGGGTTGTGTGAACTGCAAAAAAATAGCCTAGAACCTAATTTTATGCCTGAAATACCATCATCAGTCCTTCTGTATTAAGGCACACCTGCAATATACATTATGAAATTGTCACTCCAGGCTGAATTTGTCCCAAAGTAAAAGATTTAATTCCCAACTGTGAATGTCTTAACATTTGAGAGGCTTGATCTTCATACCAAAGGTATGCATAATTATTAACCCAATTTTAGAAAAGAATCCTTTTCATGTTGTACAGCTGTATGATAAGGGATTTCGATTCAGTGGAATCATGTGGGGTGGAATGGCACAAGATGAATGGAGAAAGGACCACTAACTGAGTTTCATTTCATCATTTCTTCTTGTAGCTTCTAAGGAGCTGCTTAAGTTGAAATAAATTCTGTATTTCAGGTATTTTTAGCTAATCAGATCTTTAAGAAGGGTAAACTTAAGACAAGTACTATCATCATTCATTTTTAAAAACTCTACCATCTACATTTAAAATAATGTAGGTATCAAAATATGCAGTATCAAAAGTAGCAAAAAGTACAACAATAATATTTTATGTACTAAATAATCAATTATTGGCATCAAAAACATGCTTATAAATGTATATACTCATTCATTGAAATATCAATCAGACAGTTGCAAGACACTTCTCCACTATAAGTACAGCAAAATTAATGTCATTTTCTCAATTAATCCTTGCTTTGCAAAAGCATATGTTAAAATACAAGCCTGAATTTATAATTAAAAAAAAAAAAGAGAGAAAGGAGGAGTATTTGCCTAATGAAAAATGCATGGCTTATTTATATAAATGTATCTTTTGAAAAGGGAACTCTGTAGTCTAAGCTAATTATGCAAGTCCTAGGTGCACTGACTGGAATCCAAACAAATATATTTAAAACAGATGTTTTCTTTGGAAGACTATCAGATTCCTTGAGTCAGCTCCTTCTTCTTATAGAGACAAAAAGAAGCCTGTTTATAAAAGATCCTGTACATTCCCATCTCCTACAGGATGTGCTCAGAAGATGCTGCAGCGCCCCACATCCACAATAGTTATGCATGTTCCACTGGAAGATGAGAGCATTCATTCCAAGAAAAATACACACTGCATTTATATAACACAACCAATTAGACATAACATACTCAGTCCAATTTAGATGACAGTATTCACTTTTGACTCTTAAAAATCACGACATGAAAACCTTTCAGTTTGCTATATGTTTTCTATCCTAAAATAATTGACTTGGACTACAGTGTTAAATGGGCAGTTTGGAAACTAAGCTTTTGTGAACCTACCCAAATAATTATTTTTGCTGTATTAATGTATGGATGAACAAATAATGCAAATTATAACAAACCTGCATTCTCTAAGTCATAAGAAAAATTTATAGCAGATTATATTACCTGGTGCTTGTAACAGTATGTGATAGCAATTGGAACTTAGTGCTTAGAGATTATGGGACTGCAGTCCCAGCCTTCACTTACTTTGGTGAAGAAATAATGCTATCATCCATCACGTATTTGCATGACTAGAAACTCACTATCACTTAAGAATTATAGGGCTCAGTGTTTGGAAATGGTTACTTATTTGCCTACATCAGTTTGTAATGCAAGACAGAATCAATGTGACTAAGACTTCAAGAAGATTTTGTTTCTCATCACTGTTAAGAGAAGGTAATCAAAATCATCAATCAATGATTATTTAGGGGGGGAAAAAAGAAAAAAAAAAAAGCGCCCTACTATGAGTTTGCTGAATTTTTGAAAGACAGTCTTGAATTCAAAGTGATAAGTGACTCACAAAGATCTGACAGATAAAAAAAAAAGTCGTAAAAGAGACATTGCAAGATGACACTTCACGTTTTGTGAGATTTATTTATCAGTGACAGATACTTCTGTCAGTAAATTGATGCAGATGGCACAGCATACAAACACTGCATTTCTGCCCTGCATTCGTGCTATGAAGAAGAAAGCCCTCCTTCTTTCAACTGAAAATCAGCTGGTTTTGAGGGGAAAAAATAGAGATGAACATCACAGAAAAGCCTAATAATACAGTACAAAAATTAGCTGTTTAGCATGAAATGCTGTAGAAAATTGGTAAGAAAAGCTTGTAAATACATGCAGCACTGTTCAAGATGCAAGCTGAAATTATTTAGCATAGAAATTATTTAATATAGAGAGTTTTCTGCAAAAAAGGAAATGAGCAGTAGCAAAATTATGAAACAAAGCTCTAGGAATTCTTCCAGACTGAAGGATGAAATAACTGCATGGTTTAAGAAAGGGAAAAAATAACTAAATGTGTATCTATATAAAAAGATCTGGCTAACAAAAGGGAGACACTCAATAGTCACTGATCAAGAAAAAAAAAAATGCCCCAGAGACAGGATTGCAAAAATACTAGCAAAATTCCAGATGTTTCAATAGCTTAAAATGAAAATCATGCTATATTATTATCATTATTACAGGGAAAAAATCACAATCAAAAGAGAGGAAAATGAAACTAAAGGCATGATCAGACTTAGACTGCGTTTCTAAAAATCACCCTTTGGTCTCATTGTCAAAAAATGTCCTTGGAAGTAGCAGAATACAGCAATAAGAGTAGGAAGGAGAGGAAAAACTTGAAAAATCCTAATGATGAAGAATCTAAAAATAAGGAATACAAGTACTCATATTGTTTTGTACAACAAAAGGATGGAAATAGGGAGTAATTCTTGATATTGATCTTTCTGACTCAAATTATGAATTTCAGATTGGAACTGAAATTGAACATGAATACTTAAATATGAGTGAGCTTTACTATTTTGGAAGTTCAGATCTTATGACTGCAAAGCTATAAATGGGAACATTACACATTATAAAGCAGGAGTTTTTTTCTTTGTTATTGTGCACAAAATTTATTTTCATTGTTTCAAGGTCTTTAGATATAAATATAAAAGGAAAGTTGGGTGAAAAAAAAGTTATTTTTGATCTTTTGCATGTAGTACATCTCTATTTTCTCATGGAAATAATTTTTTATAATTCCTAAAATGGGAAAAGACTGAAACTCTATTATTTAAAATAAAAATACATAACTCCTTTCAAACATTCTTAATATTGTCTAGGCTTCCTATACCCAAATTAATGAGCTGCAGGATGCTACAATATTTTTATTGTTTCTCTCATCTGGAATGTCCATATGTCATCAGTGGATGCATGTCAAATTCACAGTGATACAAGTGTAATATTCAAAAGAAGAATATTTGTAAAGCAGAGTAGAATTGTTCACTTTTATATTAATTTATACATTAGTTGCTGTACATTAGTTATATTAATTTATACATTAGTAGATAAGTGAATTCCAACACCAAACTGGAAAATTAAACGGTTAAACTGCCTGTTGCTAGTACTGATGATTCCACCTTAAATTTTTTCCATCTGAAGGTGCATTACAAAATAGTTACATTCTGTTACTTTAGACAGGAAACACAGATGTAAATAAACAGAGATAACCTCCCTTCAAATGTGTTTTAAATCTCCTTTACTTTCAAAATTATATTGACTCAAAATTTTCCCATAACTTCCCTATGAAAAGATTCTGCAATTACTGGATAAGAACTCTTACAAATCTAAGAAATTCAAAAGTAAGTTTATTTATTTGCTTTCTTTAATTATGACTAAAAAATCCCATCTAAGAATCTCTAAAGACTACTGTGTTCTGACTCTGTCATTCTCACCAGAAGGGTCTTCTAGTGGCTTTCACCCTTCATTAAGTTAATTTTCAAATTATACATTACATGTCTCCAGTTTTTAATGGCTTTTGATGAAGTGGTAATTGTAAAGTGCTTGTAATAGATCTACACTGAACTCTCTGAGTTTCCATTGTCTACAGCCAGAAATCTGTAGTCAGTGAACTCTCAGAGTAGGGACTACACACATTTTTCAAAAGACATTTTTCTGCATTTTTCTGGTTTTCTCAGGTACTGTATTTGATGTGTATCATGTCCAGAAGGACATGTATAATTTCCTCCAAACACACAGAGATTTCCTTCAATGCCTGGCTGCAAGGAAACCCCTGAACAGCAAATTTTTTCTTGCTGCTGTTGTTTGTGTCGTAGCTAAGTGGCCTCAGCTCCTCTACGGTATCCAAGTACCCAGGCAGCATAGCATACATTGATGTCAGACTAAGACCCCTCTGAAGTGAAAAAAGAGAATATCTCTTAACTGAAGTTGTTTCTGAGTCAATTTCATTATATTGATGTAATTTTCTGGGAAGCAGCCTTTTTTTTTTTTTTTTTTTTTTTTTTTTTTTTTTTTTTTTTAGATTTTAGTTAGAATCAAGTTTTTCAGATTGTCATCTTGATTTCTTTGTAGCTTTGCCAGACACCCTGGTTTGACCAAAAAAATCCTACTTTCAGCTGAAAACAGCTGTTTCTCAGCCATCTGCCAGGATGTGTAACCCAGACCAGTAAGTGCTCTGGTATGCTCAGCCTGAAGGAGCTGTAGCACAACTCAGTGTGTCTTGCTACATACACAAGCACTTTGAGTTAAGCCTTGTGGAGGCAAAAATGATAAATCCTTGCTGTGACTGGGTGGGAGCTGGGCTTCTGCCACAGACAGCAACACAGCTGGAGAGGAAGGAGCTGTTGGTACCCAGGGTCAGACCCCAATGAGTCTGGCAAGTCTGCTTGTCATGCTGCAATGAGAAAGCACTGAACATACAGAACTGTCCAGATTTGGGCTTGGCCTTCCATATTTCATTGAAATATAGTCTCTTTAGCAGTTATACCCTCCATCTTCTGGAAATAACCTTTTCTGTTAGAAAGGCAGTATTTATAATGCATCAATATTTTGTCTATAAACACAACCTTACTTTTTTCTCTGTAATGTACAGTATGAGTTATGTTTCCACATTAACAAGGCCCATACCATCATCAGAATCCTCACACTGGTGAGAAATCTGAGACATTTTTGATGTGAGCAGAAAGTTATTCTGAGCACCACTGAATTCTTGGTTTTCTATTGCCCCAAACAGCCCTGAAGCACTGCAAAAGTGACTTCACAGCTGTGCACGTCTGACCTTCACTGGGTAAGAAGAATTTTGGAATTACTTATTTGCTTGGTAATAGCTCTGGGAATCTCCTGTTGTTTGTTTATTCCCCAAGACTTGAACATAACTGTGTGCTCAGATTTGGTCAGTAGGTGTGAAAATTCCTTGGAGGGCATTTCACTGGCTCAGGGAGAACGTGCAGAACAGAGGCCGCCTTTGAGCGCCTCGAGCTGTGTGCCAGGACTGACAGCTTGGCAGCTCCAGTGCTGCTCTCCTGCTGCAGCCTGACAAGACAGGGGATGAAACTCTGCTTGGTGCACAGCCTCACACAGGAAAAAAATACTTGTGCCTTTGTGAGGAATAAGAGGAGGACTGTTTCCCAGTTAATATAACCTTTGTGGATCGAATGCCACACTGGAACTGCATGCAGTGTGCTGGTGCATGTTTGTGGCTTGTTTTTGTAAGATTTTCAAGGAAAGAGTATTGCTCTTTAACAGAACTCATTCACCAAATCCAAAACATACTTAAAAACATTATACTGGGTTTGATTAGTACTGGATTGCCCTGATACTGAACAGTGTGCATTGTGTGAAGCACCCTACATACTTACAGGGTATACAATCCCCACAGCATTTTTTATTGTATTTTCCTCTGGTACTGCCATTCATAAACACAGAACAGCCTCTTTAATATAGAACTAATTCAGACCTTTTTAAACTTCAGCATAGAAGTTTTGCCTGAATGCAGATTAATATAATTAGAATAACTGTGCAGTTTTCCCCCCTATATGGAAAAATAATTGTGAAATCCCAACTCCTCTAAAGATAAAGTGAGTACAGCCTTGGATGCCACTACAACCAATTCTAAATTTAAGTGAAGAACATTTCAAGAATATGCATTTATTCAAAGAATACAAACAGCTGTATCTTTAACGGTAGGAAAATGAAAATGAAATTAAATAAAATGTTTTCTGGTTTTTCTTAAGCCTAGAAATCCAGAGCAGTTTTGTTCACAGAGAATCAAAAGGAATGCAAATCAAAGCTCTGGCTACTCGTATTACTTAAAATATCTTAATGAAATGATATTTAGAAAAGAAACTACATGAATATGTTGAATATGTGAAACTGTATTATGTTTTATTACACTGCATATTTTCAGTCAATAAAAACTGAATTATACTATTGATAATACATCATGGCATATTAATTATTTAGTTCCCACAAGTAGCTTATTTAAATGACATGCTGTGGAGAAAATATCTAAGAACATCTCAGAGCAGATAGGGAGAAGAGATGAAAGAAGCTGGTAGGCCTGTGTGGTGAAAAAACAACAACTGAACAATGAAAGTATCAGATTTGGATGAAAAGGAAACTCAGTCTCTGACTGGAAAATCAGTAATACTGCATAGAGCTTTCAATGCAAATAAATTCTACTTTTATCACTTTGGGATGGACAGTGAAGTTTACAGGCAATTTGAAAAAGTCTAGTTAAAATGTAAAATAGAATTCATATATATGTCACAGTATTACTGTAGAGATAATGTGAGATAGCATAAACTGAAAGAGACAGAGAGAAATATAAAAGGAAAAATCAATGTCTTTGCATAAACTTTTCTTGATTTATTCCAACATTCCATTTGGAGTTCTACATTTGCCATTTCTCTAAACCTTTCCTCTCCATTTTAAATAAACAGAGCTGGACAGTCAGAAATAATAAACAGAATCGAAGTCAATTAACAATGTATTGCAGTCCACTGTAAGATATGTCATTAAATAATTTAACACCTTACAATAGTCACTTGAATTTTAAAGACAGAAAATTCATTGAATTGCTGCTGTTATTTTTATATTTAGCATTATTTTTTAACATAGTGAGGAAAAACCTATACAGGGGGTATATTGCCATAATAATTTTCAGTAACCCTTTCTGTCCCCCAGCTCAACACAAGTAAGGAACGGCAAAGGGCAAAGCAGTGATATTAAACCTCCTCACAGAACTGACTAAAATTAACTCCTACCTTTGGGAATCACTGTATTCTGCTAAATTATCATCTACCACCTCAAACATAAAATATCCAGCTTGCAAGCAGGATTGTAATTTTTGACATTCATTTTCATATACCTTCCATGCAAAGTGAAAATAAATACAGAGTCCAATATATTATTAAAAAGGCCTGGAAAGCTCAAAAGACTGTTAATGAATTTAGTTTGTTGTTAATTGAAATAATAATACTTGGCTGTGAGGTTTTTCAGTTTTACAGCAGAACTGGAAAAGCTCTCACTGAAAGGACAAAAATATAAAAGAGTTCAGGAAAAATAAGATCAGTAGCTGTTAGGTTATGCCAAAAGAAACGGCAGCTTGAAAACTGTTTTTTGCTATTTCCAGGCAGATAGATGATGTCACTGAAAAAGGGAAGAGAAATAAGTATAAATATTTCAGTGCTTTCCTTGAGAAAGAAGAAACTTAAAAGCATGAAACTGCAGTATGGAAGTACTTCAGACTGACAGGTAAATAAAATGTGTTGAAGATTTAAGGATTAAAGCAAGCATCATCTCTCTGAAAACTAAATCTGCTCTAATTAGAGGTATGCAACACTACAATAATCACTACTAGAAAAACATCAGAATAATTCAAATGGGGAAAGGAAACTATTAAATATTTTCAGGTCTTAAAAATCAAGGTGTTTCAAATTGTAAGTATGTCAAGACCCATGAGAAGTTAAAGTTTGCAATACTGGTACTCAGTTTCCAAATAAACACATCTCAAAATGCCTTTTATGACTAAAGACAGACAATAAAGAGAAAAAATAATCCATAAAAGGGAGCAGGGGAAAAAAAATGAAAAAAACTCTATGTCTGCTTTACTGGTGAACAATCAAGAAAATCAGGTGTGGCCTGATGTACTATAGAGATACATGTGCAATAGAGATACATGACAAAAAATCTGAATACTCCAATCAGATCCTGAATTTATGGAAATGCAACTTTACACCTGTATACATGCTGCTGCTGGGTCTGAATTACTATGTCATTTGAAAGTCCTGCCATAATGCTTTAACTTGTTTTTCAGGAGAAAACCTGAAATTCCTGCATTTCTCAAGTCTTGCTGCTGAAGAAAAAGTGTTCCTAAACATGCTGTGATTGCAGTCCTGTGAGCAGGAGGACTGGATTTATGAATTCAGGTTGATTCCCATAGGAAATCTTGGAAGTTTAATACTGACCGAAATCACACTACAGTCTTACATTATCAGGGACTCTTGTCCCAACCCAGACAGAACAGATAGAGTAAATGAATAGCATCATTTCCTTAGGAAAACACATTATGAAGCAAGTGATAAGGCTGGAAACTAGAAATATTATCCAAGAGGGAAATGAAAAGTAATTTATGTCTTTTAGTATGACGCTCTCACTTGCAAAGGTTGAAACATTACCAGTCATATTCTACCCAAAAGGTGTAAAATTCTCATGTAAAATAGCAACAGTTTTTGAAACCTGTCTTTATTGAGAGAGCAGTGTGAAAAAAGGGACAATTCAGAACATTAAAAATTATAATTTTATTAAGTATTGACCTGTTGATAATTTTGTTTGCATTTTAAAATTAAATTGGTCATATTTTGCGAAGCAGTATGTATATTTAAATTATGGATATTTCAACTACACTTCTACTGTGTAACACAAACAGTCACTTTTTGGTCTTAAGGTGTAATGAAACATTATATTTAATTCAGGCAGGTTATACCTAAACCTTGGTGTGACTTTAATAAAATATTTAATTTTGTATTAGTGATTTCTCAAAATGGAATCATTTCACCTTGAGGCATTGCTATTTCAAAAGACATCTTTCAAGAACTGCCCTTCTGTATGAACTGTATGAACAGACCATTAGGTAAAAACAGACAAATGAGGTAATAAAGTTTGACAATTAATGCAATTACAATTTCTTGTACAGTGTTTTCTGTCATATTAATTTAAACTAATAAATATTAAGAACACACCAAAGAAGATGTAGTATTTTTATCTACTGGACTATGTTAACTAAAACAGTAATATGAACCACTTTATGAGATTTCTTTAAGAGTTTTTCTTGATTTTGCTTATTCATAAATAAATTCCTTCTTCCCATTTCCCCTCCCTTCTTTCCATTTCCCCACTAGCTGATCAGAATGATGGGGGTTTTGATGCAATGGTTCCAAAAGCATGTGAAAGATGCATGACAAGGAGATAATGCAGTCAAGTGTGTTCTGAAAAGAACTCACAACAACGGTACACCTGTGTAAGCCATGTACTTGTGGAGATAATCAGCTACTTCAGAGCTGTGCTGAAAGCCTCTATTAAACCACACCTTCTTGTGCCATTCATAAGATTTCAGATACCAAAAAAAAAAAACTTCTCTTCAAGAACGTGATTTTATACAAGCATTTGCCAGTTGTACTTATTCTTACCTGTAGCAGAGCTGCAAACAAATACACTGCTATAAAGATGGGGGTTAAGGAAGTATGTCCACTTTTCATTAAGTGGATAGTGTACAAGAAAATCAGGTGTCCAGGAATCACCAAGAGAAGCAGAACTTGGGCTGATTTGTTATTTACTCCTACAATGAAATAAAAAAAAAAATTCAAAATTTGGTTAAGCTCTTCAATTACTGCATTAGAGTTTTATTCATTTCAATATAGAAACACTCCCATTTTTGCAATTCCACAGCATTGGCTACTGTGAGACAGCAGGCATTATTTTCCACTAGAAGACTCCTTGAGGAATTTCACTGTCTTCCAGAAAAGGTAAGCAGAGCCCTTCTGGAAAAGGGTGCAAACTGCCTTCATTCTGTGGTCATGTAATATCATCTACATTTCAGGACTTCCTAAAGTCTTATTACAAAAAAAGATCTTTCGGACTCCATATTCAACACATCTTCAAAAATGGCTTATATTCCTAAAAAGTAATCCCACATTTACCACTTTCACATCTGCGTCAATTCATTTAATAAATATGGAAGTGTAATACATGGTGGTGACACATCACATTTCACCAGTTGCTACATCATTAGGAAAGTGGGAAATACAGGGGAGGAATAAGCTGTGAAGAAACAATCTAGAGAGAAAATGGCAAACTGGAAATGGAAAGCAGGGCTTTGGGTCAGTAATAATGTCTGATACAACGTTTGTCCCTAACAGGCAATTGGTTTGAAGTTCTGAAGGCAGACAAAAGTTAGGAGCAGGTAGAGAAGCTAAGAAAAGTTGAAGGCTGAAAGCCTTCTGAGTGGGTATCCCAGTGTTCTGCCTCTCCAGCCCTTGCCAGGGCTTCACCTTTCTCCTCTCTACTCATCCACTCCTCAGGGAGTTTCTTGTGATTCACACAGGCAAACAGCTGCAGCTTTTGAATTGCACACAGCAAGTTCAGTTCATTGCCATTTCTCACTGGGGGTACAGTCAGGCATTCAGGGGTAAAGAGATGTGAGACAGGATTTTTAACTGATTAAGACATACCTGTACCATAGTATGTTCTGCATGGGTAATAGCAACCCTTGGCCTCCTCTGGCAGCTCTCCAGGAGTGCTATGTAAATGGAGGTAGGTAGAAATTCTGCTAGCTTGAATAGCTACTAGATTGCCACCAATACCTGAAATGCAAAAGGGAACCAATAAAAAATGTTCAACTATTTGTTTTTTCCTCTAGTAGGCAGTATTTTTGCACATTCACCAATTTCCTCTATGTTTATCACAGTGCCTTACATACAAAAGTCAGAATGAGAAATATCTTTGGAATGTATATTAGTTGTAGACAGGCTGCAACTCATTAAAACAAGTCCAAAATAATGTGGGCTACAGTTTAATGTACCACTGGGTATTTGGAGATCAGTTTTGAATCATGGTAAGTGCAAAAAATTCAAAACCTGCCAGAAGGTTCAATCTTATGCTTTCTCATAGGTGAAACTCTCTTTTATCACTGCCTCTTCTTTGGAAATCCCTCTTGGATCACCAGAAGTATGACACAGTTGTGCCACTGCTGGATTACCTCCCTAGGACAGTATTCCTGACCAGGTAAGTAATGAAAGCAGATATGCTCTCTACAACAAACATAAATGCAGGTTTCACACACAGAACCACAGGGCTGGAAAAGGCTTCAGGAGTTAATATATTCATTCCCCTCTGACACAAAGCAGGGGTAATTATAGTCTTCTGCCACTCATAATTCAGGCTGAAAGAACAAGACCAGTGTCTGAAGAGCTGATTGTTAAAAGAATGGTAGTGATGGAGATTCTACTTTCTTTCTGGAAAGGGGCAACATGTACAAATTGTACCGGCAGAGCGTTCATCTCAATATAAGAAAGAAATTTCTCATAACGAGAACAATCATTCACTGGAACAAACACCTCAGGGATGTGGTGGAGCCCAATCCACTGGAGGTTTTCGAGATGTGACCAGACCAGGTGCTAGAAAATCTCATCTAGGCTCCCCTCCTCACACAAGGTTGGGCCAGATGACATTTCACGGTTCCTTCCACCCTGAGCTGTTTCACATTCTATGAATTTTTACTTCAATGAACAGAAAACTGAAACAACTTGTTATATCCACATTGCACAATGCATTAATATGAAACCCTCCTATTACTATACTCGAGCTGTCTATTTGCATATCAAGCAAATGCTTTTTCTTCCCCAGCTTCAGATGCTTTACATAGCAATGGGTTGGTCTAAGAAGAAGCAGAAGTAATGCAGATCTTGTCCCCACTTCAGAAGGAGAAAGGCCTTGTTTATTGTAGTTGAATGAATTTGTTTATCTGATATTTAGGGCTTGCTTTGGTTGAAGAACAAGTATTTGTGGTGACCAGAAGACACTGTTTGCCAAATTCTTGTGGTGACTATGGAGTGGTTGGCACAGAGATCTAATAATGAGATCTGAAAGACGTCCTGCCTCACTGCTGCTTTAAGACAGTAAATGGCTGAAGCCAACAAGGAAGTAGGTCTTTTAAGCAAAACCTTCAGATACAAATCAGGAAATGCATGTTCTCAGTCAGGAGATACAGGGAGAAAAGATGAACTACCAAAAGGCTGAGTCAGAGTTTGCCAAGAAAATTAAAATAGCAGTAGCTCATTTTTCAGATTAACTAGAGAAAAAGTAGCAAAGTAAGGGATTTATCTAAACTATGAAAGGTTTTAAAAGATTAAAACCAATTTAAATAGGACTCAAAGCCTGTCCTTTAACTGAGACCAATAAATTATAGATTTCTGACTAAGGAGAATAAGGTACAGAGAGAGAGGTAGAAGTAAAATCAAGGAACAATGCACTACATTTGCATGGGGATCAGATAATTTCTGTGACTGAATTTTGAAAAAGCTGTTATGTAAAGCCACTTCTTAATAGAGCTACAAAGCTGGGAATAGTGCCATATGACTGGAAAATATGAAACAGTTTCTGCTAAAAAAAGAGGATATAAAGACAATCTGGGTAATTACAATCAGGCTAACAACTGCAATAACTGATTTATTAACAACAATATTAAGAGAAAAAAATAGTTTTATATTCTGCTGCTATCTGCTTCTCTTACAGCAGTACAAAAAGGAATAATGGACAGAAGTACATAGGGCTGGTTTGAGTTTTGTAGCAATGCAACTACAAACCACTTTGGCACAACTCTCTAGATTTTAAGTATTTCCTAAGATGCATTTCCTGTATGTCACACAGTCCTTTTGTGACTGGTAATTATTTACTTCAACAAATTCAGACACTCAGAGATATGATAGACGGACTTCTTTTCCTAGTTAATAATAAGGGAAATTGAATGAGATAAAAGGATTAAGAAAAATAAAAATAAATTCATTTGAAATGGTGATTAAAAATGTGTCTGGACAACAGACATTGACAAGTCTACGAAAAAAGATGTAAGATTGGTTGTCAATCCTTTGATGGACAGCTATTAATGACAAATCTTTTCACTTTTATAACCATCATTTAGGGAAAGTATTCCCCAAGCCCTATTGCTCATGTAGATAGCAAGAAATTACTGACAAGTGATTCTAAAACAAGCTGGCCAGCCATGGAATACTGCTAAAGGAGGTGATAGCTGCTCTGCAAAGGAAGCTGACAAGCTAACCAAAACAGCCAGTGTGGAGTGTGATTTCAAGAGGTGTAACTAATTACAGTTGAGTTGAACAATCTATTTTAGCTAAATGGAAATTAAATATTTGTATGTTCAGCAAAATTATTTTAAATTTTATTTGTCTGAGTCTCAATAACCTAGTATTAGTGATATAATTTTAACTCACGGAAGACAGCTAGGTACAGTAAAGTGTAAATGCTTCTAGAATCCTTATACCCTGCTCAGTCTCAGTCAGCCAACAACGTATGGTGGTGACAGCAGCAATGACACTGTATTTTAGTTCCATCCATTCACCTATCAATTCCTCTAATTAGTTTTGAACTTTTGGGCCAGTTTCAACCATGTCTGAAACAAGGATAGACATGCTAACTACTTCCAGGCATGGTTAAACAATCTACCAAAAACAAAACAGTAACTAGATAAATAAAGGCAAAGATCCAAACCCATGTTCTCAGTGAGACAGAGACAGTAATATGAGTTTTATAGTTCATGGCATAAGCATAAGCAGGCCAGTTGGCCAGTCAGCACTCAGCTTGGAGCAAGGCATGACGCCTCTTGCTCAGCCAACAGCTCAGTGAGACAGAAGAGGAATGGCTATGTTGTGGAAAGCAGAGGGAAAAGGGAGAGGATGTTGTGAGCAGTGTGTACAGCAGGAACATGAGGCAATAGGGAACACTGCAGGTTGAAAAGACTGTCTAAAAACATCAGGATACAAATGAGAACAGAATCAGGTTTCACTGTTCTGCTGGTCACAGAATGATTCATATAAGGCTGAATGAATCACTTTGATATGTACAGAGATGCTCAGTTTGTTTGGTAAGAGCAGCTACTGTGCATGTGCAATTACCATCTCAGCTGTACCAGATTGATCAGATCCCTGCAAGAACCAGAAAACAGATAAAGCTGCGTAGGTTGGCAAGATGTCGATACGCAAAACTGATAACTTCTCAGCATCTTCTAAATGTATAAAATGGTCACATGCTCAATTGCTGCTCATATTATTAAAAACTCTGTAGATGTACATGAGGAGTGTTTACATGAACATTTGATTAATCCAGAAATTTTTCTCCTACTGCACTATTGCAGCCATCGTAGCAAATACTAAATTTGCAAAGACTTCCTTCTTTAGTTTCCTTTCATTTTACAAGAACTACAACATAGGGGAAAAAATTATTTGAAAAGTAAAATCCAGCAATTATTACTTCATTCCTTTCAGAACATCAAACGTGTTTAACTTCCACACAAGAGTGCTACTATGTCAATAAACAGAAGAGATGTCATTTGCTAAAGTGCAAAGGATGTCACAACCTTTTACAACTTTAAAAGAAAGTTTAAAACCTCATCATTTTATCAAGGCAGTTAAGAGCTAAGCAAGAACATTTCTTGTAAAAATTGTTATCACAGGTCTTTTGTCTAACAAACACAGGAAACCATATTGAAAATAGAGCCAAAACCATACCATGCATTTGCAAACAGGCACGAACTTCTTAATCATCATCTGGTAAAAGGAAATTTTTCTAATAATAGAATACTATTCCAAAAACCACATTAAAGCACTTTACATCAATGAATCTTAATACTTCAAAGAAAATCTGTGTCTCATAACTCATAACAAGTGGAGGTAAAAAACCCAAGAAGTTACGCTGGATCTTGCTGACACACGTCAGTCTGAGATCATCCACTGCTCTGGGTAATGCACAGGGCTGGTCTTTTCTCCAATCTTACACTGCACTTTTTGATAAAAAGAGTAAGGTTTTCCAGGGAATACTGGGAAGAGTAGATGATAAACCAGAGGGTTGTGCTGCCATTCAGAGGGAACTGGATAGGCTGGAGACCTGGGTCAAGAGAAATCTCCTAAAATTCAACAAAATGAAGTGCAATCTCTTCCATCTGAGTAGGAATAATCCCATGCACCATGTTATTACTAACCAGTAAAAATATCGTGGTTTAAGTACTTGTTTAGCACAAGGGGAGAACTGTACAATAGGCAACGTAAAATTTTCAGAGCAGTATTCAACTACCTTATGTATGAAGTTCCTTCCTTTCCTATAGGTCCTCATCTCATCTTTCTTTTATTTTTTGTTCATTTCCTTAAATACATATAATTGAAGAATTGTTCCTGTAGAAAACTGCCTCCCCTGAAAGTACTGAGAGCACCAGATAAAGTGACCATACTCAGCTTTAATGACCAGCTTTAATGACTGTTCATGAAAATGTAAATAGTTGCATGACGAGGACACAAAAAATTGTGTAAGAACAGGCAAAGCAAACCTGAGATCAAGGATTTTTAGAAAGCCAGTTCTATGGAGAGGGATTAATCAGTCACAGAATCCTGTATTGTTCCCAAGCACTTACAATACAGCTTGTGCAACGGGCCTACAATCAATCAATATCTACATAAGGAGAGAATTAGGCCAACATAATTGCCAAATTCATCTTTCTTGTAAATCTGTCAATAGAGGGAAGGCTAGAATATTGTCACTTTTGCACACTCCTGAGCACAATCCATACATCAAAATAGTCAGTTTTGCCAAACAGTCTTTTTTGAAGCTCAACATCTGTATCATAAAAATGAAATCGAAAGGAAGAAAAAGAATCTCAGTTACAATGGTGATCGAGAACTCTAAATTTTGGAATAATCATCTTATCTTTCAGAAAATGCAAGATGAATTTTTTCCCTGACCTCTCTACCATTAACTTTAAAAAATCCTGTTTTATGCAAGTGAAATACTTAGATTAGAAACCTAACTCGCTACCTATTTATATGAGGTTTCTCATTCATCTTCTATTTTATTGTGTAGCACTTCTTTTAACACTTACAAATGCTTGGGGGAAAACAGATGGAAAATATTAGCTTTCCCTAGATGGATGCTTTTTAAGAGAAACCTTTATTATAAATGCAACTATTACATTCCATGTTTGATTTGACTCATAAATAATTTCTTTCCTATGACTAATAAAAAATTGTTCCTTGACTGTCAAAAAAATGAAAATGCTCTGGATATAATTGTGTTGTGAAAATGACACAATGATTACTGAAATCTTCTAAAGAATTTACAAGTAAGACTTAAAAGAAAGATCACACACTATAAAAGTATATATGCAGATTTACATGTACAAGTTAGCAACTAAAAGGTAGTAAATCTATCACCCAATAATGCATCAGAAGTAAATAACAAAAATCAAAACCCTCCTCCTTATTCCTGCCAAAATAAAGACTGAATTATAAAGTTCTCATACAGCAGATGTGCCTTCTGAGACTAACACATTCTTTCCAATTCAGGATGCAGAAAAATTAATTTGCTACCCAGCCAAATTGCTCTACTACTATCCAGGTACACTGTTTCCCCTTGTGATTTACAGAGGCAAATTTCAGGTGCTCAACTCTCTGAGACAATGGTTATATTCTAATCAAAGCATCACTCAATTGTGTGAAAAATCAAAGTACAATTACACTAAAAGAAAATAAAATATGTGGCTATTAAAAGATGGGGAGGTTTTTTGAGGAGGGATGGTTTCTTGATTTTTTTTCCACATTCTCCAAAACAATTTACAGTAAAAGCTCTCTGAAAAACTTGAAAGTCTGTCATTCAATTTATCCTACTAACAGATTAAAAAAGGGATGTTTGGGGGAATATATTGCATAAGCTTAATTTTCATCCCCGAGACAACTGGCACTCATTAAGTTTTGTATTAAATTTTCCCATATGTGATTGTCATATTCCTTGATATCTATGTATTCCCTCCAGATACCAAATAATTTTAAAGTATGGACAGCCAAAGAGTAAGAAATATTAGAACAGCTTTGTGTTACCTTTAAAGAGTACTGCTTCAAACCACCTGCAAAGGAAAGTTTTTTGATAAGAAGTATTTCCAAATTTCAGGTGTTTTCAGAATTAATTTGCAGAACTTTCATTCTTCAAGGTGCATAAAAATGGGGAAAAGTCTACTGACATGTTGGTTATTACCCCGTGACTTCTGAAATGCAAATATTTCGAAGATATCTCAAAATGTTTTGTATAAGGACACAACAAAAATGGAGAGGAAAGTGGCTCTATCTGGCAACTGCACCTTAGCTTATTTCTGTTGCATAGTCCGAAGCATATAATTGTTTAAGATACTGTCTTTTTTCTGCACAAAAGGAACTTGGTTACTTGTAAATTGCAAATCCTGAGCCAAAAAAACATGCTGTGATGCTGTAAGAGGATTTGCAAATTTTAACCATCTCATTCATGAGAAAACACAACTCAAAATCAGCTTGAGTATCTAGACTGAAGCACAGCCACACTTGGGCTTAGTTATATTATTCAGGACTTCAGTACATCAAAGAGACACCTAAATATCGAGTAGTCTGCAAGTTGCCTGAAACAACAAAATTATTTATTTATATATTTATTATTTATATATTATTTATTTTCAAAAAGCAAATATGGAATTTAACCCAGCCAACCATAGAATTAAAAATATTTATTCATCTCGAGAAATGTGTTTAACAGTGGGAAAATGGGAAAAACCATTGTGAAATATGTCTGGCCACCAGCTGTAAAGCTGACTATAAATGTCTTTCTGCTTAAAAACTATTTTAAGATTTTGGGCAAATACTTGTAGTTATTGTTAAAAGGGGTGGGAACCTTTGAGGTTGCTCAAATTCCAGACCAGTATTTCTTCAATATTCTAAAATATTTATGGCTCCACAGTGTAAGACATGATTAAAGTCACTTGTCTCACGTCTAAGAATAAGTGAACTATCTAAGCAGGACTTGGATGAAACCTACTTAATTGTGCACAGGAAGCTTAACACCTGACCATTTTGCAGTCAACACTGTTCAGGTGTTTAAGATACAGCAAATGGCCCTGAAAAAACAGTGACAGCTTGAAATTCTGGATTTACACTGTCCTTACATCCTGGCTGGACACATTCCCAGGGGAAAAGAATATTACTTTCAGTTTTCCCCGCTGTTGTTTTCTTCCAGGTTTTCCGTGTCATAGGACCAACAAATGTTCAGGTAAAAGAAAATAAAATGGGAAAACGCTCAGTTTCTTTTGCTACTTTGGCTTACAATGAGAATTCCAAGGCCAAGAAAGGTAGAGAAAACTTTCTGCAACAGTAATATTTAAAAAGCCACCTGTTAAGTGACCTAACACACCTTTCAAGTCAGTAAATGAGTGTCACCAGATGTGTTTTTTTTAACTGAAGAACTTCCTTATTCTCAGTTTACTACGCTGTACTGACCAGCAATATCAAAAGGTGTCAGTAGAATTATGAAACCCAGGAGCGGCTAATCTAACAGCAAACCAAAAAATTACCTACAGTTTCCTTTTCCAGGAAGTGTACCATAAAACCCTGCATCCTCTACACAGAACATATTTTCTCTGTATTTTCCTATATAAATGCCCCTACCTTTAGAATTCTGTGTCAAGCATGCTTCTTGCTATCCCAGCCTCCTGGAAAGACTCTTTCCCTCCCTGCCTGCTCCAGTAGTCCCAGCTTTCCCTCTCTTAGACCTGCTTAACTCTTCAAAGACCTTTTGACCCGTCAGCTAAATGTCCAGGGCTCTATAGCTTTTGGCTAGTTTTTATCCCATAAAGACAGTTCACAAGAATGCATGTGCATTGCCTTAATACTGGTTTGGGTACACCTGCCTGAAAAGAAAAAAACAATCCTCTTCTCTTAGGAAGCAAATCCAGAGGGTTAACCAAAAAAGGACTACTATAAGAAAGGTTACAGGTGTAAGGCAGTAAAAAGCAACATGCCTGCCTTGCCTTTTAGGTATCTGGAAATCAAAATGGAAACACACAAAAAAGTTAGATGCAAGTACTTCCAGTTTTGAATTAACAGAAAGGCAAGGAACAGGCAAGGAAACAAAATGGCTGTAGCGTGAAAATTAATTTACAGTTAGCAAGGAACTCAAGTTGCCACATAGAAATGTTTCAGATTAAAAGTAAGAAGGAAGTAGAGGGCCTTAAAGAAGAGAAAGCAACATGCTCTGCTGAAGATTGAAATACTCAGTTCCTTTTGTCTACTGCCTTCATAAAAATGGAGATATCTGATCACAAGTAGATAAGTGCTAGGGCCTGGGGGTTAAGTTAAATTTACTGCATCTACAGAGTTAAATGAACAATCCATGAAGTATCAGTGATCATTTTTGCAAACTGATTAGCTTGGAGGTTAGAGAATACCTGAGGGCTGCAGTGGAGGAAACAGAAAATATATCTTTAAAGTGGGTCAAAAAGGATGATACAGAGAATTTGTATATCAGTGAAATTTATATTCCTACATAAGAATTAGAGTGAATTATTAAAAAGACAAATTACAAGCATCCAGAAGACATGAAAGCTGTAAAACAAGGGCTAGCAGGAATTTGCCAAGAACATGCTTCTGTCAAAGCCTCTAACTGAACAGCTTGAGTAATGTTTGCAGCAATAGACCCACTAACTCTCAACCACAGTAAACCTTATAAAATGTTTGGGTGCTATCCTGTGTTACATTTCCATTAACAATGTCTGGAAAATTAATTATATCAGGGCAATGTGGTTCAAAACTAAAACCCAGTGACCACATTAATATCTTATTATCAAGGTGGAAAAGAAATGGCCAAAATTCATTTAATTTATAGCTTAGAAAACAGAATAGAACATATTCATATGAAATTTACAAGTTCCAAATTAAGTTAAAACAGAATCATCTTGGTAACTAGAGAAATTGTTTTTATAACAATGCATAAAAGTGCAAATTAACATAAGAAATCAAATGGAAAAATACAAAAAGGAGAAAGAACAGCTAGGCAGCAATACAGTGGGAACAGATCTGGTGATTATAGTTGTTGGAAACTAAACAGGTATCAACCCTGTGGTACTGTACTAGGAAAGAAAAGCATTTTCAAACTGCACCAGTCTAATAAGATATTAACTAGTCTTCTAAAATTTGTCTTGTTATCATTAGAAGATAGAACACTTAAGGACCATATTTTCACAAATTCATTCTTACACATCTGAGAAGTGCATACCAATCATTGGAAACAACACACATTTTTCTTGAGAAATTTATTTACTTGCCTGTAGTATGGTTCTTAGTTCTTATATCTATATACATTACAGGTCGATAGTAAATTATTGTTTGAAAATTTGTCCTTGGATGTTCAGAAAAAAAAAACCTTTGAAATAAAATTTTATCTCCATTTTTTCAGCCATAACTGCTTCCATATAATGTTTCATAATTTAATATTTGAATATATTCCTTCAATATTTACACTTTCAGTTTCTTAATGCATACTTGAGGTTTCTACTTCTCACATTCTCCATCGTGTTTTAGTGGTTGTAGTGAAAACAGCAAGCACTTCTCAGGTGTTCAAATAAGCAGCTGTTGTCATCCAAATCAAAACTTGAAATTAATATTCCAGATATTAATTGGCACAAGAGACATTTACTGTAATAGACAATTCACAAAACAAGGCATATCAATTGATACATAGTAGCAATTAATCCTGTCAGAGTCTTACCATTAATTACCGGGGTATAAACAACAATTCCAACCAAGTTAGGATCAGATACAGTTGTGTCCAGAATAAGGCCACCAATACTGAAAACAAAATACAATGTTTAGAATAAGGCAAGCAAAACCATTAAACGGTATTTAAAAAATTTTATAGCAATCTGACTTAGATCATCTTTAAGCCAGGACTTTCATCTCATCTTTCCCCTGAGCCATTATCTCATTCTGAGCTACAGACTAACATCACTACAGCTATTCACTTATTAAAATTGGTTTCTTGTATAACAAAGACCACAGAGGATTAGCCAATTCCTCTACTTTTAAGATTCATAACTTTCATTGGATTAAATAAGCTTTTAGATCAGTTATAAAATTCTAAAGCCTAAATTCTAGAGGCTCCTTAATTATAATCAAGTAAGATACACAGAGATACAGGATGACTATTGAGATGGTTCCATGCAGCAAGACAAAGAGACATACCTGCTGATAATCATGGCAGTTATAACAGGCTCCCATCCTGAGTGGAGGACAGTTCTGGTAGCTGGGTGTTTGGCAGCTATGACAATTCCCATCGGAGTCAGAGCCAAAAAAAAGGCAGCAACCAAAGGAGATACATAGTAATATGTCTCTAAAACAATAATAAAGAAAAAAACCCACAAACCTCTTTTACTCTCCAGACATTCCCACATTTTTCTTAATTTACAATTCTAAAATAAATTACAATCTATGCCATACAATTGAGGAATTTTAACAGTCTTTGTTACCATTATACCTGCAGTTTCAGCTACTGCACTAAACAATATGGTTAATATCTGCCATCTGTGATCATTGTCGCTCATCTTCTCAAGGACATAACCATCACTACAAAGAAGGAATTTTGAAAAGGATTTTTGTATAATGCTTTATGATAAAAAAAACAGTAAGAATGTAGAATATAAAACACTATTTTGTAACTGAAGAAAAAAATTTTAAAGAAAGTGAATATAATGAAAATGCATTTTGTTTATATCCAAATTCTTCATATATGTACTCCCTTCTTCCCAAGGCAGGTAATATGGTAATCTTTCCAGAAACAGCATACCTAAAAAGATTCAAGCACAATCTGCAAAATTGTGACATTTGTATCAGCAGCTCAGCTGTTTCATAGCCAGTCTGAGCCCAAACATTACCAGGCAATTCTGCTGCTTGCACCAAGAATTCCATCCTATTTCATAGGAATACAACTGCAAACACTGGTGAGTACCATCACAAAGCTGAGACTGTAAAGTGAACAGCTGCTTCCACAGAAAGAACACTACTTCTTTCTGATTACTTGGTTTTATAATCCCCTCCTCACAGAAGCTACTACAGTGATCCAAGACTTCTTAATTCAACAGTGAGGTAAATAATGGAGAGTTTATCCTAATTGCAAATAGGTATGTATAAACTGTGGAAATATTCCACTTTTAAATATTTGTTTTATGAGAAGTGTGGTCATGAACCTAATGTTAAAACACATTTTGTCGAAACCTTCAAAACTTAGACAAGTCTTACAGCAAAATATATTTTAAATGAACAGGTTGAAATAGTTAATATAGATCACACAAACACTACCAAAGAGGAGTAGTTGGTATATAAAAAATATTCTCACCCATGCACTATGGTTTATTACAGTGGCTGCAAATCCAAGCAATTACTACTTTGATGTTACCTTACTGGATCTCCTGAAAGAATTGCTGTAGAATTTTTAGAAGTTACTCCCTTCTGCATTGAGTAACTCCCTTCTGCATTGAGTAACAACCTCTGCAGCAGAGCCAGTATAAAACATAGTAAGCTGTGTTTGCCTGGGCAAACTAAAAGTAGAAAGCTGTTAGAAGGAGAACGAGACAAAGCCCAAGAGAGAAGTAATTTTTTCCTGTCCTTATCTAATTATTCTTACAGTGTATTATCTCCCTTGTCCTTTGTGGGGCCTTTTTTTCCTCCTTTCCCTTCTTTTTGTGACCTAAGAGGTGGACCAGTGAGAATACTCAGCTCCAGTCTAACTCTTGGTAACAATGAAGGACTTTTTAAAAAAAAAATCTATGGGAGACTCTACTCGTAGAATATCTTACTACAAAAATCTAAAAAGATGAACCTTGAGATGCATCTTTAAAGGAAGGACAAACATCTTCCTCTTCATATTTAATTCACGGAAGAAGTAAATGCATTTTACAATAGCTGAAGAATGGGAAAAGAAAATAAATTAATTCCCTTTAGGGCTCATTTCACTCCATTTTTTTCAGATTTATAGCAGGCAGTTTACATGGGAAAAGGCATGTTGCTCCAATAACGCAGCCTCTATTAGAAATTAGAGGTAAACTGGAAATACAGTGCTTCAAAACACCTCGTAAGAACCTGAAAACCATAATGTGAACCACAAAATTCATCTTCTCAGCCCAGATCAAACGTATGCCAGAGCTAAATGCATATTCTGTGAGAAAAAACTGAAAGTTTTAAAGAAGTTTTCAAATCATTACTGACAAATAATAGGCAACACAGACCTCCACATTTAATTTACTGAGTGTTCCTGTTGCAGAGCCCTTCTTGTGTTCTGTTGGAGGGAATGTGCCAGGTCCCAGTGATGGTCCTGGGGAGCCCTCTAGTGCTTTCCCCCAGCTATTTAACAAGGATTCACAGACAGCTCTTCACAGGGAGTTGTTAAGAACTGTTAACCTTTTACTATTTAGATCCCCACGTTTGATAACTTTTAAAGTAGATAAAACCTTTAAGAAATTATATATATAATGGTGACCAAACAAGGTGTTTCCTTTGGTCCTGGCCTAGGTAAAAATGCTACAGTCCTTTCCCCTGCCTCTGCAGGGTATGCCATAAAGGAAAGGTTGTAAACCTCTGTTACAGACAAACATAAAGCTTGTATACAAATAATTTCCATTCTTACAGTCTTGTTGCCAGAAAACAACTCATCCCATGCAGAGACAGCTGGAAACTTATTTCTTTAATTAGGCTAATAAATCACAGACAAAAATATTTAATTCTGAAAGCAGTCCAGAAGTGAATCCCACCAGTTCCATTACTACCTACAAACTGCAGATTTCTTCTTAGCTTTCCCATTGTGCTTCTTATTGTAGCACTGAGAAAGCACAGAAACAACAAAAAGGAGAAAGAACATAAGAACATCTGTGGTGGATAAGGCACAGTTGTCTCTAGTCCAATCTTTGTCAGACTGCAGTCAACAGTTCAGGCTTATAGAGAGAAGAAAAGAAAAATGACAGGTTTAGAGTGATGCTTCTTTCAGCGTGCCCTGCCAGCTTCTGCTAAGGTCTGCATCAGGGATTTCATCTCAAGTCTCTGTCTGCATTTGTCTGGTCAGTACTCCTCAAAGGGCTCCTCTCTGAGTGGTTTATCCAAAGTTTTCTAAAATCACTCTGGTCCTCTTAATACACCACAGAAGTAAGTGTCATATCCTACTCATGTATTGTGTAAAAAAAATTTTTAACTTTTTTTAACCTGTTGCCTAATCATTCTCTGAATGCCTCTTCCCTGCCATTCACAACTCGATATATCTCTCCTGAGATATATCTGTCCTGAGAGGGTGGTCCATACTTTTATTCCTTGTTACTATTTCATAGTTCAAATACATACATCTTGGAAACCACCTATTTCCAAGGGCTTTGTGGGCATGTCCTTTCTTTAAAAAGACTCTTGTTTCCAAAAAGAAAGAAACACAAAGACATCGAAAAAAAAATACAAAGAGTAGAAGGAGTCATTTTAGTGGTAACCAGATAATTACATACTTCAAAAGAGAAATATTTCCAGAAGACAGAAAACTGGGAGTAACACTTGGAAGCACATTGATTCTTACCCCTACACATGTGGGACCTGCTTTCCAACTGTAGTGGCACAGAAAAATGTCACAGCTATTAAAGCAGCAAAGGATCAGCTCAAACTGTACCCACTTCTTTTTTTTATCCCTTTGAGACACATTAGAACACCTGTACCTAGAAATGTAAATTTCTGGAAATGTGTCAAAGGAAGAAAAAGGCCCAAGTTTCTTTACCCATCTTTTTGGGGGGGTTGAGTGTTTTTTCTTTAGATTGATAGATTAAAAGGAATAGCATGTTATAAGAGTTCTTCTCATCAGAAGAAAAGAAAGAAGAGGTGATAAAAAAGATCTTCATCAATTTTGACCGTAAATTTACAAACTTCCTTAAAAGAAGCATTTAAAGAAAGTATTTGAGAAATACAGATATTAGAATATAATATGAAAGATTTAAATATAGACATGAAATAAATTATACTATTTTAGTTTTAACAAAAAATACAGAAAATATTTTTAAAATACTTCTTTGCACACTGATACGTTTAAGCTGACATCATGCTAACACTTTCTAATTATGAAAGATCAAATACCAAAAAAACAACTGCTAGTCACACCATGGTAGCTTGAGTCTTATTAGATACTTTTTCTGGATGATGTTGTAATACTTCCATATGAAAAGGTTTGGACAACAAGCTGTAAAGACTATATGTGATGATATCAGCATCTCTGGCAAGTTATGGACAGCGCAATATTTTATCTGTGGTATTTTATACTATCATTGTCTACAATTACATCTTTTAAAACACAATAAACTTTTAATAGTTTTAAAAGTTTCTATGGAATGAGTTAGTTGCAGCAATGATTTAATTTTCAATAAATTTAATAATTTAAATTATTAAAATAAATTGTTTTCTCACTGTGAGAAAATGTTATCACATTATTTGTTTCTTCATTATTATGGTTTGTATTTCACATGTACGTTGACTGTGATATTGTCAAAGTCTTTCAGATATTCCTAGATTGTGCCAAACTTCAGGTTAGTGACTTCTATGATTTATTAAAAAAAAAAGGGAGAAACAAAATCATGGCACTCTAAAATTTACCATTTAATGGTATAAATGTTGACAGAAAAGTAAGTCAGATTAAAAGGTTTGCCAAACCTCTCCCTCCCAGCCTTCTCCCCACCCTCCTAACCCAATAAGGTGTGTGGAGTCACACACATTTCAAAGCACACTTACCAAGGCAAGTGTACAGACCCTGACTTATCCATGCTAGTATGGCAAGGGTGATGAGGTCTCCAAAGCTTGCTGCAATAGGAGTGGCAACATTGTCAGGATTAATACCAGTCTTCTTAGATCCAACAATAACTCCAACCATTATCACTCCTAAATTCAACAAAGAAGACAGTACAGTAACTGTATCCACCGTTGCAATTCCACAGAAAATTCCAAGATCATGACAATTCTAAACTTAATAAATAAGAAGTCAGTGTTTTTTTTCCCAGGATGATTGTTCTTCCCACCTGATTGATGACTGTGTTTTTAAGTTTTAGCTGTTTTAAGAAATGGACACACACTTTAAAAAAACACAGTAAGCACACACACAAAAAATCAAGAACCATCTGTACAATAACCTACTTTGCTTAAGACTGGAATTAGCACTACTGAAATTTTAAAGCAGCTATTTCCTGAAGAAAAAAATATAAAGTGTATTCATTTCCAACCCTGGTAACTTCCACTGACTGTAATTTAAATCAAGCTAGGTTGAAAACAACATAAGATTAAATACATTGACATCTGATATTGTGCAAGACTATCAAGGAGTTAGCACCAAACACCAAGATGATACATAATAAATTTAACCTAAGACAACGTATAAAAATATTACTTGCTACACACTTGAAAAAATTAATTAAATGTGTCAATTTGTATTTTTGCCTAGAAACATCAACACTAACTTTTGAGGAGTAATCTCCCTGCAAAATGCAAGTGGCTACTAAAAATAAAATTCGCATTGTTACAAACAGTCTTAGGCACAACCTGAGTAACTTCCCTCTCATCATACATTATGTAAAAGAACTTCAACTGTATATGCTATCCTTTATGTTATATTACATATGGTATGCTACATTAGGAGTTCACTTCCAGCGAAACTGCCTTAGGTGTTATACCCAGGAAATTCTCTAAAGAATAAACTGGAATGGTCCTGTAGGATCACAGTATTTCAAAAGCACCTATTTCACATGTAGGAGGACAAAGCTCAGAAAGTCATTTCCTGTACTGGCCCATCACCAAGACAAAAACCCAAAGTTTCAATTCATGTCCAAATCATACGTGAGAAGTGCAAAAAAATGCACTCATGTTTCTCAGTTCTCTTGCTGCCCTTAATTCTGCACATGATCAAACTCAGTGGCTCAGTTCTAGTCACTAAAAAAGTGTGCTTTAAATTCCATGCAAAACTTTAAAAATTTTGTAATTTTCATGTAAGTAAGCATATCAGAGCAGTAAAATAAGGAAATTACTCATTTTACTTGGCTTACTATTCTTAAGACTACTGACTATGTATTTTCATATTTTCTTATTATATTAAGAACATGTCACAAGTAGAGATACTTTCCTCCTGCCCTTCACATCCATTAAGTACAATTTTTAATGGTTAAATGTTTCCTGACAATTAGGAAGAGAATTAAATTCATCATTGCTCCAGACAGATACTGGCACTGTTTGCAGAGCTGGACCTGAACTTGGTCCAAACCCTTGAAATAATGAGCCGAATTGTTCATTTCAGCAAAAAAGCAGAGCACAACACAAACAGTATGGGCAACCTGGCACTCTGAATACACTTAAGCTAACATCCAGGATCACTTGAGTGTAATTATAAACAAGTTTTACCTGCTTAGTACTAAGAATATATTTTGTATATTAATGAATACAGGAAGGCAGAGGGAGAAGTTCTGCATCGCAGTAGGTGAAAGTAGGTCTCAAAACCATACTTTTTGGTTTAGATATGCTCAGGAGCTTATGCAAATCAAAAGCTTTCCAAAGACTATGACAGGAGAGGAATGCAATATCCCCACCTATACGTAAATTGCAAAAAGGCATCTTATCCTTAGCTGGTTTTCAGATGTATTGTACCTTACTGGATTTAAATTTTAAAGGAATAGCAATATAACACACATTCCTCATCCACAGAAAAATAAATAACTGCACCAAGTAACACATGCACCCCCTTTACCTTGCAAAAGAGAAGCTATGAAGGCAGTTGCTACACTGCTAGAACACAAAAGGACTGAATGATCAAAGCGGTATTTGCCCTCTGGAATCCAGCCCAATATAACTGCTGCCACTGCTGCCAGAAAACCAACTACTGTTGCCTGAACCTGGAAAAGAAAGTGAATTCATAAAATAATTGACAGACTTAGGAGGACCACAGAATCATTTTCTGTTAGCCTTTCCTCCTATCTACATCCTATCTCAATTACATGCCAGGTATCACAGGAGCACACTCATCTATTTTGTAGAGAGGATGACAACCTTGGATGATTAAGAAGAAAAATCTTAGGCCAGAAAAAAAGGCTTTACCAGCATTTTACAGACTCCAGAATAGCAAAAGTAAAATCAGGGAGAGGCGCTCAGGATTTACAGGAAGCCAATGCATAAAGAAGCTTCTAAACCACTTAAAGTAGTGAAGTCACAACATAAATATTTCACCTCTGTCTTAGGAATATTACATTATAACTTATGAATAAGAAATAGCTCTCAAGAAACAGCTGCTTTGGAGAGCATACACTCCTTTCCTCAAATGACCCACCTACATAAAATATTGTTTATTATCTAAAAGATCTATCACACACTTCCTTTAAACATTGAATCCAATGCAAATATGGTACTAGAAACATTTGAAAGGTCAATTTTAAAAGGTTTTGCTAAATCTGAATTTTGTCTCTAATCACCCTCAGATCCTTTCTCTGGAAAAATGATAAAGGAAATACCCTTGGTAGAGTCACAAATAATACTTTACCTCTTCTTCTAATAAATATAAACTCATATTGTTTTAGAGAAGAGCCAGTGTAGTAAAGCTACTTTCCCATTAACACTGTTCATCTCCATACTTACCAATGTTTGTGATTTAACTTTTTCAATAACTTCACTCATTTACAAGAATTAATCCAATAAATCCATTATATTTACCTGTTTTAAGGCCAAATTGCCAATTATTAGGTTCCATTTCTCAATGGGAGAATCCATTTTTCCAATATTTACCTATCACAATTAGAAAAGAAATTCAGACATTTGGGGTTAAAATGGTATTATTTGAAAATAGCCAGGAACAATTCAGCTAATAAAATAAAACACTTTGATTAAAAACAAGATATATCTTTTAAACTCAAACATTGGTTTTGATTTTAAATCACACAGTATCCTTCCAAAAGCAGCTAAATTTGATGCAATTTTACATAGTAACTTGTTTAACATTAGCTTGCTCTGCAAGATAGAGCAGCCACCTTACATTCCTGGAATGTCCAAGCACCACCAGTGATTAGATCAGTGGCTGGAAGATCCCTTTAGACTGAGCTTGTCTCTATGGTGCTTTAATTCTGAGAATAAAAAATGCTAGAATCTAATACTGTTCAGCATTCTAAGTTTTCATTTATACAGTACATCTAGAGATTTCTGATGCTACAAATGTTGTAAGTCCAATATTAAGGTAGTAGCTGAAAAACAGGGAATAAATTATTCTAAGAAATTTAGAAGTCCATACATACCCTTTTATAATGTATTTCCTACTTCTGGGGGTTTTTTTTTGAGTTAGAGGACAAGATCTGATGAACAAGAAAACTACTGCAGTATGACTGTGTTTAAAATAACTTCCCTTTTGAGATAACATTTTGAGGACATTTTTGAGCATAAATTTTGGTGGCTTTTCCCATACAATACTAATTTATAAGATAACATACAGAAAGACTTCATGCACATATTTTTCATCTTTTGGTAATTCCTTTTCAGTAGATTTCAATTCAATTTTTTTTGCATTTTGTTTCATTTTGTGATAGCAATGACTTGAAAGGAACAAAGTATTAAAAGAAATGCTAATTCAAAAACAATAAAATAAGGCACTTTATCTCAATCACACTATAAATATTTTATAAATGTTCAAACTACAGTGAAAGCTCTGCAAATACATCCAGTAAGTTTAAACAGTACAGCAGTTGTTTCAAGAACTGCTGGTAAGAATCTCCATTGCATCTTTCTTAAATATATATATATATATATATATATATATATATATGCTAAGTGAACAAAATGGCAGTCTGTGGAGAGTTTCACTTCTCTCCTTTGAAAAAGTTTTGGAAAAGCATCCAAAAAATCCCTGTTAAAAAAAGTAATCTTGCAAAATGCTTAATCCAGCCTTAAAGGTGAGCTCCTGCCAAATGCCACAGCTCTTCTTTCTCCTACTGTCAACTACACATTCCCATTTTCTTTCTTGAACCAGCTCCATGAGTGAGTTCATGGCACCAAAAGTTGCTGATTGATGGAAAGCATTTTTATTCAGGGAGCAAAAAGGGGTTATCTGCTATAAAATGATCTGATCCATCACATCCAACCATGTAACCTTGCACAAGAGCTCTCAGGGTTTGGAAGGGAGGAAGAGCAGAACCATTCCTTGCAGCTGACGATTTCTGTAAATTGAGATCAAGTTTATTGTAATACTGTAAAATAAATTGACCTAAACAAAAGGTTTGTAAAGGCATACTGCTAATGCTTAACAACAATAACACAGAGTCTGAACAAGAGTCAGCACAAATTTACAGGAGTGACTGAATAAGTAGTGTTTTGGTGTTGGTGGTTGGTCATTTCTTTGGGTTTTTTGCTGTTGTTGCTCTTTACAGATGAAAAAAGAATAGAGAAAAAAGACAGCAGTGTGAATTGAGACAAGGAGAATGACCCAAAGAACAGAACAAAGCTGAAGAGCTGAAGGACACAAAACACAATATAAATATTGTGCTTGAATGGGCAGTTGACCTAAGTGCACCTCAGACAGTTATGCCAGCATAGCAATGGGCAGAGGAAGAATGGCTTACAGAGGCAGAACTCCAGAAGCACCTTTTTGCTCCTTGCTGTCTGTATTCTACATATGAAGTAACTTCTGGTGGGATCAAAATAATGTTTTAAAAACAGTAGGCTGTAAGATTGCCAGGGTATGGAGAGTTTACACTAACACCAAAGTGAAAGACAAGCTATGCCCTTCTATTTCAGGTATTGATTTATTGATTTATTACCTTGTATTGAGGTAGATGAAAAGCACAGTCTTGAGACAGATTTAGAGAAATAACTGATTCCAAAGTGGATGGGAAATTGTGAGTGATGAGATGCAGTTAAAGGAGAAATTTGGGCAACAAGATGCATGAAAGTGAGCAGATAACACTTGAAACTGATGCACTATGGATAAGAAACTCGCTAAGAAGACACTAATTTTTGGCTGACCACATAATTAACAATGAAGTAAAGATAATTAGTTTACAGCCCCAAGAGCACAGACATGTCTGCAAATTCAGATACAATTATAAGCTAAGTGAGCAAGCAGGGCATGAATTAACTCCAATGCTGAACTCAAGTCAGAAATTTCCTCCTCAAAAAGTAAAGCTGGTCACAGGGGCACAGCCTTGCTTTTACTTCAAGACAGGTGTCAGCTGAGGAGCCAGATAGTGCAAATGTAGGCCAGAGAAGGGAAGATTAATCAGACAAGGGGGCTCGAAATAACTGTTTAGATATACTCTGAATTAATGTTCTCCTTCTGTTCTCACCTAGGATGAGGATGACAGAACTAAAGGTTGGGTGGCTAAAGAGTAGGGGTCAATGAAATCAATGGGAAGAATGCAAAAGTCAGAATGACCTCTTTCTCAGAAAACTGGCATGTAAATTGCAGGTCTAGCAGTAACCCATCACCTGTAACAGGTTTCCACAGCTTTGGTTTGGGCTTTTATTTATTTGTTTGCTTATTTTTAGTTGTTTGGGGTTTTTTTTAATGTATAAAACTTGATAATGAACGATTTATACTGTTCTTATCTTGTATAGGATTGTTCTCTTAGTTTATCCACTGGACATGCAGCCAGTGTTGTAGAAACTCCAGCATCCTTCATCTGTGTGTGTGAGAGGGGGATCAGCTCGTCTTGGTAACAGCTGATGGACAGTAAGAACCCTGGTCAGGAGTCACAGTGCAGAGAAAGGGTCTGTGTGACCCTTTTGCAAACATCTGAGAGCTGTGATGGCACTGGTGAGGATGGGGAATTCAGCCACTGACCAACCCAGACAAGTTCCAGATTTGCAATCTGGCAAAGGTCACAAGCTCAACTGAGACAAACAATTAAAGATCACATTTACTGAAGCAGAAGTGGTGAAGTGTATTCTGACCTTCTTTATTTTAAGGCTTCAGTAAGGCATTGGTAGATCTTGGACTTGGTGTATTTCTCACTATGGAATACAAGCATTTTTAATCCTCAGGCCACAAATTGTACCAGTCAGAAACAAATTAAGCAACAGGTCAACAAAAACCAAAAGGTAAAGTAATAGACAAAAGCATTCATGCCTGACAGTAAAGGCAGTAAGATTTAAACACAAAATACTGTTAAGAAACAGTAAGAATTCTCAGAAAAGTAAGAACAATATAATCAAACAGAAAACAAGATTGAATGACTAAGGATGACGTTGATAAAGATACAAGAGAACACGTCAATTCTTATGTATGAAAGTAATCAATTTCTGTAATGGGCATGACACAAGCAAACATTCACAGGACTGCCAAGGCTATGTCCATCAGTCTGTGCATTCAGGCAACAACTCAATAGAATGTGACAATGACATTTATTAATGACAGAACACTGGGAGACCTCGTCAATACAAAGCATTGTAATACAATACGAAAACTGAACGTCCTTGAGGGTTACAGCAGCAAAAACTGCTGATGGAATTCAACAGTAGAAATGCAAGGTCATGCACTTATGGACTAATAATATTTCTTCTGCCAGAAGATGGGAGTGACAGCTGGAAATGAACAAAAGCATAAATAATAGGGCACAGCCATTGATCACAGAGTGACTGAGAGGTCTAAACCTGACCCTTCTAAGCAAGCAAGTACATAAAACCCTAGGAAGTTTCAAGAGCAATATTCTACAAAGACATCGTAAAATCTCATCTGGAGTTATGTACACCTTTGACCAGACAGGTACTAGAAAAATTCATTCAAGTATGAAGAGGCAGAGAGTGGGGGCCCTGCTGCAGAACAGAAGCACTGCATTAGGCAGTCTTAGAGAGATACCCAGTGCAGCTATCAGAAATAGCCTAGCCACATCATTAGACTGATCTAATCACTAGCTATTCACACACACACAAAAGATATACAGGAAGGTGATCTGGCTTACTTAGACTAGAAAAATGAAGAGATAGAACATCCCCTGAAATGTAAAAAAAATCCTATAACAAATACAGGAGGAAGAACACACAGGAAAAAACCTAGTTATTCTATATTACAGTGTTGACACATACCAAAAATAAGTAGACACAAAACAACCTCACCACAACAAAAATAAAAAAATTTGTTTAGCCAGAAAGCTAAAAAACAAAAAATTCCTTGCAGTTTGATCAACCAATCTGGAATAGCAATGTTACTGATGCTTTATTTTGGTGCTACACTAATGGTCTTTAAAAAAATTGTTTAAAACATGAACATTTTATTAGCCTATTCAAAATGCCTCAAGGTCAAAGAGATCTCTCAACCTTACACAATACACTTGTAAATCTCAAAAATCTTCTTTATCTGTTCTGAATGATGAGTTGGAAGAGACTCTAGAAGTGAACTTTCGATGTGTGGAAGAGACAAGGCTCACCTTTTTAACTTTGCCAACTTAATAACAGATGTAAACTGCCCCATAACAGCCAGATTAATTCATAAACATAAAATACTCATGTCTCAAAGATTTGTTTCCTTTTTGAAATGTTTTAAACCTGTATCTGAAGAGTGAAGAGGAAGAGAAAGTTACTTACAGCAGTTGACAGCCTGGATGCCAAGGTCATTTCTAAATTTCCTTTGAGGCCAAGAAGTGCAGGAACCAAGATAAAGACTTCACTAACATTCTTGAACACATCCCAGTGCTATACAAAGGATATATGAGGGAAACATTTAATTGAAAAAATTCTCTTTAGACCATCCACAAAGTATTCAAAAATTCTGTAAATCATAACTTAACCCTCTAAAACATTTTAATCTTTTTGTATTAGACCTAAAAGTCTGAAGTCAGGACTGTTACCTATTTAGATAAAACTGATTTGTGACTGCATATTACTCCTTCAAAGATGAGAAGACTATAACCAAGAGATCCAAAACTTGGCCTTAAAACAAACATAGTTAAAAAAGATGCCATTAATTTCAAGTATTTGTTTTTCATTATTTAAAATAGTCCCAGAGACTATGACTGCTCTTGAATTCTGCCCTTAATTTTCAATAATATTTTCATCTTTTCCTTTCCATCTGTGTAGAAACCTCACATAAAACCAGCAAGAAATTAATTGTCATATGAACAGAGCCTGTAAGTAAAAAAAGCTTGTATTTATTCTTTCACCTCTAAGTGTGAAATTTACAAGAGCACAACTTTCCAAAACCCAGATTTTTAAAGAAAACACTTTTCATTTTTTATGCACCAATTCCTCAGCACTGAAGTGTTATGCTACTTTGTATGTCTTGTCAACCCATATATTTAATTTGTCATCATTTACCAACTTTAACTAGACTAACAAAACTGTAAATTGTCTTTTTATTCAGGGATCTCCAATAATTTAAATTATTATTTTAATGAAAATAAAAGGATTCAATTAAAGCAACTGTACAAAGAACAAGTTGGTAAGATGTACATGAACAAAGCACCAGACTAGTGTCAAACAGCCCAAGGAAGCAGTTAAGTTTGTATGTCAACTTTATTTTCCTTTTTCTTGAGGTAACAAAGTCTCTTTCCACTGCAACTGATTGAAGTCCAAGCTTCCTTTACTCTATCAAGATTTTGAGTGACAAAGACTGTCACATCTTCCTCCCATTTTAATTAACTTTGTTAACTCTTTAAGTGTAGCTAAAAAAATCCCTAAAGCCGAATGAAGCAAAACCAAACAAAAGGGGGAAAATCCACACAGATTAATTTCTGTATTGTATTTCTGTTTAAATATTGTGGTTATTTCAAACATTTTAATAAGTTCATAGTAGCAGAACCACACACAGACCTAATTACATCTCAATATTAGAGACATCTACAATGTCACATGTTGGAACTACAGACCTCAGACTACCTGTGTAAAAAAGGCTTCCAAAGCAAATACCAACCTGTACAATATCCAAAACCATACCAGCAGAAACAGTTCCAAACCCTGCTAGCAAAAAAGGTACGAGTATCTGCAGTGCCATAATACTACTCGATTCTTTGGGTTGTTTCCTACTTCCCTCCACAATGATATCTTCATTACTGTCACTGGAGAGAGTGTCATCCTGCAACATGGCATCTGTTTCTGAAGCGTCCATTCCATCACAGTAATTATAACTGGTAAAATCATCATATTTAGGGCTACAGCTGGATGGGCTGTGTCCATTGCTACCATGAAAGCTTGGTTCTGAGAAGTGATGGTACTCTGTGTGTTGTTCGGACCTGACATTAAAACTGTGTCCTGCTGGTTGCAATCCATCTTGCCAGACACCATTCACCTTTTTGTGTCTCTCCTCTTGGTTTATTTGGTAAGCAACAGGAACCATACTTAAAAGCAGACTCAAAAATTTATCAGACTGAATTGTATTAAGATTTATGGTCCAGTTTACAAAGCCTTCTCTGTCATGGACTTTGCTATTTGTTTTGGAGATGGTAGATCTGCCTTTACAGTTAGTCATAGTGCTACAGAAGTACAGGTTGAAAAGCACTTCGTTCTTCAGATGTCAACTAAGAAATCTTGCAGGTGAGTCACCAAGTGCCACACTTACACGTGGACCAAAACGTTCCTTTTATGCAAGCAAAAGTGGTTTTTCATTGCTCTCAGATCTTCAGCAATTCCATAAGCCAGACTGGATCTGCAAAAAAGTAGAAACTATACATTTACTTTGAAAATATTTTAACTCCACACAATAGATGAGATATTGGTTCAGTTTTTCAGATCACAATCTTTTCTTCTTTCTGTTTACCGTGATTAAAGGTGAAGTTGTTTCTACTTTCACATTTCTATCATGGTAGGAAATTAAACAATGATATACTGACAGTCTCAAGTCATTTCACATTCCCTCCATCAGAAGCCACTTTACCTACCTTTCCTTTAATCTTCATATTGTAGTAATAACTGTGGTAATTTACTAAAAGAACAGTTCTAATTTGACTCAAAGTTTTGCTGACTTTGGTATTTATTACTAAACTTCATAAATACAAGTAAATGATTGGCATAAACAGAGAAACAAAGGTCAGGGAGTCTGCACCAGCATTATGTAGGATAACACAATTCCCTGTGACTTTGTATCTATACAAAGCTCTGAAAACATTTTACAGGCTGCAGGAAATGAAAATATGTTACAGCTGAAGGACTTTTAATCTGCATTTCGTAAGAACTCAGCCTCCTATGATCATATTTTTTATGTTATGATTCCTATACTTCCCTTCCCTCTGTTTCAAAACTTCTAAGTCATTCAGCATTTCTAAAGCAATTTCAAATAGACCTTACAGGGAGCGGAGATGTCAAAGCTTTTAGCAACTAATAGCCTTGTAAGAGATCCAAGTTTGTGCCTTTGCCTTCAAACATTAGCTAAGATAACTCACTCCAGTATGGCCAGAGCAAGTCAACCTCAAAATTCCTGCTGCTCACAGAACTACTAGATCGGGGTTTTTTGAGTGAAAAGATGACTAAGAAACAACATGATGATTTTCCCTCTACCACTTCCTTTATCCAAGAGAGGTCTGACCAAGAAACAAATATTTTTAAAATCACAATGAAATTTATGGCTTGTTCTAGAAAGGAGACAAGTTTTGCAAGAAACAGCAATCTTTTTGCCAAGGACCAACAGAGGAATTTAAATAACCAAGATTCCTGCAATATCTTTTGCCACTCTGTAGCAGACTGTGCTACGTTGAACCTTTCAGTTTCAGTGCATAAAAACTCCTAGGCCTCAATTCTGGTTTCCATACACTTTAATTAGGAAAAACAAAACAACTTTTGCTGCTATCCTGCTGCTGCTCTAACCACAGGTCAAAATGGTGCTCTGTTAAGTGCTACAGAAAGACAGAACAAGAAGAAGAAATCGAAGGATTTTATTTCACTCCAAGGAGAATGCAGCGAGAAAATTTTCTGACAGCTTTAACAAGGCAGAGTCTGGCTCTCATTGCAGTTTCTCCCATATGTCCTCCAGTCACATCACCAGAGTGCTAGACCAGTGACTCATGGAAATTATTCTTTGCTCTGGAACTCTGGCAAAAAATATTTGGGTTAATTATCCATATCTTTTGAAACATATGGATTGTTCTCCTTTAAAATTTTTATATTTGGGGTTTTTTTTAAGAAACAAATCCTTAGATAAGATTGTGGTCTCACGTAATATATGAAAGTATTAACAAATAGAAATGGTACTTAAAATGAAAAAAAAGGGGAACAGAAAAATTATTTGGTCAAGTTCCAAATGGAGGAAGAGGCTAGCATGGATGGCTAACAACTGAGATACTACAAAGCAGTTTGGATGACAGCCATTTATATTTTTCCTACCACAAAGACTTGGAATGATAAAATGTGAACTTAATGATAAATGCTGGAAAATGAGAATTTAAGAAGATAAACAGAAAAATATTAAATCATAAAATTGTTTAGGTTGGAAATGCATTGTATAGTATAATACACAGTAATTGTTCTTCAGAGCATATAGAGAGAAGATAAGTATGAACCCTTCCAAATGTAACTCTTCATTTCTAAAAACCTGTTCTAACAAAAATTATTTTCTAAATGTCATCTGATGCAGTATTTTCATCCTAAGTTACAGGATGCTAATAATTGCTGTATTTTCAGGGGTTTTTGTACCTACAAGATGCAGCAAACCTTGTTCGAAGGACCAACAAGAACTTCCCGAGAAGCTTTATCAGTGACAAGAAAAACACCTATGTTGTTCTGTTGTCTAGAAAAGATATGGGAGCTAAAGAAGCAAGCTCTGCTCGAGTAATTCATATAAAGAAAAGGCAGTTAAAATCTCAAAAATCTCTTTCCCAGTCTCTGTAGGAAGAGGAGGTAAGTGGTTCTGGCTTCTTGACACATAATCTGGAGGTTACAGAAAAAGATGAACTACTGAGAAAAAAAAAAAGAAAGAGACAAACAAAGATCCTTTGAGAAGTCGGGAAGCAGTCTCAGATTTATCATAGCTAGCATATTATATACAAAATGAAAGGACACCTTGTTTTTGTCCCTACAGGCAAAATAATAAGCCATGCCCAAACTATGAAAATAATAATTCCCTCTTCCTTATTGTTTCCTAAGTGCCTACTTCTAATAGTTTCTTCTTTTCCTTCATATATTTTATAGCACATAACAATTACTGTGTACTACCCACCTCTCTCTCTCTCTCAGTCCTGCAACCATACACAAACATAAACAACCAGTTCTGTAAACATAAACAAATAAGAAATACAGCCATACCCCACCAGTCACTGAAGAAGTGTTCCTGAAAAATGAGACACTCAGCAATCCAAGAGAGAATGCCAATTTTACCCATAAGAATTCATACAACTGATGTATGCAGCAATTTAAAAAATACACATAGAGACAGAATACATGATGGACAGGCAGAAATAAATGCTGTAGAAAATAGGACAACAAGCTGGGAGAGATGCTGACTTTTGGAAATGCAAAGCTGCTTTAGAAAAATCTCAGATACTTCAGCTATGAAACTCAACACCTGATTATTATCACATTTTTCCATCCTTCACCTTTGATTGGCTTGATTCATCTGAGAAAGATGAAATTACAAAAAAATTTAATCTGTTCAGGAAGAAGTTCAAAGAACTCTCTTCACTATTACTCAAAGAATTGTCCACATTGTTTCAGACACACTATAATGCTGTTCTCAAGAGCATGGGAAAGAAAATGCTTCTTCCATACTTCCCCTTGGTTTAGAGAATATCTAGGATTAGGATTAAGGGACTGGATTCTACAGCCAAATTTGATCAGATAGATATTAGACTGCCAACAATTCATTTAAAGCATGAACACAATAAATCACCATGACCTTTTAAGAACCTTCAAAAAAAGGGAAGGAGGAAGAATCAAGCATGAAATTTCTGTAGAGTAAACATTACGACAGGCTAAAACAAATACTTACTAAAGTTTAGGTCTAGGGAAATTTCTGATTTCTTTCAGAGCTTGGCTAACAAAACCAATAGATAACATCTATCTAAATAATTCTGAGGGTTTTCACAGGACCCAAAGCTAATCACACCATAGTCAAAAACTGTTTTTCCTAAAAGTTGCCAACATTTTTTTACAGGTGGTCTTTTAAAGCGTTAATAATCTCTACACTGCACTTCTAGGCAGTCCACAATAAAATACCATTGTGTAAACATGCCTGTCTGAGAAATGCCTCTCAGGACAAGAACAAGCCTTGGAAAGGGATTCAGGGAAGTAATACGAAACGTTAACGAAACACTGAACTTTAACATCTTGCCATAATAAGCAAAGATGAAGCTGGATTATTCCCTGGCATGAAAGACTCTTTTTGTGTCTTCAGAGATGAAGCCAGACTCTTCTCACTGCAAGGATGAGAGGTAGCAGGCACAAATTGAAACACTGAAAATAGCATTTGAACGTAATTAAAAGCTGGGAGTTTTTACCATGACAGTGGCTGAACACTGGTTCAAACAGGTTCTGGAGGGTCCATCCTTGGTGATATTTGAAACCAAACTGGACACAGCCCCAAGCAACCTGTTTTTCTTCACCTTACGCTGAGCAGAGGTGGCTGAATAAAATTTCCTGAGACGTCTTCTGACCTCAGCAATTCTGAGATTCTGTAAAGCTGGAAGTGTGAGGTTTTGGGGGCACCCTTTTAAGTTCAGAATGCAGGTGATAAAGGGATCTGCACGGCCTCTTGTCCACTATTGTGTTGTGTATACATATAGGTGTCAGTATCACACTGACAGCCTTATCCCAGCCATGGCTAATCATTTACATTAGTGTAGTGGGCATATCAGTAAAAAGGGAATGCTACATCATATCACCTCAGGATTATAAAGAGTAAAAAGGCTGTATTATCATTAACCATTCCATAGAATCTGGAAACCAATGTGGTACGTTGGGCCAAGATTACTTATACCAGATACTGAGTGTAGAGTGTAAAAGGCTGTAAAACATGCTGAAATTAACAAGGCATGCAAGGCAGATATAAGACCATTACATACTGTTTTTAAATATTATGCAGTAAACTGGTTAACACTGTGTTTATTGTATAGCAGTTGCTGGTTAAATTAACAGGAAAAGAAACATATAACAAGAGGAAAAAAACAGATTAAAGAATCTCCAGATGCCTTCTTGACAGTAAGACACTGAAAGACCTGCCACTCTCAGGCTCAGTTTTCAGACAAGGTTGAGACTGCTGCATTCCACTTCCTGAACACGACAGCTTTCGATTTTGGCCCCAAGGAAGAAAAAAGCAGCTGTGAGAAAAAGACTTAGTTTGACTCTGCACTTTTAAGGCAACTCTACAATCTAGAAGAGACCAAAACAGAGTCAAAACACAGCAGCAAGGCTATGAAATGTGGTTGGCTGTAAAACAACCCAAATACAATACCAGCTCAAAAAATACCAGGCAAATCACATCCTTCAGCTCATCAAAAACAGGTAGGAAAGTATGAAATGTAACAGATAATGCAGTCCTCTAGATTAAGTAACCAATAAGTACTTACCAGGATGAATCTTAACTACTCTTTGGAATCCTGATTAGAGGTCTCTACTGTCATCACCAATGAGAGATTAATTACTTATTAACTCAGGCACCAGGATACAGACTTCCCATTGTTGTTGTGGATAATATAGTTCAAGTATTTAAAAAGAAAATGATACGCTGTTATTTTTCCTCCTGAAGTGTCTACTGGGTATACTGCAGTATTTATGGATCCAGTTTCACAATCTGTTTAGGAGTGTAGATGTAGAGAATGCTGCCAAAACAGGTTATCCTATCTGCTCTCATCTTTTTACCCACATTACTAAACTGGTAAAGTGAGGATAACTAGGTATGCATTCTAAACATTGCTAAGACTCTTCCTAAAGACTAAACAATCACTTTATTTTATATGATCCACGTATTGTAGTGTGGTCCATAAACTAGATTCAAATGTGAGTGGAGAAGACACACAACTATATCCTAGACAATGGACACGGGGAAGCAGAACTTGTAACATTCACTGAAACTAAAGAAATAGAGAGCTAAAACCTGAAGTTAACTGAGATTTATTCAGAAAGCAGAAAGTAAAGTAGAATAAATCACAAAAAGCTCCTATGTTTTGGCAGAAAAGTATGGAAAGAGAATAAATGTGCCAGCAGACATTAACTAGAATGCTTGCAAACAAAAAAATAAATGATCATCGAAGTCTGTGCATGTGCTGTTCAGGTGGAGGTACCATACTCGTCTAGCACTGCATCTGCGGTGACAGAGTCTGGCACATTTTTTATGGGTGCAAAGGTGGGAACAGGACTGCTTGCACATACGGACGTAAAGAGTGCCAAGGAATAGGGGCTACTGGGATTGTCAGGCAGTTCTTGGGCACGCACAGAGAAACCAAAGAAAAGGCTCATTGTCCAGGCTACCTGGAACAGTGCATAATTACGCGCACATGACGAAACGCTCTGGGGGCTCTGAGGAGAGCAGGTACCAGGCGGGCGGCCAGCGCGGGGGCG
>JANPWX010000681.1:557566-594921 GCA_024734555.1 Trochalopteron elliotii
GGTAACGCGAAGTAAATAAGCGGGGAAATCCACGTTAAACTATCGGCAGTCGTAACGACGTTTATATGAGACCAAAGAAAAAAATTTAAAAGACGGAACGCTTCTCTTTAATTGATGATACCGGGCGGATGGCTCCATTTGCGGTCATAAGGATTACTGAGGATAATTAATGCCGACACAGTTTGGGTTTTACGGCGCTGCTGCTGCCCACAGTTAGCGGAGAACATGGGCACCGGGATTTAAATCAGTGCGACTGGCACTCCTCAGCTCCCACCTCACCGTGCCTTGCTCTGGGGGTTAGAGGTTGTTTCTCTATGCATTATAATCCTCAATCAATCTTTGGCCCATAAACAGCTTAAGGATCTTTAGCTTAATCTTAAGGAGTGCGTGAGAGGTGACCTGCAGGGTGAGACCACTGGGAGGTCCATGTAGCCCAGTATTTCTTCCAAGAGCAGCAAAAGCAGATGACAATTACGGAGAATTTGTCAGCTTAAGCACTTCAATACTCCTTTGTTTGTTTGCAGGGCTGGAAGAAATTTTGCTGATTAATTCAAAATGCGGCAGCAAGAAGGCCACAAGTTTACAGACGGTTAAAGTGCCAAGGAGCAGTGGTAAGTGAGGAGCAGCTTGTCCCTGGAACCGTGTCAAGTAGTAGGTAACATTTGTGACACAAGTTTTGCTTCAGGGCTTTCCTTGAAAAGGTAAAGGGAGCCTTTTCAAGGGAAGCACTTGAAAAGTGCTTTTTGTGTTCAGTGTCTGCAGATGGTAAGTCCTCCTCCCATTATTGTTCTATGTCCCGCTGGTGAGTCATATAGCTGCTGCTGCAAAATTAGATTTTGCAATGCAAGGCGTTACAGCTCTAAGTTTCAGAGACAGATTGTTCTTTCCCAGTATGGAGTTTTTGCTTGGGCTTCTTATCTCTTTTTGGAAGTAATTTCTTTGTATGATACATTTATTGTATAAAAAACATTTAATTTAAAAAGGACTCCTGTCAAATTATTTTATTTTTTGTTTTGTGATTGAGCTGAAATTTAAAAAGATTGTTACATCAAGTTCTTTGTTGGATAAGTCTCTACAAAGATGACAGTGTTTCAAAGGTAGATTATAACTGTTAGACTTTTGCAGAGCTCACCTGGAATAGTACCTCTTCTTAAAGAGAGAAAACTGGTGTTTGGCTCATCTGCATGTGTGGAGCAGATGAAGAAATTTTCTTCTTTTAGTTGAAGAAATTCTGGAACTGAAAACATTGTCTTCTTCCATGGAGGGGATATGAGTGTGATTCTCCTAATTCCGTTGATTACCGTAAAATTCTTGTGAAGTCCCACTAAGCTGTAGAGGATAAGTGCTTTATACTTCAACCCAGAGCTTCCATCTCTCTCCCACCATCTTAATTTCAGAGTTTCTTTTGTTAATTATGTTGACCTGTCATTAGTCTATCACAACACCTGCTACAGCTAATTTTTCCATCTTCTATGATACCTTCAGTCTATACTGAATTATTGTAGACAGCTGGAAATTACAGTTGAAATGGAATCTGTTTAAGGACTCATATCTGAGGTATAAATGTGAACAGTAATGAACATCTCTTTGACTTTATATGTATAATGTGATAATCGTTTCTTTTCAGTCTTGGACAGAGTACAGAGCTTTTTACCACGGATGGCCCAGGCAAATGACGAGCTCAAAAAAAAAATGGTAACAGCCCCTGCTCATCAGTTTGACATTGAACATCTAGACAGTGAAACAGAAAAAGTTATAGAAATGGTAAATACATTTTTTTTTTTTACTTAAGCATCAATCTAGATGGGATTAAAATAACTCTCTGATCTTAGAATGAGTAATATGATAGATAAAGGGAAATCTTTACCATTTTCTGTGAAGTCTTTACCATAGTCTGTGATCTGCTGATTCAAAACATAGCTGTAATAAAGATGCTTATTTGGTTGAAATTTACATCCTGGTTTTCGTACTTGCAGAATTTAATCACTGGGGACAAAGTAGTTTAAGAACGGAATAAGACATGCCTTTGAATCAACAACTCTGAATCGAAAGTCACAAATTGTATTTTAAATCTCTCCTAGGTGATTTGGTTTAGAAACTGGACAATATAAGGCCTAGTAAGGCATAACAGAAGGCTTAGTGTAAGAGGCTTTCAGCTCTGCTCTGTTGGTATTTTTAGGAATGACTAGATCTTGGGTTTAGAAACGTTAGTGTTGTTGTGATTCTCTGTTGCTGGTATTTGTCTATTTATTTACAGTCACATAAATATTTTCTTTTTGGTTTTAACTGAAGGGCTGGAGCCACATGGTTATATAAGAAAACTTTATTATGAAGGTGATATATGTGCATGACCCAGCCAAATGCCTTCTGGCTAAGCAGACCTCAAAAATTATGGCTCTGTATATGGATATATGAGATCCCTTCAAAAACTGTCCTGGTGATTTAAACTGCTTGCTGTTTTAGAGTAGTTGCAGTGCTCTGAATACTATTATATTATAAAATATGAACTATATTGATAGATATATATCTATATGTGTTTATGTATTTGTCATGGCACCTTATGCACTGAATTATTTCATTTGAATTTTTTACTGAAAAATAGTTTTGATGCCTGCTGCTCATCAGTTTAAATACCCGATTTAGACAATCTGAGTTCGGCTATTGACTCTGTTCTTTCTTTGATAATGATATAAATATGGCCTTAGATTTGCTATAGGCCCATATAAATTGCAATTTAAATATTTAGGAATCTTCATGATCATCATAATCCTGGGAAAACCCAAAAGTCTTTTTTATTGTGGTAGTGTTTTTCTTATGGTAATACGCTGTTTAATGTGTTTGCCTTAACTTTACTCCAGTGATAGAAGTGCTGTAGTATGTGTGTGTATATAAATATATGTAGTATGTATAATGTGTTAACCAAAATCTATTTTTTTCAGAATGTGGCTGTAGTTGAACTGAGTGATTCTGACACAGATGAAGAGTTGTTGACGTCAGAAGACGACTCAGAATCTGATGACAATGACTCTGTAACTGATGAAGTGACAGTAGACAACATTAAGTTTCCCAAACAAAAGGGAGAAAAGGGCAAAATAGAAATTTTGGACAGCAAAGCAAATGAGTAAATCCATTTTATTTTACTTTAAAAAACCCCAAATCAACCAAGTCATGTTTTCTCACTTTGAAGAGTTGGCCCTTAAAAACACTTTGTTTCCAAGTGTAGCATCTCTCAGGATCCTGTCAAATGCTATAGTTTACATGGTGGAGAACTCAGGATCCACTCATGACTGGGGAAGGCTGGATTTCTGATGGATTAAGTGTGATTTGATTCATCAGATAACAGGGAAATCCACGTCATAGTAGATTACATGGAGAAAACAGCTAGAGTAAGGGCCACTTGAAAGTTAAAAATTCTCGGTTTGTTGCTTTGTTGAAGAAAGACTTTTTTTTAATAGGAAGATAGAAGTTTTTGCTTCAAAGGCAAGAAAGAATTAACAAGGAAAAAAGCTTTGGTTTTTATATTCCATGTCCATATTAAACATGATCTTTAGTACCTCAGAGGTATGTCTACATTGCATTCATGACGGTGACTGCTGAACACCAGAGCCATGGCTGAGCCCAAGCTGAGCCAGCCTGGGTAAGGACAGCCATGACCAGGGAGCTCAGCAAAGGGTTACTTACCCTGTGTGCCTGCACTGACCTCCACACCAGCTCGGGGAGGTTACAGGCTCATGTGGGAAACATGTGTGGCTGTGGTGCAAACACCCTCCATACTCAAAGGATCAAGGCTGCCTCTGGGGTGTTATGATAGCTTTAAGCTACACTTCTCATCCCCCAATTTCCCTACCACGTTTCCAATCTCCATTTTGTTAACAGCTCTCACTGACAGAAGGGTGAAAAGGTAAATTTTCAGCTGGCCTGTACTTAACTTGGCTTGACACAATTGTGAAACCAGAATCAGTGGAAGTCTGTCCCATTCATGCTTACCTCAGATTGATCAAATAAAATGATTTGGGCTATTGCATTTACTTCATAGATCAGTTTGCATTTCAGAAGTATCTGTCATGCTCCTGGATGTCATTGTTTCTTAAAGGAACTTTGTATTTTCTACACCATTAAAGTAAAATTTTCTATACTGTATTTGCTCAAATATTAAACTGTCATGACTCAAAACCTGAAGTTATTTATAGAATTTATTTTGAATCCTGTACTTAAAGTTCTAGTTTTAATGTTTCTGTAGTATTTGTGGTAAGAAATAACAAGGATTCTGGTCTTTCTTTTACAATGTGGCCTAAATACAGGATGGCACGATTTACTGATTAAACCATGGAATATTTTAGTGAAGGGGAAGGATGAGGATCAAAGAATCAGACTGCTGCCCTTAATAGCAGCCCACAGATAGACAAAGCTTTGGATGTTTTTGCATTCTAAGAGCAAGGAGTCTTAACAGGCTTAGTTAAATAAGGTCTCAATCTATAGAAAATTTCTTCCAAACTGAAAAAAGTTCTTAAGCAAACATCTGACCTTGGTTATTTTACAAGGGATTTTCCCACAGATTAAAAAGAACCCAAAAGTGTGAAATACCGAGTAACAATTGTGCAGTATGAAACAGTGATTACAGTCCATGTGCACAGACACAAAAAGTGATTTTAATCCATTTATGTAACCACCTTTCAAATTGCAGGCAGATCACACATTCTGTATCAACAAAAAGGTAGAAAATATTTTCAGTACCTTTAGCTTGATATGCATAGTTTAACACCAATATTGAACTCTGTATGTACTATACAAAGATCATAGTAAGTGCACTTCCTTGCATTGATTTACTTCTTATGGCACAAAGGTTTTCTGTACTGCTGAAAAGTCACCAGAGCAGAGTGTTTAATTGCTACTGTAGAACCTGAACTGGTTTATAGCAAAAATGGCATAATTAGTATATTTTTGTTCAACTTTAGAAGTCTAATGACTAAGGATTTAAAATGATCATGTGAACATTATGTCACAGAAATATGAAGTAGGTATGTGAGAAGTTATTCTTCAGTTCTATTTAAAAAAAAAAGAAACTGAACCATATTCTTGGGGAAATTGTGCTACCAGCTGTTGCTGCTACATAATTTAAATAACTTCAGGGCGATTTCCAAAAGCCATTGTCTATCAGATGAAAATTTGGACCTAATTTATAGAAACTTATCCATGGAATGAGTATTTTGTTTTGGTTTTTTGGTTGTAGCACTGCAGACAGCATATCCCTAGGTGTGGTATCAAGTGCTTTGTGTAGTCACCAAGATTCAAACTCTGCTGAAAGTCTTCCCAAGTGAAGCTGTTACTTTAATACTCCACAGTGATGGCTTTGGTTCTGAGATATTCGTGAAGAGCTTCTTCACCTGTACAAACACAATATTCACCTGTTAGAGCAACAGCTAAATGAATTTTGTCAGACTGTAACTATTATTAAGAAAAAATTGAAACACTGTAGCCAATATTTGAGTCCTTAAGGAACAATGAAGACTAATTGCCTTCCCACTGTGATTTACGGAACTGGTTGTACAAGAGGCCAGACCCAACAGATGTGGAAGAAAAAGGAACTGAGGTTTAACAAGCAGCTCCCCAAGCAGTAGCAGTCTTTAGATGGCCACTGGGGGCCCATAGCTGAATTTATGAACTTTGCTTCTCCTCTATTAAAGGTCATACGTAGAGAAGCTGTGTGAAAATCAGTAATCTTTTTTTTTTTCCTGACATCATCACTCATTTTTGTTTCAGGAAATGCCTTAGGAGATTCCAAAAGCATCTGCTGTGTGAATAAAATTTGGTTTCCCTTTTTTCTCTGCCATGAGGCTTGACCTGTCCAGACTTGCGAAGCTTCTTTGACAGAGTGCACTTCACTTTTCTAAAAAGTTGTTTTGAAAAGAAAATATTTTTAATGCATTTTTTTCTATGGCTGTTGGCAAATGTTGGTGACATTTTAAGGTATAAAAAGGTTTCCCATGCTCTTACTTAGAGGAGAGATCTAAATTAGCATTTTCTCTAAGGGAAAGAATATTTGGGCCAATAACATTGTTACCTGACAGCCTTTTGTAGCCTATACGTAGTTTATTTGTTTGCTCTCAGAGCAGTTGGAGAGGAATATTCTTAGTTATTTAGCAAATATACAGGAAAGGTTGAATGGGAGGTATTGAAGTGGGAAAATTAGGGAAGGAGAGGAAATGGATTACTGTAATTGGAGGAATGTAGGAGATGTAGGAAATGCACCCATAGCTCATGTTTTACTAGATACACTGTACCCAGGCATTGCTTTTTTCATTGATTAGGACTCTGAGACAAGAAATGAGGGAAGGAGACAACTTACCTAAATCTTTCCCAAAGCCAGACAGCTTAAATCCACCAAATGGTGCTGCCACATCAGTTTTGTTGTATGTGTTAATAAAAACTGTCCCAGCTTCTAGCTTTTCACTGATGTAGAGAGCTTTGTTTATGTCTTTTGTGAAAACTCCTGAAGCTAAGCCATATTCTGTGGCATTTGCCCGTTGCAATACTCCATCGACATCCCTGTGGGGGAAAGAAACTATTTAACTTCAACTAGGTAAAATAAACAAGTGTTAACAACCTCCCACCTTCAGTGTCATTGAAGCAACTTTTCATATGGCCTTTCTTCTCCAGTGAGCTTTTTTAAAGATGACTTATTAAGGACAAATCTGTGTGTCAATCTGACAGATCCACAGAAATTCACACCCTTGCTTCAAGTTTGTGAAGCTCATAAACTCACATTTCAAAGGTTAATATCTACATTGAGAAATGTTATGGGAAATGTTGCTACTGTACAACTTGGAAATTAGAGCAATATAAAAATGCCTGTAAAGCAGAGCATGGCAGCAGATGATGAATCAGTTTGCTAAAATTTTGTCCAGCTTTACAAGTTAATGCAGAATAAAAGCCAGAATTTAAACTGCTATCAAGACGCAACTTTTCAGGCCATTTCCAGAGTGCTATTTTCTATGTGCATCTCCATACAGCTTCAAGAATCAATATGAGTTTAAAACTTTAAAAAGTGTCTTAAGACTACAGAATTTGTGGATGCAAAGGATTATCTACATGGCTGGTTCTTAACTTTATTATCAAAGTGCAAAAGATGAAACCTGATGGAAATATTTATGTGAAGTTTCTATGCAGGGTTTTAATCTCATCTGTATGTTAAATAATTCTTATGATCTGGAATGAAAGATATTAGAAATGACAGTTTACTAAATATAAGAGAGGAATTTTTATTTGCATGAGTAATGTGTCAGTGTTACACAATACACAACACTGCAGTCTTCTGTAACAGGAAAAATAAGTAATTCCGCTGGGAAAAATACACACTTTGTAATTTGATGAAGCTGTTGCAATTACCACACAAACTTCACTGAAACATTTCACTGAATACTACTAGGTATTCAGATTGGTCTTACAAGATTTGACAAAATACTGTGTATGCTGTCACTTCTTCACTTAGGGTGAAAATGGGAAAATAAAGTTTCTAACAGTAACCAGAAGAGAACATACCCATTTTTAAATTTAGAGATGACCATCACAGGACCAAAGGATTCTTCCTGGGCGATATACATATGGTCTTCAACATCTGTGAATACAGTGGGTTCCATGAAGAAACCTAAAGAGAGGATAGAGCAGTATTTGAGTATGGTAAAAGTGCTTAAGGGTTTGCTGTCGTCCAGGCCATTTCTTGTCCCATACTTTGAGGTCATAAATAACTTGCAACTTGAAATAGAAAATAGATATGAATTAAGTATGAAAGGAAATGCATGCAGTTCAAGAGAAATGGCAGACAAAAGGGTAAAAGAATGGACTGTATTGATCAGTGACAACATGTGCTGTTCCCTGCCAGGCTGGAAGGTCTGTGTGCCACAGCCCAGGTGACTCCTTGGGGGAAGACCCTGTACTCTGACAGCAGGAACACAAGGTTACAGCAACTCACAGAGGCCACAGTTCTTCTTGTTACCCAACAAGAAGACAGATTGTAATATCTAAATATATTGTAATATCCCATATTTCATTTGCACAGCTTCTCATAATATGAGACTTGAAAGCTCAGTGGTATCATGGGCTTACCTGGTACTGTGCCCATGATACTGCAACTCTATAAAATACAGCTAAGACAATTGTGACAGCTCTTGCATAAAGTGTAAAAGTTCTAAATACCTCTGGAAAGTATTTTACCTGGTCTACAGACTTGTCTTCCTCCATACACTAGAGTGGCTCCTTCTTTTACTCCAGTTTCACAGTATTGCAGCAGCTTTTCCAAATGTGCCTTGTGATTTTGCGGACCATGATCTGTAGATCTGTCAAGTGGGTCACCTATTTTCATCTTTTTTATTTCTTCAACCTATGGGTTACCCAATTAAAATGAAGTTACATAACACAGCAATGTTGTTAAAGTGACCAGAAATTTGGAATGTTGCATTTTTTAGTGCTATGAAGATTGAATCTAATAAATTACTGGATTCTTATATATAATGCTTCTCCCTTTTTAAAATGACACTTTGCCTTTTGTTTCATAATCTCTAATTACTTCTGAAAGTTTTTGATGCTTTGTTCATGTAAAATATTAACTTTTATCAGTGGTAAATGACTTAAGACAATGATTTCCTGTTCTTAAGCAAAATAAATGAATTTTCCAGTGGCACAGCATGGTGACTATTGGATTTTTAATAGTGACCTTTGTATTATTCTAGCTATGCTTCCAATGTTCCTTTTTATTTTAACTTTACAGAAGCATTCTTCAATCACATTGACCTGAGTTCAGAAATTATTTGTAATCTTATTTTCCTAGTCAAATATGAACTATCATGGAAGGTACAATATCTATTTAACTGTCACTTATCTGTGCATCACTGGTGCAAATATCTCCCTTCAGTGCTTCCTTTTAACCCTGTGAGAGGTTCCTGAAAAGCAGCACTATCTATCATAAGCAATAATGAGAAATTAAGCAATTGAAAATAAGAAACACAAATGTCTATAAAACTAGTGGATCCTTCTGCCAGAGTAAAACATATGCCTAAACTTTAGTTCTTGAATATCTTACCACTTTTCTAACAAATTCATCATGAATTGATTCTTCCACGAACAGCCTGCCAGCTGCAATGCAGTTTTCTCCTTTGTTAAAATATACTGCTCCCATACCCTGATCAGAAAAAAACCATTAATATTTATATGCATTTTGTTCAGTCTCCCTTCCATTCTGTTCCCTTAGGTTGCATGCAGTGTTTGTGACCCCAGAAGTTTAATGCCTTATGTAAAAAGATATCACCAATGCAACACCTTATTTATGAACTTTGAACACAGTATGTCTGGTAGGGAAGATGAATTATTATGATTGATAATTTACAAATGATTGATTGATGAACTAAAAACTATATGGCAATAGGGAGCTCAATTCTTTGTTTTGTTGTAATTTCTAATGTATATTTCTTGTAGCACTGCCTTTTTGGGGCAGCACAAACAGTTAAATTTTTCTGGTATGAAGAAATATCTGAGTCTGTTTTCTAACAGATCTCAAGGTTTTTCATGCAAAGGATCCCTGGTATTTTTTTTTAGCAAGTCAAGAAGAATATTGCAATACTGTGAGGATGTACCACAAAGGCTTTGAATAAATTTTACTTCAAATTAACATCACCATTTTTACAGCTCTGTCAAGTTCACAGTCACTGAATATGATCAATGGTGATTTGCCACCAAGTTCGAGAGAAACTTTCTTCAGGTTAGCAGCTGCACTGTAAAAAATAAAAATAGACATATAAACCCAAAATAGTCATATAAACCCAATTTTAATATCTTTTTCCATTATTTCCTTTGAATCATAACTAGTGAAAATGTATAAACCTCTATTTTCCAGTAGTGACTTAGCAAAATTCTACATAGTGGTAAACAAGGATATGTAGTTATGCTTTTTCATTACTGCTACATGCACAACGTATCTAGTAAGATACTTCAGAACCAGACTAAGCAGGGTTTATTTATGAATCTTTTGCTGAGAGTACCTCTTCATGATCTGTTTACCAGTTGGTGTTGAACCAGTGAATCCAACTTTGCGAACATCTGGATGTTCAGAGAGGTGCTGTCCCACTAAGCCACCTATCAGGGTGAGGAAAGCAGTGTAACTGGATGGTACATGGACAATTTTTACTACTCCAGCAGCAGCACTGTAACACAGAAGGAGCTTACACTACAAATCAAATACAGTATCGCATCCTTATTTATATTTGCAGATTTATTCTTATGACTACAAAAAACTTGGAGCCCATTAGTGTCTCCAAATTCTCCCATCTGTCTGGACTAAAGATCTTCTGAATATTACACTGTAGGTGGAATAATCTAATTTGTAACCAAGCCTGACCCATATAATTACTTTGTCTCTTTTCTTCCTTCAGGGGAAGGAGGAAAATTATGACATCAGGCAACACAGTATGGCCTATGAATATGCATTTTACCAGCTTGCTCTAGGTCTCACAATCATACCTGATGACATAATTAGGAAAAAATAATGAAGCATTACAATCAAGAGAAACATGTTTCTCTTCAATACATTTTTTTCTAGAGTGTTCATGTCAATTGTGTGAAATTGTAAAGGGTGTAGGCTGACAGCTTCTACCATTAACTAAAGCCAGATTTTTCCAACTATCTTCTGGAAAAGTGAAATTGCTAAATGAAAAGATGCAAGCCTAGTACTTATGAACATACCTATGTAATAGATCTTCAAAAAGGTGAAGAAGTTCACCAGTTTTAGCATGACCTCTCCTAGAAAAAGGATGAGTTGAAGTTTTACCTGAACCAGGCAGAATATTTATAACGCCCTTAGGAAATCCAGCTTTAGCTGAGAGTTCTGCAAACTTCAAGGAAGTCAGAGGTGTGACCTAAGTAGAAACATTTAGATTAGGTCTCCTATTTTAATCAAATGCATAATGATACCTTTTACATTCAGTACATCTTAGTTTTGATACAATATTCACCTTCGTAGAATTAGAAGTGATGGCTTCTCATGGAAAATAATTTATTCTTGAAAACAAGATTAGCACTGGAGCAGAATTGGAGTCAATCAACACTTTGTATCACCATGGCAGTTTGGATTATTACAAATGCACTTTCAAATATATGACAGTCAACCTATGGGTGAAATCTGCTATATTGCCTAAATCATTTTGCCTGAACAGGGGCATCTGAGCCATCTGTAAATTTCTTTTTGCTCTTACCTGAGCTGGTTTGAGTACAAGGGTATTGCCTGCAGCCAAGCATGCTGCACTCTTCCATGCAAGCATCATCAGTGGGTAATTCCAGGGGATAATAATTGCACAGACACTTCAGGTAGGGAAAAACAGGGAAAGATTATATATTTGATGGCAGCTTTTCTATGGCTTTTCTGCATGTCAAGGCTGTCACTAAGAAGAAAATGATACTCACCCAATTGGCTCCTTCTTGGTGAATGTTAGATTATGGTTTGGCCGGGCCTGGTTAATTGGAATTGTAGCACCCTATAAGAAAGAGGGACAAATCTTCACACTTTTATAATTGTAATTTAAATTTATAATTTTTATTACAAATACATTTGCCATGTAAGTATGTTTCAGAAAGCTACAGAACAGGCTTCAAAACCACAAGCATTTTTGCATCAGGAAAGAAGCACAGATGCTTCTAATGTATGATTTCCTGCTGTGGATATTGGAATCAAGTCCTGATTGTCAGCTGGATGAAATAACAGCATAGATAAAAAAAAGTATGGGAGAACATAAAGCAAGGGTCTGATGAACAAAAAAAAAGCTGGATGATATTCTTGATTGATCTTAAAGATACTGGAGGAAATGCTCTTGAATGTGTGCCACACACTGTGCCATCAAGCAAACTCACTACCCTTGGTCAGACTGTAGCAAAACACAAGTCTCTGTGCACTTACTTGCATGATAAGCACAGTGATATTCTGTCCCATGAATAATCAAGAGCTGACCAAGCAAGTATACCCACTGTGACACCTCAGCTGATTTCTTAGATATTTGGAGCCACACTCTAAATCCATATTCTCCAGCTGGAGGTGGACTATCGTTTTGTATTGACAGGGAGACCCATTTTAGGTAAAATTCTAATTTTACTTTAGTTTTTGATTCCTCAGTTACTTTTTCCTTTTACTACTTTTGGGCACTGTTTCTGAAGAATAGCAATAAAAAAGAAGTGTAGAGAAGAAGCACTGCCTTTGATAATTTCCTTTACATATTCACTTACCTGAATTTTGTCACACCATCCAGCAAAGTATCTGAATGTTTGCACAGACATTCCAATATGAGTCTTCAGAGCTAAAGTGTAGACAGCTCCTGAGTCAATGGACTCTATTGTCGCTAACTCTTCTTGATGTTCTTCCATCAGGTCTGCAAGTCTTTAATACAAAAGTTAAAAATCCATATCAAAGGGAAATGACATCTAACCACTGACAGTCTAAAATTATATTAAGTGTGGCAAAGAAGCATAATCAAAATAGCATTCCCACTAAAATTGGAGGTGGAGCCACAGCTCCTTAACATCAGGAACGGGTTGAACAATTGCCCATTAGTCTTCACACTGGCTGTAGTAGAGACTGAATGAAGACATGAACTGTGCAAACTCATTTGAGGTGTAAATAAGACTGTAGTAAGTATTACTAAGTTGATAATGACTGTCAAACTGTCTCAAAAATACATCTGCATAGATTGGTACCTGTACTTATGAGGCACTACTGTTAGTTTAGTTGTCCCTTGTTCAGGTCTGTTTCCATCAAGGAATTTTCACATTCAGTCCTTCACATTGTCTCGCATGCATTAATGTTTCTCTTCAGCTTCCTTCTGTGATTTGGTTCTCAGACATATAATCAATGCTCCCGTGTGATTTTAAGAGCTTAAAAAATGCATTTGAGATCTTGTAAAGAGTAGTCAAAACTGGATGTGAAACGTGTGAAATTTTTCCCATTATGTAAATTCTGGCCATTTAAAGCATTTGCAGAGATGTGGGGAAATGGTCTTTAATACCTGTTTTAAGTGTATCTTGGAGACCCAGTGTGCTGGTTTGGTATTAATTGACTTTTGGTGAGCAGGGAAGAAGCCAATCATGGAAGTGATTTTCTAAGAGAAGCCACTAGCAGTTTCCTCAGTGCCTAACAAAACCAATCAGTGGCTAGTTTTGAATACTGACACTTTGTTAAACCACTAGAAAGCTGAACACGCCTTTGTGAACACACATACTAAAAATGAATAAACCCAGGGAAAGCTCTATTACTTATGGACCTTGAACAAGTAACAGGGCACTGGCCCTGCTCTGCCTTGTGGCCCGTGGGCCTGGCGGGGCCGGGCGGGGCCCTGCCGCTGCTGCAGGGCTGGCTGGGCCGGGTCCCCCCACCCCGAGCGCAGTCAGAGCAGCCCACGGCTCGACCGAAATTCTTCCGCTGCTGAGTTTCACCAGAAGCTGCCGGGCAGGGGGAGGAGAAGCCATCAGCCCGCAGCTGAAGTTGAACGAAACAGGGGCCAGCGACCAGCCATGCGGCCAGAGTGGCTGCCACAGCTCTGACCAGGCCCCCTGAGATCCTGGTACAACCGCCAGCACGGCCTGAAATCTATCATCATGACTGCTTTGGCCACTGCCCAGCAGAAACCACCATGACCATCCTCAGGCCCCACACGAGATATTAATTCTTTCATTGCACAGATGAAACTTGCAAAACATCGATCCTCTCTCAAGTGAGAGAAAAGGACAGCATGAAGACACGTAGAGAAACAACATGTAGATGCCAAGGTCAGCATGAAAGAGAGAGTCAAATCCGCGATGGAAGGAGAATGAGAAGATGCCTCAGTCTTGGACTGAAATTCTTTTAGTAAAGCTATGGAGATGGACTATAATACTCTAAAATATCCCTGTGATTAATGAAAAAAGTTGGGGGGAATGGAGTGTTCAAACTGTAGGCATGAGCGAAGGCGTTCATGCTGAAGCAAGTAAATGTTGAAATAGCCGTGATCTCATGAGAAGTTTGAACAGAGAGATACAAAAGTGATGAAGACCCTTTGCCCCCAGGGAAAGAAGAAGAAGACCTCTGTTCCCAGAGATTAAGATGATCTCAAAGACAGATGAAGAGAACCTTTTCTTTTGAGCAGCTCATCCTTAAAATAGTAACCCATGACTTTGACATGGCCCATAAATGCATCTGTGGGGAGACTGCATGAAACGGGAGGGACTTCACAAAAGCAGATTTCTGGGTGGTTGCTATTTGTGAGAATTGAAGCCACGAGAGAACTGTTTCTTGTGGAGAAGTCTCCATGGCATGGCAAGAGAGACTCCTCTCCCTAAGAGAACTGATGAAAGACTATTGTAGAGGTGGTAAACAGTGGGAAAGAAAAGAAGGTTGTGGGGGGAGGAAAAATGTTCTGGAGGTTTTATTCTGATTTTTTTTTTCTGTTAATAAAGTTTTCTTTATACCCTTTAAAGTTTTGAGCCTGCTTTGCTCTTCTCCTAATCCTACCTCACAGCACAAAAGGAGTAAATAATTCTAGTGGGTGCCCTGTCATTTAGCTGGCGCTCAACCCAACCCACCACATTATTTGATGCGTTGGCCAGGAAATCTCAAATTGGAGAACCAAAACGACTACGCCCAGCTACAGGTCAGGGCATTGGCCGTGTTGTGTAAGAAAATGGATTTGGGCATGTCAGGGACAAAGGAGAAGATTCCATATAAAGTGTGCTTAATATCTTCTATTAATGATTCCTTAAGACAAAGCAGCAGAGCTAGAAGCCTTAATGGCACACATATTTGGTCTTTGGTTCAGCACTCAAAATCTCCAGTTTGAACAGAGACCAGAGAAGAAGGGGCCTTATTTCAATTAAGGTGGTCCAGAGAGAACTTTTATCCACTGAGAATGGTTTGAAACAGAAACACTCTGGTGTTTTATCCTAGAGAATAAGTTCCCTAAGCAAAGCGTTTAATCCAGGGATAATCTGTGCAGTGTAGGAGAACTGTATTTTCCAAATACCTAATACAGCTTTCTTGCAAATCTTCCAAGTGTAAAACAGAGCAGTAGTTTTCACATCTTAAAATTTTCTCTTTAGGACAGGGTTAACTTGGTCTCTCAAGCACTCTACATTCCTGATACAAATTAAACACAAGTTTATGCATGCTTTGAATATGTGAACACTTGTGAAAAACTTAAGTGACCAGGTGTTTTTAATGTTCAGTTCTGACTTGCCCATTTTCTCTTGTGATGACTGCTAACTGTGTAAGAGTCCTGCAGGCCTTTTTCTGTGGCCTGGCCACACACTTTATAAGACAAGCAGATTTTTTGGCTTTGCTTTCATTATTTTTTGCTAAGATTCCTGCAATGTCTTGTAAAACGTGGCATTTTTCAGCAACCTGAAAAATTAGCTTCTTTACTCATGTCTACTCATTCATTTGCATGTTTAGACCTGAAAAAGCAATGAAAGCTTTTCATATAGCCCACAAAAGAGGCTTTCTTTCTAGGAAAGCTCTGGTGCTTCTAGTCACGTGAAGTTTTGCAACACAGTGTTCTCCCTGTGCTTGTGAGAAGCATCATACTGCCTATAGAGAATCTGTAATATTTGGGGGGTCATTAGCTGCCTCCAGTATCATGCTCCAGTATCTACTCAGTATTATGATCTTTCTAAGATCACCTCTTCCCCTTCAAGAATCAAACCTCATCATTAAAATACCATTAATTCAACAAAACCTCTGCTTATCTTCTGAACTAATAGCAACACAACCAAAAATAAGAAGCAGGCATTAACTAGACACAATAAGACAGATACAAAAAAGAGATAAAAGTGTCTCAGGTAAACGTTGGAATCAGCTTAGAGAATTTCTGCACAGGACAATTCTTCCATTACAGTCAACAACACATCTCCTACAGTGGGTCTTTAGCCAGATGCTGGCATTTGATCCTGGAAAAATCTAGCATCAGTTACAGTCTACTTCAAAATTAGTGGCAATGTAACTGTACGGGCACATTCAGGCAGGTTTAGCAAGGTCAAATCTCTGCCTGCCTAACTCAGGTAATTGTTTTTAAAGCTTAGTCTCATTTACATGGAAGGACGGGGGTTTACAAGGGAATTCTTAATCCTTGCAATGAAACTCATATAGATTAAATGAAGACATCAAGTATTTAAAACATATTTTCCTCAAATTCTTTGCTTCCATTCATAAATAACAATGAAAGAATGGTGGCAGTGAGAGACCACAAGATTATTCTCTGCCACAAGAAATGTTGGCCAGCTAAGACCTGAGGCTGGTACACTGAAGTCAATCAGGGGGTGAAAAGATGGCTAGTCTGGATCCTTTGACAGTGGGATTATGAACATCCATCACATTCAGAAAATATATACAACAATTCTTCAGAGAAACAAAACAAGACTTGAGAAAATGAAACAAATGCAAGCTGTCTTGTACATACCTGTACATGAGTCGCCCTCTTTCCCTCGCATTCATCCTTCTCCATTCACCATTTTCAAATGCCTCCTTTGCTGCTGCCACTGCCTTGTCAACATCAGCCAGTGAGGCAGAAGATACGCTGGCTATTACCTGTGCAAAGGTAGCATTGTGTTAGCTCAAAAAGAAACATTGGGATGCAGAGTGTTACTCCTTCCTCCCAAACTTCTTGACTGGATATAAACAAATACTTAATATCTTCAGCCGTGGCAGTTGTTGTGGATGAGCCAGGCTGCAAAAAGTTCAGACACAACTGAGGTGGCAGAATTTGAAGAACTCTGTAGGGACTCAAATTCCTAAAGCTTTCTTCTTCAAACCAAGGGGCATTGTCCCACTGGATCTCAATCTCTCTTTCCGTGTGTAAAACCAGAAATGTGATATTACAAAAGCCGGAAGTCTTCATATGTGGTATCACAATCAAATATCTAAACATGCTGAAACAACTCTCACATGTTCCAGGAATGGAGGTTCTGTTATCTTGAACCACCATAAACACACAGTATTTTATAATAATAATTATAATTATGTGTTCTATTAATGTATTATAATAGGTGTTCTATAAATAAACACCTTGTAAATCCTTGCTGCAGTATAGCAAACAGGACTCAGTTTCTTCATGCAGAAAAGTCAATTCTTTATTCACATCACTCATTTTTATACAGTTTTCAAAGACCTCATGTCCTATTCCAACTGGCTAGTAGTTTTCTTGCCACTCACTTCATTGGTTAGTAAATGGCATTTTACATGTCCATCAAATCTCTCTTTTCCTGGATAGTTTACATATCTTCTTCACTGATTCTCATGGGATCAGTTTGTTGTTTTTGCCAGTGCAAACTTTTTTTCGTCACAAGAATAAATTGTTGTGCTAACTTACCTTCATTCTTATGATTTTTTTCTCATGGCAACAGATTAGCTGTTTGATGCACCCAGCCAAATCAGCAGGCCTAAACCATGATATTATAAGGTCTTTCTTATGTAAGATTTCTACTTGTATATGACAAATCCTCATACAATATTGTTATGACTTTTATTCCATTCTATAATGAGTTTCAGGAAAGGGTTCAGAGTCTGACTTCTGATGATAATGAAATTTGTGTCATTGATTTCAGTAGACTTTATTTACTCCAGAATTAAATGGCAACTACATGGACATCAAAATCACTTCTCTTATTTATAACTCACAGTTATGGGTTGCTCAACTGATATTGGGTAGTTCAAGGCTGAAGTGCAACAGTATGTGTTTTCCTATTGCAAAGTTGTTTTTCTTACTGGGAATTTAAAGGGACATTTTAATGTCAAACTTACCCTAAGGTAAAAAAAAGTTAAAAGAAAAAGAAATTGGTTACTGATGGGAAATATACCAAATATCCTAAAAGAGGCACATCCTTAGCAAATAAACTTCAGCAATTTCTGTTTGCAAAGCTAAACAAGAATGAAATCAAGGTGAAATATTCAGCTGGGTATGAAAAGTGATGTAATAATTGAAGTGGAAGTAGGTTATTTTTGCTTTGCAACTTGACTCAAATGGAAAAAGTTGTAGAATACACAAAATGTGAAGTAAATTGAAACTTAAAATTATTTCTAGAGATTTTTCAATTTAGTATATTGTTTTAAAGTTAGCAATATCTGGGTAATGTTTTCAATTTTTAATAGGCAGAAACAATGAAATAAACGGGTATCGATCATATTTAGAAATTACTTACTGATCCATCTGCTGGATTTATAGTGTCATATGTTTTTCCATCATCAGCATCTATAAATTTCCCATTTATGAAACATTGGTATGGCATATTCACAGTCATGTTGTTCATGTTTTTTGAAACCTGGTTGAAATAAACAACAAATGATTTTAAATTTATAATAACTAATATTTTAATGTAGCTTAACAAGCATTTGATATCTGCAGCCAATATCCAGACACATTTTAGCCTGTATATATGGCTGTTAGAAATAAAATGTAATGGGAACCAAATACAAATATAGTAGTTTATATAACCAAGTAGTTCTTTGCTTTCCTACTGCATCAAGCAGTCTCATAAAATGCATTATCTGCCCTCCCCTAAAACCCAAGAAAGACTAAGCAATAAGTGAAAATAAAAGGTCTTACATAATCAATGACTATTTCTTCTTCTTTGTCTTCTCCTCTGAGTTTTCTGACAGCCATCTGAATAAAGTCTGCAAACTTAGTGGCCATATATACATCTTCATTCTGTAGCTGAAGTCCACTATGCTTCTGTTTGATCTCTTCTAGCATTCTAAAGATTTTGAAGAAGGAGTAAGTTTAATTAAAAATGAAAGAATTCTCCAGATAATTGAATCATTAGAAAGTCAAAAGGGATCAAAACAGGGTCTCAGTTTGTATGCATGTGAATATGTGTGTGTGTTTCTCTGATAAGGACACAAAAGTTATGCATTTTCTTGAAATCTGTTGGTTTAATTGTGGATGCTATAAAAAAGAAAATGCCACTTCTGGAATACTCTTAGGTAAATTTTGAAAATTAAAAGAAGATATTGATATGCCATTGGAAAATAGTATTTGGGACTACTCCAATGAATATATGGAGGACTTTGAGACTGGTAAGTAATCAGCACAATAATCAGTTTGTTTAAAAATGCTGGTTTTGTATTATGATCTGTGTTGCAAAAAGGAGGCAAACGAGGTGACACAAGCCATGACAAACTCAGTGCATCTTTAAGCATGGGCTCAGTTCTTTCTGTGAAAGGCTTCTCTTTCCCTCTGGGGAATTCTTTGCTCAGGTTCTCAGTCAGTCCCCTGGACTGGAGATACCTGTGGCTGCACACAGACAGGTTTGAGCATCACCATCCTCCCCTGGGCATGATGTTCCCGAAGTTAAGGGGAATTTTCCTTCAGTGGAAAGAGCAGGATTACACCAATATCTCATGACTTTGGGAGAAGAACTGTACATGTTTTAACTGTACAGGTAAGAAAGGGAATAGTAAGAGTATTGGAAAATATAGAGGGATTACTATTTTAACACCACTGATTTAAAGGCACCATGACAACTTTTTTCATTAACTTTGGGTTTACAATTTTGTTATTTTGAATAATCTTACCTGACAACATGCATAGAGGATGCTCCAGATTTGAAGAAGTCTGTGGAATCCTCAATCACAGCAACATTGCTTAAAATTCCCTTCCAAATAGCCTAGTAATACATAACAGGGGCAATAATGAATAATCCTGTAATCACAAAAAAGTATTTATCAAACTGTATTTTCTATGGTATCTGTGCCTACAACATATATTATTTCAAAGGTTTCTAAAACACAAAGTTATTTTAAGAGACTCTAAAACAGTCTGGAGACATTATGTCAGGAAATTTTTCAGTATAATTAGATGATGAAAATATAGTATTTTGTCCATGGTAATTTTATCCAATCAGGTAAGAAACCTGAATGGTGTAATGCTAAAAATTTTCAGGCCCCTTTTTAAAAGATTTTTTATCCTTCAAACAGTAAGTCCCCATTGCATTACAGAATGTGTCATCAGTATAGGCAAGGACAGCCTGGGGCACTTTATGAATGGATTGATGGCATTTCAGGCACCTGGCCAAAGCTGAGAAATAGTTTAAGCTGCATGGCTGAGATGGAGAAATAAACAGTTAAATAACTGGTAATGTAATATTTCAATTAATTATAACTGAGTTGTAGAGTTAGCAGGCAGTGTCACCAACTGATGAGTTTATACTTCTTTTCATAATTTTCTCAGTCATTCAATAGCTCCAGGCAGCATTTGGGTTGCTGGCAAGCAGTTCAAGGTAATCTTGAAGCAGCAGCTTAAAATATTAGTACATGAAGCTGACTGACCTGTGCCAAAAGTTAATAACTCTGCAGCAGATTTAGCACAAGGGAAGACATCTGTGATTCATTTGCTCTGGCATAAAGCTTTAATGACAAATGTGGCTTGACACTACCAAGGGATGGATTTCAGGAGCGGGCAGAAAAGTTCCTCTCTGGCTATGAGGGTTTTCTGCTCCAGCTGTTCCATCCCTCTGACAGGCAGCCCCTTGTGTGTGGTTGTGGCAGAGGAGACAATGCACACAGGTACTGTAAGAAAACTACTGCCTTTTGCTTTCAGAAGGCTGTTCTGAGACTCCCTGGAGTTTGTCCAACAGGCCCATTCTGAGCACATCCTAGTGATTAACACCACAGTGAAGAAAGGATTCCAAGAACTGTCTGAGTCTGCCAGTGTTGAAAACATCATTTCTGTGAAGTGAAGCTCTGCTTGTTTTTCCTCACTCCCACCTTCATCATTCATAGATATTTACCATTACTGATCCTGCAGTCACTGTTTTTGTATCACTTGTATGTGAAAGGAAACTTTGTAAAGTGAGACAAATACACCAGTGAATTCCCAATTCCACCGGAATTAATATCAATAACTTAACCTTTACCCCCATATACTTTGAGTACATTTTATAAAAAATTTATTCACATGACTAAACAAAAGATGTGCCTTGCCAAAAAAATGTATGTAATACTTTTGTCTGAAAAATATCCCACTAAAGCAGTTTAGTGAATTACTCTGATATCTTCTGCAATCTTTTTCTCCTCTTCTGTAAGTTCCAGGGCAGTTGTTTCATCAGCAGAGAAGTATTTAGATGCAGGGATCATTTTTCCATCTTCAAACTGCAGATTTCTCACTAGTACCTGAAAAATGAGAGGATATGATTTTAAATTATTTGGGAGGTAGAACATCCTTGGGTGAAGAGTTTTCAGGCATTAATAGGGTCATTGAAATAGTGAAATAAATGGCTTGCAGGAAAGCTGATATGATGCAGGCAATTTAGCACAGGCCACTCGTACCTGTCTTTCAGATTCTCTCCTAGCATGAATACATTTCACTCCATATAGGAAATGATTACGGATTGAGTGAAAAGTAAAACATGAATGTCTTCTCTATAGGATGGTAGAGCACAGATAAACTCAAAGTGAATTAGCTGTCAGTTATTAGCATCTGGATTTATCTAGCTTGACAATTCCACAGTTGCCCTTCTTGCTAAAACTATTCCATCCATGCTTATGTTTCCCAGACTGAGCACTTACCATCTTCCCATCATTTCCAAAAATGACTAGACCATTCTTTGTCACAAGTCCTGGTCTTGAAGCACCTTTTATTGCCAGCTCTTGTCCAGCAGGCACTGAAGCATCAAGTAATGATGACCCATAAAAAGTAACCACCTAAAAAGAAATGTAATTAAAAGCACACAGGTTCCAAATGTGCTGTAAAATTTTAATAATTTTATGATACTGTTTTGAAGGTTTAATATAATGGAAATAAAATATAATTACCTACACCTGGAAAACATGTTACAACATGTCTAGATCTTTGCCACTCAGAACATGTAAAACTTTGCACATTGCCTAAACCTGCAAAGCAGCTGAGCTGTAACAATGTGCATGCTGCAACCAGTGCAGGAAAGGGAGCAGCTTTTGTCAGTGCATGCCCAGAGTGAGGGACCACTCACTGTATAAAATCTCATAGATTAATTTCTGCAAACTATTTAGGCCCAAATCACCTTAAAATGAAACCCTCTGTTATTTCAGCAGCTCAGAGTGTTCCATTTTACTATCAGTACTGTGATGTTGGCCACTGTACATGGGCTGTATTATACTGTAATGCTTACCTGCTTCCCAAAATGATTGTCAGAGTTTGGTTCTACTCTTGGTACCGTTGTACCATGTCTCTTTTTTTTTTTTTTTTCAGATATTGTACTTTAATTTCTTCAAATTAAAGGAACCTGTGATTAAAAAACTCTTAACTACTGCGTACAGTAGTTACTACAAGTTACTACTTGTGTTCTGTGTATTTCTTTAGGTGCCTGTTCTAGATACACACAAAACATATAGTTATCAAATTAGACCCACTCCAATGTAACAGCCATTTGTATTCACCTGTATACAGACATCTTTGATTTTATAATAAAAAAGAGTCAAAAGGAGGGTATTGAGAAGAATATTCTTCTGGTTTTCAGAGCATACCTGTCCATTTATTGTTGTCCATGCTCCAGGCACTTTATCATGCCCTCGAATCCAATTGTGCAAAGCTGCTGCAGGTTGGTCCCAGGAGATCTAGGAAATCAAGACATGCCAGGATGCACCACCATCCAGATGCATCTTCCCAACCAGAAACAAGATCATATAATGCAATAGGGGTGCTTAGATAAAATAATTCTTACATGAGAATTCAGTTAATTTTTTTATCTGTTGTTTATATGGCCTGTGTTATTTTTTTGGCACTAGAAGGAAAGATGCAAAAACTTCCTTTTCCTAAAATTGAATGTATTTCTAGTAGAGAATTTCATAGGGCCTGATGACAAACAGAGTGATCTTGATTCAGTGTTGTATTCACAAGTATGGTGGCTTATTAAGAATCCACTGAAATTGCAGCTGCCTCTTAGCTGCCTGTACATGATCCCAAATGGGACACCAAGTTTCTAAATACATGTAACTGCTGAAAGGAAAATGGAGCTTAACCTAGGGCTCTGTTACATGCATCCTAAGAGGTATCTCAGGAAAAAGAGGTGAGGAAACAACTCAGTTAAAATTAATGTTAACTTCATATTGCTGTTACTGTAATCTGAGTTAATAACTTTTCTAGTGCTATGCACAAAAAACCCCAGTTTTACTTCACATTACCTCTGCATTTTCCTTTTTCTGGATCCCTTCATATGTTGCCCCTTCTTTAGGCTGAGGTATACGAGGGGCCTTACCATCAGCAATTAGATGTACAGCTTCCACCTACATGAAAAAGTAAAAGATTCAATGTTAGCTTGGGTCACCTTTTTTCCTCAGTCATACTTAGGAATCACAGCAAAGGACTTTCTGCCACAAGGTGAATTGGTTTGGGTTTTTCTAAACCTAGTATTTCCAAAATTAAGGGACAAGTGCTGCCCTGATTAAACATGTGTGTTTCCTTGAGCTTCTTTGACAAAGGAAATAGCCTCCAAAATTTCATGGGAGTACCTAGTAACCAAACTTAGAGCAGCTGTCTGAATTCTCCAGACCAAAAATGTGGCTCAATATGATTACATTCAACTTTTTCCTTTTTCTCTCTGCAAAAAGTTAATTTTCTGCATTTAAATGGAGGGAGAAAAAAAAATCTCTAAGGAGCAATGCTGAATATTTTTTGTGCATTCTTATACTCACTTCAAAAAAAATACAAAAAATGACAAGCATAGAAAATCCAAAGCCAATCCACCAGAACTCTGAGCTTCAAACACCATGGTGCCCTTTTTTCTTAAAAATCTCACACCTAATTTTTTGTTGTTGCTGAGCCTTCAAAAGATTTTGTCTTGTAAAAGCATTTAAGAAACCTAAGGGAAGAGCCACATTCTGAACAAATTCAACTTCTTGCCATCTGTGGAAACCGAATATGCTCTGCCTGCTGTCAGCAACAAATATTCTGAGATCACATCTTCAGCTGTTGTGCAGCCGCACATCTACAGTGAAGTCTAGGATTTGGCTGTGTATCACAACCTCTGTCTTTCCAAATGCATACATCTTGTCTATATTTCCTTTGCTTTCAATCTCTTTTCCTCTTAAAAAGCTGGTATTTAGAACAGCTAAACATACCATAGCCTTTATTCCTTCTGGGAAGAGAAACCGGTTATATAGGTCATCCACAGTATCATTTTGGCCAACATCACATTCTCGCTGCAGAAGTATTGGTCCAGTATCCAAACCATCATCAGCCCAAAAAATAGTAAATCCTGCTTTCTTATCTCCTTGAATTAAAGTCCTGGGCATAAAAAAAAGACTTACACTAAATACAGACAAAATGAAAGTAGTTAGGAATATCAACTCACATGTTACACATTCATTTTCTTCAGGAAGATAGAAAAGAAAATCCTAACAATCTTTGCTATAGTTTCACTGCTCACTTCACAGTCAGGAACCCACAGTTTTGACACTGTTGATGCATGGTTTCCACAAAGTGACATAGGAAATGATGCAACTGAAGCCAGGCTGTCTCACACAGTTCATTGTGATAATTATTTTTAAAGTATTAATAATGGTAAGACAGAGTAAAAGGTGTGCAACAGTTATGACAGAATTTGAAAGATGGAAGCATCTAACAGAATATTATCTTAATAATTCATGAATATTTAGTGTAATCAGCTAAGCCTCATGGCTCACCTGTAGGTCAACAAGGGAAGTACATTTATCACATAGCTGAAAAGGAGTTAATCTCAGAGTGGAAAATTATGGATATGAACTGTTTAAGGAAAAGTTATTCAGGGAATTAAGGCTATCCAGCCAGATTCTCAGCTGCTGTGCATGAACATTGCTTACATTAGACATGTGCTGATTTACATCAGCTCTGCATCCAAAGTGAACTTCAGCCACCTAAAATTTTGCAGTTCTCCTTTGCCATGTGTCTCAGAATGACAGAAAATCAGACTGAAATGTGTTTAAGGGAGTAACCAGAAATGGTGAGAAAAATATTTCCTGCATGGTTTTAGCCATTTGTCTGCATGCAAACACCAATTCTATTTTAAGTAATACATATCTCATGTAAGTATTCCCTCAGCAGTCCATGTTATAACAGGATTGTCTGATTCTGGATTATACAAAGGAAAATTCATTATTAATTATAAGCACTGAAAGTTACATTATTAAAATGAGTGAAATACACTGAAGTACATATGGGCTGAACAAGGGACAAACTCCAAAGACAACTGGAGGAGTTGGCAGATATAACAGAAGTGAAATCTTACAGAAGTTTGGCTAGCCCGTATCAGATCTTTCACATATTTAAGCAGCATTTCTTCTGTTTTTCATTATGTGAAAATTCCAGAAGAGCACTCTTGTGAGAAATGGATATCCTCAGCATGAAGGAGAAGGTTTTATGAGCAAATGTTTCTGATGCTGAATAGGTGTCAAGGTAAGAACTGTGTGCCCCCTCCTCTGCCCACCAGCTCCCTCCACAAAGGGCTGCTGATAAGAGTGGCAGCAGCTGGAAAAGACTGTAAAAGAAGTGAGTGAGGAGCCCTCTGGGCCCCAGGGCCCTTGTTTGTACCTGGTTATGTTTAGCCATGCCTAATTTTCAAAGATTTGTTTGGTTGTACTGTGGGGATAAAAGGGGTCTGATCAGCACCAGGACTGTAGCCACAATATATGAAAGTAGTGATTAGAGCAAGGGATGAGAGGGTGAAACACAAGAACAATCAGCCACAGCCAAATCCTACTTTAGTTTAAAGGCCTCAGGACAATGGCCTTTACTTGAGAAGGACAGGAGCAGATAGATTCCTTATTCAAAGTGGAACAAGGCACAGTGATACCACACTGCAATACATTCCCATTTCTGCAAACCTTTGCCTCAAGGACTTCCTGAAAGAGTTTGTATCTACACCTTCCTATGAACATCTTGATGAACTTCTCATCCATAAAAGCATTCTTTTAGAGCTCTCTAGATATGAGGTTGCACAATTTAATAACAGACAGCATGGAGTAAAAATACCTCCTTTATTTGGAAAAATCCTACTACCTGATGTCTTTGCTAGCTGCTCCCTGACTTTTGACTAGGATGAGCAATCATTCCTTATTCACCTTTCCATGTCTTTCATGGCTTAACACACAGCTAGCATATGTCCTTCTCAATGACCTTTTTTCCAGTCTAAAGACTACATCATTTGTCTCCAGTCATCTGAAAGCTGTCCCATACCCTTGACCATCTTTCTTAGCCTTTTCTGAACTTAGCTAGTTCATGTTCCAGCTGAGATGGAGACAGTATTTAAGATCACAGAATCACAGAATATTCTGAGTTGGAAGGGATCCACAAGGACCATTGAGTCCAGCTCTTGAATGAATGGGTCCTGCCATGGTGTCTTTTTTAAGTAACCACAATTATCTTTAATACTGTTTACATATAGTCAGGTGGGGTTTCCTTTTGTGTGCATTGTGTTATGCTTTTTAGCTTTGAATTTGACCTCTCATTTTCTTACTCTGACATTTATCGCATTTACTCATTTGCACAGGAAGTGTATTCCTTATTACAGATTGAAATCAGAGTCATTAATCTGAAGTTTCCTGGCTTTCTCTTTCAGCTTTTTTAAAACTAATATTACTTTTGCTATTTCCCAGTCACCTGCATCAACATGATCTTAAGAAACAGAAATGTTGAAGGTCATCTCAAATCTGCAACTTCAAATTTGCTGAAGTCCCCTGGTTCTGACAAAGAGATTCTTATTCCTTCATAAATATATAAATATATAAAATGTCCTCTTCTCACAGTTCAGCTCAAGAGAACTGTTTTGACTTATTCTACACAAAGAAGGACTGTAGGATCAGTAACATCTTAAGTTCCTCCACCCTGAATTTCAATACAGATTTCCTACCGTAATATTCTCTTTGATAAATACCTTAATTAAATCAGACACCTCTATCACTTACATACCTCCCACCTCTAACATATTTGGAGGAATTGTTGTTATTACATTTTGTGCCTTAAAAAGGTTGTTCTTTATTTCACAGAATCACAGAACCGCAGAAGGTGTAGGTTGGAAGAGATCTTCAAGATCATCGGGTCCAACCCAGCCCTAACACACCTCAACTAGATCATGGTATCAAGTGCCACATCCAGTCTTCTTTTAAACATGTCCAGGGATGGTGACTCCACCACCTCCCCGGGCAAACCATTCCAGTATTTAATCACTCTTTCAGTGAAGAACTTCTTCCTAATATCCAACCTATATTTCCCCTGACACAGCTTAAGACTGTGTCCTCTTGTTCTGTCAGTTGCTGCCTGGAGAAAGAGACCAACCCCCAGCTGTCTACAACTGCCCTTCAGGAAGTTATAGAGAGTGATAAGGTCACCTCTGAGTCTCCTTTTCTCCAGACTAAACAGCCCCAGCTCCCTCAGATGTTCTTCATATGGCTTGTTTTCCAAGCCCTTCACCAACTTGGTTGCCCTCCTCTGGACACGTTCAAGCATCTCAATGTCCTTCCTAAACTGAGGGCCCAGAACTGGACACAGCACTCGAGGTGTGGTCTCACCAGTGCCCAGTACAGGGGAAGAATGACCTCCCTGCTCCTGCTGGCCACACCATTCCTGATACAGGCCAGGATTCCATTGGCCCTCTTGGCCACCAGGGCACACTGCTGGCTCATGTTCAGCCGGCTGCTGACTAGAACCCCCAGGTCCCTTTCCTCCTGGGCACTGTCCAGCCACACTGTCCCCAGCCTATAACGCTGCAGAGGGTTATTGTGGCCAAAGTGCAGGACCCGACACTTGGACTCATTGAACTTCATCTTGTTAGACTCTGTCCATCCATCCAACCATTCCAGATCTCTCTGCAGAGCCATCCTATCTTCCAACAGGTCAACACACACTCCCAGCTTAGTGTCATCCGCAAATTTACTAATGAAAGATTTAATGGCCTCATCCATGTCATCAATGAAAATATTGAATAGAGTTGGTCCCAGCACAGACCCCTGAGGAACACCACTGGTGACTGTCCCCAGCTGGATGCAGCTCATTTACCACCACTCCCTGGGCCTGGCCATCCATCCAGTTCCTAACCCAGCAAAGAGTGCTCCTGTCCAAGCCCTGGGCTGCCAGCTTTTCCAGGAGTGTGCTGTGGGAGACAGTGTCAGAAGCCTTGCTGAAGTCCAAATAGACAACATCCACAGCCCCTCCTGCATCTACCAGGCAGGTCACCTGGTCATAAAAGGAGATCAGGTTGGTCAAACATGACCTACCCCTTCTAAACCCGTGCTGGCTGGGCCTGAGACCCTGGCCATCCTGTAGGTGCTGCGTGATGACACTCAGTATAAACTGTTCCATTATCTTGCCAGGTACTGAAGTCAGACTGACTGGTCTATAATTACTGGGATCCTCCTTCCCACCCTTTTTGTGAATAGGTGTCACATTGGCCAAAATTTCTTTTCTGAACTGTCTCACTCTCATTCTCCACTGAGTTTATACTATTTTACTTTACACACTTGGACACAACTGACACTTTTTGAAATCCTTACCTCTCTAATAGTCTCCTTAACACCTCTGTTTAAGTACTTCAGCTATTAGTAAAGGATTAAAATTAACAAAACAAAGTATGCTTTTGCTTTGAATCCACAACACTGTGGATTCAGATAATCACCATGCTGCCTGTAAGATTCTTTTAAAATTGTTTCTTCATATTTAGATAATTTCTAATTGAATTTAGACAAAGTGATAAGGTAATTTCTGCTGTCACAAGAATGCCAGATCTGAGTCTACTGTGGCCGTCATTGCAGTGTAGTTCTTTCAGAGTGGCAATTTGAACCTACCGTGTGCATTGTGAGATAAGGTTTTATTCTTGTGGGTTCTCTTCTCTCTTCTCCCTTCCACTCTGTGAAATCTTAGGGCCTGTATCAAACCCTCCTGTGACAGTTATCTAGTGTTTGTGGGGATGAGCCACAAGGGCGGTGTGCTGCTTATGGAAACTCCAGATTGTCGATTTGTGCATGAGAGTAAAATATATGAATGTACAGATCACATCACTGATCTTTTCAGAGTAACAGCTGAACTCGCACTGGAAATAATAATGAATCCTAGGAATGAAGTGCAGTTCATGTACCAAATAGTCAGCTGCTCCACAGAAGTTCCTTCAGAGCATTTGCAAGTCAACAGAACTGGGGCATTTACAAGAGTAATGGGTGCAGACCAACATTCTAACGTTACAAACATGTAGTTTTGATGCACAGAACTCACCAGTTGATTGCAGAAGCTCCTCGGTGGCGCGGTAGGATGGATGGATGGTAAATAATAGAGCCATGTTTTGGGCAGTCAATAACATCCATGGGGATAAACTGTGTGCAGAATGGAAGGACATTTAACTCTGCTCCAACTGACTTGTAGGCTGCAACCACTTCCTGGATAGGCTTGCCTTTAGCTCTCCATTTGGGGAACTTAAAAACAGGAGTGCCGTCCTTCTCCGCTGCCAATGCTGAGGGGCAAGAACAGTATTTTTTTTCATTTTGTGTTAAAAATTCAAGCTGAAATAAGAGACATATTGCATGACAACTCAAGCAGATCATCAAGTATGTGACTACAGTGCCCTTTTGTATGCTGCTTAAAAACCTTTGTGCTTGGATATATTTTATTCATTCTGTCTTTGATTCTCATTCCAACAGCTTATGTCAATCCCAGCTTTCTGTTCACTCTTACAACTTGGCTAGTAAGTACCAATGAAAGCAGAAAAAACATGTATTCCATATGTTACTTTCTCTTTTTTTGTCTGTGAAGTTGGATCTTGAGTTTGACCTGAAGCATCATTAGCCTGTTGATTTAAGTCTTAAGTAAATACTTCTTTAAATATCGTTCCATGCAAATTAGTGTACTTAGTACTGAAGTTACTTTTAGAAACAAAGACTGTAGCTGTCTGAGAGCACAGAGTGTTTAGAAAACACTTGAGACTTAGGCTTTTGAGTCATCTGGAAGTAAAAGGAAGTGAAGTTTTCTCGTAATTTAATTTCCTTTTTTTTTATCCCAGTCAGGAGAGGTTGGACTAAACTAATCCTGCAGTTTTAGTTAAAATAAATATATGACTGAAAGATTGGAAGATTTAGTTAGTTACATTTAACTGTAATACTAATAACTGTATAAGAATAATTTATATATTGTAAACAAGTTATGCTACATTGTATATAATTTTTTAAAAAAATGTAATCCAACCAGACATGGATAGTCAATTTTTCATTTTCTAAGCTAATAGTTGCTTTCTCTAATTCTTCCAAAATGTGATTACATCTTTTAATGAGGTGAAGTTGAGAATTACATGCTAGTCTGTGAACACCACAGAACCAGTACGCAAAATTAATGTTTGTAAAAATATAACATAAATGCTCTGTAAAAACATGTCAGGATCAGACAAAAAAAGCAAACCAAAAAAAACAAAAACCAACCAACCAACCAAGCAACAGAAACCCAAGCAAACCAACACCCAACCAAAACAAAGAGAGAATTGACACCACTCATGGAATGTAGTTTTGATTTGAGATTATCCATAAAGGTACATCCCATTCTGGCATTTCTATTTGCTGATCATATCAACTCACTGTCTTTGTGTCACTGAAACAAAAACCAAAGAAAAGTGACAATTCAGATGGTTCCAAATTAGCTTCTTCACCATGCTGGGTTCTGAGTACAATGAGTACAATTCTGAATAAGCAAAATTTCTTTCTTTGGTAAGCCTCAAAAATCCCTATGCACCTCAACAATGGAAAAAAGGGAGAGCAAAGCCTCCTCCAACCTTTTGAAAGTGTTTTCTGTAGTCCAGGTGGAAGAGAAATAGGCTCTACAGGTACACTGCCACATACAAGCTTGTCAAAAAGGGCAGAAAGCCAGGGATAAACAATCTTGGCTCCATGTCTTGAGTGTCCCAGCCAGCACAGTGAAGCAGGTGACAGACATTTGCACTTGAATGTTGGCTCAGCAGCCATTTGCTGTAAGATACAGATCTAGTTCGGAATGATTACCTCTAGGGTGTGCATTCAAATAAGATATCCAGATTAATTTTGTTTTTCCAATATCTTAATATACATTCCTGTATGTTTGGAAATTATTTTAAAAGTTGCTTTTTTAAAGTACTGACAAATTGACGAGGTTTAACCAGTTCTGGGACTGGTGTTTGTTAAAGCATAGCTCTTGTACTGGATTTAGTGGAACAAAGGCAATATATGCAAGTCATTCCCATATAGATATAACTTTCTCATGAAAAGGCAAATTTGTTATGTACACCTGTAATTTTAACATTTGGATTCAGGTTACACTTACCCAAAGGATCAGCTTGTCCATTCTTGTCAGGCACGGTGAATACACCCACAACTTTATGTCCCTCTTTTCTCAGCTGGTTATAAACTTCTTGTCCAAAAATACTTTGACCTATAAGGGCTAGCTTTAGCTTATGTTGATATGCCTGGTAAAAAGAATTAAAACAAAACATAATCTAGGATGCAAAGAAAATATGTTGTTTCTTACATTTCTGTTTTGCTCTTTCTTTGTCAATTTTCAGTTTGATTTAAAATGGAATAGTCTTTTCTAACCTAATCACCTTTGAAGGAATAATAATCTTTTTTTTTGAGATTAATGACAGGCAACATACAATTCAGAAAGAATATATTCCATATGAAAGTATAATTTGATACTGTCACTGGTGTTTATAGGGCTTTCTTAGAATTTTCATTAGACAGACCTACTGCTTTTTATGAGAGGCTCCATGATCTTATCTGTAGTCAGAAGTGAAAATACATTTTTTGAAACATACATAAAACACTTTTTCTAGGCATAATTTATGTGCCTGGAACATGCCCTCTAAATCCCCGTAATTAAACAGTGGTATATTATTTGTGCTTAACATGTATAGGCTAAAGAAGACAAACTTGCATCGTTCCTGCCAAGTTAAACGTGATGATCATCCATTTGATCCCCCTACAAGCAAATAAAGGTGCTAAAAGGTGAAGTTCCCTTGCTGGACTTCCACTGCCTGCTACATTTGGATCCCAGTACACTAGAAATGTGATTTAAGCTTCTTCAGGCTGAGCAGGCGCAAGTAACCACCTCCACATTTTTTTAAATTTATGATAGTTAGAATCACAACACTACAATGATATCAGAATATCAGATATTGCTACGTTTTTCAAGTTATTGTTTCCTGAGAAAACAACTTTTTCCTTTGGAATCCTTTGGGATTTGTGTGACAATTTTGCTCCTCTCCCACCCAACCCCAGTCCATCACCTCTAACGCCTCCTTTATCCCAGAACTGGTACTCCTGTAGCTGCAAGAACTGCATTAGGGTACTGAAGTAAGCAGGCACTGACATGAAAAAACATGGTTTATTCTTAACTGGATCTATTCACTGGTCTAATTTATAGCACTGCCATGAGTCCTAACATAGGGCCAACGAGGGAGCAGGAATGAGCCTGGAAACATGGCAGAAGGATGGAACTGTCTATTTCCATCTGTCTTTGCATTTTTAGTCAGCTTTTGGAAAATGAAAACTGGAAACCTTTGAAAAACAAATGGACTATCAGAGCTGGTTAAAAAAGAAAGGTCTGCACAGAATAAACAGAAAACTTACATTCTTCAAAGCTGAATCTGGCACAACCTATTCCTAGACTCAAATCATACAGATCCTTCCTCTTAGCAGGCCTGAATGAAAGGTAGGAAATAAACCCACACACTTCCCAGCTTTGTTCTTAACTTTATTTTTCACAACTGGACTTTGACTTCCATTTTTTCCTTATTGCCCATTAGAGGAATCAAAGCACTGTATAAGTGTCTTAAACACTGACATTTCTTTTGCTTGTACGTTGACACTTGTATGTTTATCTCCTCCCTCCTCTTCCCTTTCTTAGGGTGCTGGGATGTGAGAATACTTTAATTGGGTTATTGATTGGATAACAAATGGTCTGCACTGGCCATCAGATCATATGACAAAGAGAAATGTCCTGAAAAACAGGTTACTCAAAGCCACAATCCACTGCAATTCACTTCACAGCTGACATATTATGGATGTATTTTACTGGTTTCAGGTTACATTTTTGTTGTGCAGCTGGCTTTAGGAAAGGGAATTAGGAATTGGTAGGTTCCATTACAGGAATATTGAGGTGTGCTTTTTATTTTTTATGTAAAACAATAGGAAATAATTATTTGTAAAGGAGACAATATTTTCCCTGAGAACAAAACTGCATAGTAAAACTGTCCTGTATTGCAGCATTACTCAGCACTAGCACCACTGCAGTAGAAACAAGTTGGAAGATGCAAAGGTGGACATAACTCAGGCCTTTGCAAAATCAGATTGTTATAACTGGCTGGTAACAAATGTCTGTGAGACTGGTGATGATAATGTTATTAACTAGCACTGCACTGCTAGCAGCTATACCTCAAATAGTCCACAATTTTGTTCTTAACAAAGACAAGACCTTGTTCTGAATTACAACTTATCCTTGCAATCCTTATCCAGCAAGACCAAACAGATGCAGGTAGTGCTCATTATCAATGCTTTATGACAGATGTTTACCTTCACAGGAGAAATGTTGCTGCATGACAAAAAACAATTATTAAATTTTCCCAAGTATTTTAACTATAGCAGGCAAATTGAAGAAGGATTAACCAGCTGGATCACTGAACGTGCTTAGCATGGTATGAAATCCTCTGATTTCTGTACTGTGCTAACTAGTGCCCAACTAGTGTATTGAATAACTGTTAAAAATATTCCAGATGAGAATTACTTATTCTACTTCTGTCCTTTTGTTAACATCTCTCAGTAAGAACACAAGACTGGAAGAGATCTTCTTAGCTAATAAATCTTCTCCTCTGCCATCACAAACAATCATGTCATATGATTGCTTTTATAAACCTACCTGGCCTCTTTTTCAAAGCACTTTTAAAGAATTTACTGCTGTACTCTGCTGATTTTCTGGTACTTAGACAATCTACTTGTAATTTTAAGTCCAAATTTATCACCAGTTAAAGAGTTACTTTTCCACAGTTTGTTCACAAAGTGTTAATAACATATGCACTCTCTATTCCTAAACTTTCCATTCGTGTTTCCCTGTGAATAATCTGATTCTCATATTACATGGAATGGTATAGCAGTTCCAGTTCCAAATCATGATTTGCTATAAATCAACATACTTTCAGTAAAGCTACATGTTTAATTTGTGCTAGCTGTGGAACTGAATCAACATTACTTCTCAATGGTGAGAAGCAAACAGAGATCACAGCCCCCAAATGAATAACAAATAAAAAAACCCCACCAAACCCAAACTGAAACTGGCAAGACTGAGAAGACTGCAGAGTGGGAAAGTCTGTAGTGCACAAAAAAATTAATCTGGCAGTAAATCAGCTGTAGCTTTGCTGTCTCACACCCTACAGAAAGTAATTCAAATGGGGACTGGTTTCAATTGCAAGATGGGTCTGGTAACTGTGACCAGTGATTCTTGAGTTCTCTCTCCACTGAATGGTACAAAAGTATTGCATGACATCTGATTAGACTGGTCGTGCATTAACATTCACTGCCATCAGTAGAAAGCAGGAGACAAACCTACAAGTCAGCCACGCACAGGATTTCTACTGAGAAAAAAAAAAAAAAAGGAAAGAAATCTGTGTGGAAGGACTTGCATGCTCAGACCACAACTCCAGTCCTTCATTTTTTTGTTTTATTGGAAAAATTACAGTGGAACAACTGCATGAGATGTTACAGCCATTCATATCTTCTTTTGGGAACTCTCCTTAACCATTTTTACCTAAAATGAGTCAGGTCTGGGAAAGTGGGAAATTTCTGTAGAAGAATATAATGTGGACGTAACACACAATTAAAATGGCAAGTTCTATAAGATGACACAGAGAAGAAAAACAGTTTGGTGTTTTCTGTCTTACAGAAATGGCACATTTTGACCAGCGTGCCATCACTAGCATTCACCATGAAACTTCAGGTAGGAATTCTGTTAAATAACACCAAAACAATCTTGGTTTTGAATAATGTGCTAGATGGATATTCCATCATTATCACTGACATACACAGAGAATAAACTTTTTATTGTTTTTGACAGTGATGTTAAGAGATTATATTAGACTTCCTCTGCAGTTGCACAGCTGACCATGAACGTGTAGCATCCATGAACAATGCATGTTGTTCACTAAACTAATAGTCATGTAGCATCAGAGTGGATCTTTTGCTACACTTTTATAAGATTAACCAATTCCCAGTTACAGTATGCAATGCAGTTCAGGTGGCTTAGGGAGATCTGGCCTTTCTTTAATGACTAATCATAGAATAATATAGTTATTACGACAGTGCTGCCAAAATACAAGATTTTAGAAAATTAGTTTTCACTCTACTGTAATTCTGTTGTTTTCACTGTCTGAACTTTTAATTGCTTCTTTAACCTTCTATTTTGTTTATAATGTAACACAGGTTAACAGTATTTATGTTAACAGTAATTATGTTTCCTTGACTCAAGTACTCATGATTTGAATGGAGAAAATAAGATAAAGGTAGAAGCATAAAGTCTGTGAAGTGTTTATACAAGCAGTCTTATCTTGAATGCTCAACGTATCTGAAAGATCACGTGTTTCACCACCTGAGCACAAAAGCACAGATTTAAGTTTAACTTCTGTATTTAAAAATTCTGTCCATATGATCTCTTGATACCATATTGGAATTTTTTGTTAAAGTAGCTCATTAAAAGTTATACAGTATTTTAATGTTTGATTCCATTCTGGTTCTCTTTTTCCTCCAAAACACTTAAACAGAAATAAAACTAACAAATAGAATTAAGTACTGTGTAGATGGCAGCCTGACAAATGCTGGTAACTATCCTGTCAAGTTCTAGTTCCTAGAAATGGGAGATAAGTTCAACATCTTTCTTCTCTAAGAAGAGTCTAAAGTTACAAAATCTCTCCACAGGAGATTTTTTTTTTTTAATAAAAAAAATTTTCTGTTACTGCCTCTTTTGTATGTGCATCTAAACTGCAATTGGTTATCAGCGTCTAATTAAATTTCCTGAAAATTAAGATCTAGTAACTGCTACTCTGGGTACAAACTTTATTATCAAAAAGATTACAATATTTTACTTAGCTTGCATAGGAATTTATTTCAAGATAAAAATATTTAAATGTTATATGTCTTTTAAATTACCATAAAAAGATGCCTCTTTTGAAAAGCAGTACTGCAACTTCATTTCTATTGAGATCCCCCTACATGTGCTAAATTCCAGTGCCTGCAAATAGAAACCTATAGTAGAGCCCCGCCCCCATCTACATACACAGCCAGGGCAATGTGTTCCCACCGTTCATTCATTCTCTTTTTTTTTTTGGCACTGCTGGTTGCATTTTCAAAAGGTTTGTGTTAAATCTTATTTTAACGCCTTCCTTGCAGATACCTTTGGAGGACTGCTGTCCTCACAGGAAACTGAGCAGCCAAACACGAAACAATGAACAGTCTCTAGGAAAGAGAAAAAATCCCCCAAGCCTCATTCGTTGCCAGATCTACACAGCTGGGCAATTTGGACTGGACAAGGCTTTCGGGGAGCAGTTACTTGCAGGAGTTCTGCAGTCTATGTATGTAACAAGACATAAAGACAATGTCTTGAAACAAATGCTCAGAGCTGTAAAAGACTAAAACATGGGATGTAGAGGAATTTAGACCATCAACTTAAACCCTGAGCAGCCCACCATCCCAGAACTATGAACGGGCGATGAGAAGGTCACAAACAAACAGGCCAGAGCGGGGTCCTCTCCCTGGCACTGGGAACGAGCATGGTCCCTTCTAACTGAGATGACAGCCTTCAGCTTCCCGCAGGGCAAATCCAGCATACGGGGGGCAGAGAATGCCTGCATCACATTGCTCTTGACACACGATCACGGGGCACTATCACAGCATCGCTGGTGCCTGATCCCCGCAGCTCTCAGGCACATCCCTGCAAGATGCAGCGCCCAGATGATGGCTGCGATCCTGCTCGCCGAACAGCTGGGCAAGATGCAGCCTCTGCACCCACACCTAGCCCTTTCCCGACCCTGCCGTGGCTGTACGCTCTTTGCTAAATCCTCGGCAGAGACAATGCGCATCACATCCTGGAAAATACCCTCTCCCGCCATTCCCCTCCTTGCTCGGCCCCCGGTTGCCCCCCGAGAGGATTGCTCCGGGGCTCGGCACGGCACAGCACAGCACGGGTGGACCCGGGTCCGCGGCCGCCCGCCCCGCGCTACTCACCGCAGCCGAGGTGCAGATGGTCCGCAGCAGCCGGGGGGCTGTCCGCAGCATCTTGCGGCCGCCCGGCCAACACCGAGCCGACTCCGCGTACGCGCCGGAGCGCCTCGTCTGATGCAACCCGCGCCGAATCAGAGACAGGTAG
>JANPWX010000681.1:607519-679468 GCA_024734555.1 Trochalopteron elliotii
CGGGAGGTGGGTGGTCACTTGCACTTTCACCTTTAAAATATAGTTGATTAAGATCTTGCGATGCTGAAGTCTTTCCATTTTCGTGCCTGTCAAAATCCACATTTTACTCAGCCTGTGGAGGTGACCTAGTTCCTAACAGGGAACTTATATGGTTGTCACAGTGTAATATACACTATAAATTGAACTGTGCCAAATTAATTATACCAGGTGTTGCTGTGAAAATATGTCACTCATGGACCAACTGTTTCATATATAATGTTATCCCAAGGGATGATGGTGTTTATGCCATGTTCGTTTAGTCTGGATTTCAGTGGAAACTGAAGCTGTCCTGAGCAGAGCTTTTCATCAGTTCTCTAGTTGTGGAAAGGAAAATGTAGTTTTTACTCAAAATGCCAGATCCTTGCTAGTTTGACTAGGACATGAAGTGCAATTCCAAAAAATTTGCACGACTTAATGTGCCCTGTTATCACCATCTCGAGATGAAGAAACAGGCTGATCTTCCATCCAGAGCAGTACACAACATTCTAAAGAAAAGCCAAACAAAAATCCTGTGACTTGAAAGGCATTTTTTGTTCTTGTTGTCTATTGTCACTTTGTATCACTAACATTTAGCAATTACAACTTTCTCAACTGAGGACATAAGATACTAAGTAAGTCTAGTTTGTTACATCTCTGTCCTAGATATGTGTGGCTATGACACTTGCAAATCCTGTTGCAATGAGTTCATTGAATATTGATATTGCTGATTGTATGGAAGAAGTTAAGATTAAGCTGAGGGATCTGTGCTGCTGAGTTGATCTCTTGCACTGTTCCAACTATAATGCTTTAGTTTTATCACCTGAGGAGAAACTAAATCAAACTTTATTCTAAACACATTATACCTTATGAAGTATGTATGCTGCTCTGAAGAAAAGGATGATACCTGCTTTCTGTGATTTAATTTTCTTCTGAGTCAGTTTATTTAGGAAAAATGTTCTGCATCTCAGAAAACTTCCCTCATCTCCACGTAATTTTTCATCTGTGCAACTCTGCCTATCTCTGGCTAGCTAAGAGTGTCCGCTCTCTTGTCTCATTAAGAAAGTGAGAAATTATTCCTGTCTCTTATTTTATAGATGATCAGTACAAGGTAGCAAATTCATGGCTATCAATAATTAAATATTTAGTGAGCTGTAGTGTTGCTCAAATCCATTATTTGTCTGCTGGAAAGGTGACAGTCTGTGGATCTCTAGCCGAGTGCTGTTGTGAGGTTTTGTTTGAGAAATGCTCAATGTTTTTGTTTCACAGGGAACTGATATGAACAGCAGTGCCAATTTTCTACTCTCGTATGACTTTGGAAGTTTCTTCTGTTCTTCTATAAAGCCCCAGTGACTCAGGTTTTTTTGTTCTTGGTTTGTCTTTCGTGTGAAGCGAGGAGATGTGACTGGGGAAGTACCAGAAGTACTCTCTAATGTCTCCCCTATTCCAGATTTTCTAGCAGTAAAGCACTGAAGCTGACATGGTAGCTGGTTAAAACCCATTTAGCAGTGCTGTGCATCTATCTGCTTTACTGGTTTGCTGCAGCAGAGCTTACAGAAGATGCACTGGAAAGAACCTCAAGGATGAGATGGATTTGATGGAATAGTACGATGGTGCAATTTAAGGGCTACACATCAGTGCCTGGAATGCTGCTGATGTAGAGTGTTTTGTTCACTTGCTTCTTCTCCTGTGTGAAATTCTGTCTCCTGATCTTGTACACTGTCTAGGCTGCAGGTACTGCTATAATTCAATGGCACTAATGCCGTTAATGTGGGAGAGTGTGCTGTGCTCCTTGGTTAGGCTTTGCAGTCTGTGCCTTTATGGTTGGCATTGGTGCTGCTTTCAAAGTACTATCTTAAAATTAATCCAGGTCTTCACTGCAGTCATTTCTCCTTCTCAGTCTCAACCTCCCTGTACATAGTCTTTTTCATCTTTTCCTTATCAATTTGTGTTTATTCATTCCTCCTTTTCTGCCTGGTACAGTTTCTCAATCAGATATTTTGTTTCTGCAAAAAATGTTTCAATGATAATTGATTCAGCAGTGCTCTCCCACTGAAGTAGCCATCAGCTACCATTGGGTTCAGTTGTTGGCAATGAGGATGAGTAAGAGGTTGATCGTGCAGAATAAAAGAATATATTATTTTTAACTTTCTAGGCCAGTCTACTTTCTGAAATGTGAAAAGGGCACATATAAAGCTACATGACAGCTGAATTCTTGTGTAAGAAAAGTTCAGTTGTTCAGCTGACCTTCATTCTCTAACTTTTTTTAGGAAATCCTATTTTCAACAAATAGGAGAAGATCACAAGCTGTTAGATTTGTTATCTAATTATGGGGAAGGCACTTTAGTCTTCACATGAAAAAGGATTGTACTTCTACCAAGTGTAGAAGCCTTGAAGTGTAATCATTTACTCTGTGGTTCGGATTGTGCAGCTAAGTCAGTAATAGTGTATAATCTGGGGAGGAGTGGGGAGTATCTTAATGTAGAAAATAAAAAAGATCAAGATAGAGAGCATGAAAGTTTTTTTTGCACCAATTGCCTTTAGATTTACTTTGCTGATTAAGACCACTGTTGTTGTGTTTGACCAGCTGAATGTTAGCCTTTGAACCTGTTTGTCCCTTTGAACCTCCTTGCCCCTGACACTAACAGGACAACTGTGCATTTCAGTGCCCATCAGAAGAAAAATTCTGCCTGAGAAGGGTGAATTTGAAAGTGGGAGGGAATGACTAAAAGCCATAAGCTTTCTGTGGAATGCTCAAATAGCTCACTGAGAGGTACCAGGGACAAGTGGAATGAGGATTGCTGGAAATTCAACTGCTACTCAGGCTGAAATGATTAGACCCATTGCCTCAAAGTTCCTAAATAAATGCATATGTACTGGTTCAGCTGATGGGTAGGGTCATCTGCTGTGTTACAATTTCTACAGTAATTTCTTTGCTCAACACCTTATGTGATTGCTAAGGTCTTAGTTTAACAATACATGTACCTTTAAAAGAATAATTTTCTGCATACTGCTTAAACGTTTGATACTCTTCAAGTAGTGTTTGAATTTCTTTTAAACCAACACGAAGTTATAGGATTGTTTTTAAACAAATAAGAACTTCGTATTAAATCTGCATTTTATTAAGGAAAAATGCCGCAGCAAAATGTGGACTAGAGCTAAATAGCAACAGGTTAAGTGTTTTTTAATAACATTTTTTGATATTCCAGTTTACTGAATTGTTTGTAAAACTGTACAAATGTTATCAATTCTCAGAAATCCATGCTGAAGTGCAGTTGAAGAATTATGGAAAATTTCTTGAGGAGTATACATCTCAGCTGAAGAGAATTGAAGATGCTTTGGATGACTCTGTTGGAGATGTTTGGGACTTCAGTCTTGATCCCATTGCTTTAAAGGTCTTCATATATTTAATATACATTGCAACTGTTACTTTCCTAGTTTGTCCTTTCCTTCAAAACCTCAGAAGTAAAAGCTTGATGCATTTGTGCTCTTAAAATTTTGACTTTTGTGTTTAAGAAACCTATCCAATACTATTTTAATTATCAGGTAATTAATAAATTGGCGCATATCACATGAGAAGAAATTTTCATATTATTATTTTCTAATCTTATGGATACTCATGGAAGTTAAATGAATTTCTAATTCTTCATGTGTTGGGAAGGCTGATTTCAGCAGACTTCTTCCCTGTGACTGTTAGTGTTTTTTTCTGAGGGCTGTGATTCCAAGAGAGCTCACTAACAGTTGTAAAACTTCAGGGTGAACTGTGTGTGTATTTATAGGTTGTGTTGTGACCTAATGGCCTTGGTGCAGTATTGGCTGTTTTCTTGGTCACAAGTTCCCTATCCTCTGTGGAGCATTAGTTTTTCCTCTTCACTGAATTTGCAGAGATAATTTAAAAGTGCTTTTGTTGCCATATGAAACTTGTCTGTGCTGAAGATGCACTCTCAACCAGTCACCTGTCTGAATAATTTGGATAAATTATGTGTAGGGCCACCACAGTACTGCATGTTTATGGACTAGTCAAAATCAGGCTGACTTAAGTACAAATTGTCAGTGCCCTGTATAGAGATGTATTTTCTGCTTCTTGTTTCCAGCATTTGGGATTATTAGTTCATTTTTTAGTTTTCCTGAGCTGTTTTTCTCCTACATGTGCCATAATGACCGTGCTTTTGCTTTTCAAGTTTTGTAACTAAATTGTTTTAAATGCTATGTAACATAGCTAGTCTGCCTGAAGTGAAAGGAAAGGTGTTTCCATGTGAAGGTGAAGGATTCCTGCAGTGCAGGTTGCCAGTAATGTACAGTTGTGGCTCTCTTATTATTGACCTTATTTGAGATTTAACTGGGAGAATACTTGCCTAGCTGGATAAATGTATTTTTGACTAATGTTTTCTAAAGTTGCTGATTTGTTGTTTCTGTTTGGTTGTTTTTTGGTTTTTTGTTTGCTTTTTATTTTAATTTTAGCTTTTGCCATATGAACAGTCCTCCCTGCTAGAGCTCATAAAGACAGAAAACAAGGTAAGCACTTTATGCTTAAAGGAAGAAAAAAGTTATTCAACCTCAACCCAAGCCCTCTAAATGTGAACTTGTTTGTAATCTGTGTGATTTTTTCCCTCACTTTGAGTCTAGGTTCTGAACAAAGTTATAACTGTGTATGCTGCTCTTTGCTGTGAAATCAAGAAGTTAAAATACGAGGTAAATTCAGCTGACTTTTATTACTGTATATGAAAATGTTTGCAGTTTGGCAAGCTGATATATAGATTTATTTTTATTAGTAAAGAAACAAGATATGTCTAAATAATTTTTGTGGTTTGATTACATATATCCTATTTATTAAAAAATTTCTGTTTTTGTTGTTAGGCAGAAACTAAATTTTATAATGGCCTCTTGTTTTATGGAGAAGGAGGTAAGTAGCTTCCTTTACTGTAAAAGTATGTAGTTTTGTATTATTGCTTCAGGTTATATTAAATGCTACAATAACTGTAGTTTTATTATGTGGATACATGCTTTCTTTGTGATGCACACCAAATAGAGAACTTTGAGGGTATGGGGATATATGTTAGTGTCTTTTAGTTGTCCTGAGTTAGCTTAAGATGGTAAGGTTTATCTGTAAAGCCCTGTAATAAGTATTGTTACATGAACAGGAAATTTTGTTGCAGCCTTATTTACATGGGAAGTAGGGAGTGTGAGCTGCTGAGGTTGTATTAAATGTCTTACATACAGCTTGTCTACTGTAGCAGCTATTTTGTGAGGTGTGGCATTGAAAGCGTGTTTTTCACGTGTAAACACGTCCTAAACCAATTTACTTCCTTTTGGGACTACAGTTGACACTGGTTGTAGTAAAACAATAAATCTGTTATTTAACTGTAGTAAAACAATGAAACCATTAATAAATAACTTGACCCAAGTCCTGCCCTCTTCACTTACGCAATTGGCATTCCAAGACAAGTTGGAGTGTGTTGATGCCAGCTGCCCTTCCAGTGCAGGTAACTCATGCCACATGTTCAGACCATGGCATAAGATGGGCAAAAGTAATTGTAGGTCAGTTCACAAATCATGAAACAGCTTTAGGTGAAGGCTGATTTTTGTCTTGGAGTTAAACTGGTAACTCCTGAATGACTGGCCTTAAGCTTCCACCTTAAGGGATACTAGTGTAGGAATAAGCACAGATCTTAATCATAAGGATTGAATATATTAAAGAGTTGCTTCAGAGACCTGTCACCCAACTTTGTGTCTGTTTCAGTAATTTGAAAGAGAGTCAAATTGTTTTCATAGTATTTTAAAAAGGCATTCTTAAAGCTTTTCAAGAGATGAGAGAGTGTGATGGAAATATCAGGGAATGTGAAATCTTTGAGCTTGGGACTGTTTATCATTCTTTTAAGTGCTGTATAAGATAACTGTTGTAGTTAAGGAGCATGGAGAAGTGGGAAATTTGTTAGCTTGTTATGTGGGAAGTTTTTTGGTGTGGTTTTGTTTTTTTCCTTTTTTTCTTAGCAGCCTTGCATGTCTTATCAGATATGGTTTTAAATATTTTAAAGTCATATGCTGCCAAAATGATACTGGGAAATCCCTCAGAATTTTCCATGTCTCTAGCATGGAAAAGTCAGACTGTAGCAGATTAATATATTACAGCAGCAATTTGTTCCTGATGGGTGTTGTGCAGGGAATGCTTGGAAATGGCTGGAACTGAGAGGTCAGCCTTCTGAGGGTTAGGTAGGAATGCAGAAATTATGTTCTCTATTTCCATATCCCTACTTGTAGCATTTTTTTGATAACAGCAAGCTTGCTTACTATAAACAACTGGCAAAGTTACTGGCTCAAGGATGGTTGAAATTTAAACAAATACCATGCTGGCTTTTTCCATCTATGTAAAGAATTTTTTTTCTCCCATCTTGTCTCTGCAGTGGCTAGGATTAGTCTAGGAACTTCAGGTAGTTGGATAGGGTTTTTTTGGGACATACATTACGGACATTAAAGGTCACATAAAATGTGTGAAGGGGAAGCAATGTGATGTTTAGTATCCTATCCCAGAGCTCCATGTTAGAGAAATAGGGAGACTCCTTTAATCTCTGACAGCTGTAAAAGAATATATTTTTTTGTAGCAAGAAGACTTGCATTTCTTAGGCAGGTAAAAGTGTAATTTTAAGTGAGCTCTTTTTGCTCTGAGTGACCCAGAAGAAAAATCTCAAGTTTGTAGTATCTATCTATTGTCAGATTGGAAAGAGAGTATTTTGTCAGGTGATGTTCAAACTGCTCCAGATGACTGAAACAGCTTGGCATGGCTGATGTAATTATTGTATTTCTGTGTTCTGTGTCATACAGATAATGCTGTGAAGCTATGGTGGTAAGCCTGTTCTTTTGTGCAGAAGGATATATAGGAAAAAGAAAATTAATTCTTTCTGGTTAGTCATGTAGTATATTCTTTCAGTAAAAAAACATCTGGATGTTTCTTGCACAAGATAAATACCTAGTATTTTCGTGCAAATTTCTTAAAAATGGAAGCATATGAAGTTATGTAATACATATGCCCTTAAAGAATTGTGGGGTTTATTCTTTTTCTTTCACATGAAGACTTTCCTCAGCTTTGTATCTAATTTATAAACCATGTAATTTTTAATGAAAAAGAAACTCCAAAAATAAGTCTGCCTTAGGAAAGCAAAATTAGGAGGTTTTGAGGCTCCATCAATACATTTATAATCGTGCACTCTACTAGTGTGACAAATAAATGGCTTGGAGGGCAAGCTTCAATATTAGTTTAACAGGTAGAACACAGACTTTAGAAAGTGTTGACAAATGTTTCTCTTTTAAGCCACAGATTCCAGCATGGTGGAGGGAGATTGCCAAATACAGATGGGAAGATTTGTTTCTTTCTTGCAGGTAGAGTATGTTTTGATTGTTTGACAGCAATTATAATGTTAATTTTACTTGCAAAATGGATTTAACAGTCTGCCATATCCTGTTTGCATTTTGTTGAAAGGCATAGCAGTCATTTGATATATTACTGCATTTTGTCTGCAGACCTGTCACAGCCAGCTGATGTATCACACATTGTTTGGGGATTTTTTTGTACTTCTTTCTGGAAATCTAATGAGGGAAGGAATTAGAATTTACTTTAAAAGATTTCAGTAGGAGAATATAAATTGAGGTTGCTTTCATCTGCAGTTAAAGATAGCTGGTTTTATGAGTTTGGTTAACAAGTTTTAGTGTTCATTGAACATTGGAAATGGATTAATTGTTATATATGTTCGGGGTTCTTTTAGCTGGTAGAAGAAAGCAAAATCAAAGTTATGTACCTGAAAAAAATTGCTTGTGTCTCCTTCAAAGATTTTTGGAAGAACTCTTATTTCTGACATAGTTTGATTGTTCAGGATCCTTTGCATGAAAACAGGATCTGTTTTTCTTCTGAGGGTTTCCTGTGCTCTTGGGTTCCAGTCTGTTGTGGAGTTTTTGTCCTTACTATAACTTAAGTGACTGTCCCATTCCCAAAAATATTTCTATTTTTATGCAATATTGCTTGTAATGAAATATCTGCGTTGAAGTAGAGAATATAGAGAAGGCTTCCAGAATGTTTAAACAAATTCTGGTTTAACAAGAGTTAAAATTCCTGTTCTTGCTGTATAAGAGCATGGCAATAATAATTTACTGTGTCATTACAAGTCAAATGCTGCAGGAAGAAATTTCTCAACTTCTTTTACCATGCTGAAGTGCAGTGAATTGTTAGGATCTCTTGGGTTTTCTTCTCCATTTTTCAAGCTTTTTGTCTTATCAGCTTTGTAGGTTCATCCTTCATTCTCTATTTCTTTCCTAGCAAATATTTGAGACCTTTTAGTGATTCTCAGATGGGACTACTGTACATTGGTGTATTTCCAGAGCTAGGATGCTCTGTCCAGGTGGAAGCTGAAAGCAGGGTCCCTGGCTGTCTGGATATCTATGTGCATTGCAAACCAACTCTGTAGAACAGATTTCAGTTTTATGGGGCTTATGCTGATATGTCTATTTTTAGGGTAAACACTACACAAAAATACAGCAGTATTGCTTGTGAGCCCACTTTCTATGTATGCTATGATGGGTTAAGGATTGTTGAAAAACTTAAGGAAGGGAAATACAGGATGTTACCCCAAAGGGAGGACTTACTATGCTAACAGATGTGTGTTGTTTAGGATAAAGCTATGAGGAAGACGTTTTCCATATGAAGTTTGTTCTTTTTCAGCAGTTGTATTCTCCTAAATCCATTCAGTGTTCTATAACCCTAGATTAGGAAATGCTGTTCTGGTCAGTGTTATAAGCATATCCCTAAGGGGTGGTGTGAAAATATGAGGTTGACAAAAAGCTGAAAAGCTGCTTTCATAGAGCTAATGTCCATGTATTAGTTTATTGGCTCTTCTGGGCTTTCTGGATTAGCAACTGCATTAGCCTCAAATTTGCTAGGTCAAAAAGTTTTTTAAAAACATTATCAAAATCATGCTCTGAAATATTAGTTTAAAATTACAATCTTGTCTGTATCATGTAGCTGCTAATATGTATGTGCTGTTGAATTGGACTACTTTCCAGAAATTTTAAAATGGCAGCTGGTGCTGCCTGCCCAAGAAACATGATCTCAGTTGTCCATTAATCCATTCCTCTGGAATCTGTTGGCTTATTTCACCTGCATTTGTTAGAGCAGTACAAGTATAAGAAGTAATGTTTTGTGAAAACTGGTGACTAATAGAAGGCAGAAGCCTAAATAAGATCTATTTTTGATGGAGAGAAAGACAGAATTCAGCTGTTAGCCAGTCTCCTGGCAGGCTGACTGTTCAGCCAGTGTGGGCTGTCTGCTATAAAGCCATCTGTGTGCAGACTGGCTAGACTTATCACACAATGACATTTCCCTGATGGGATTTGTAAGGTAAATTAATGAGCAGATATTACTGCAGTCAAGGGAAACTCAGATTAATTTATCTTGTTGTTCAAGGAATGCCGTGTTAAAGTCCATTATAGAAATTAAGATACTTCTTTACGTGGTCAGAGTTGACATGTTCTTTCTTACTCATTTTGTGTTACATAACCAAGCCTAAGCTCTGCCTTTGTCAGGCAAGCCTTTCAAAGACATTGACTTTCTTTGTTTGTTTTAAAGCAGTATTCTGTGGCTTATCACTCCTACATTAGGTACAGGCTTCTGTGGTAATTTCTAATTTGAATTTGGCTATTACCAGCATCCAGAGTGTGACTCTTCAATCTAGTGGGGAAAAAGCACAGTCTCTGCTACCAGGGATATTGTCCCTGAAAGTACTTGGGGTCTGTTGTCAAGTCACTTCTTGCTGTCTTAGATAAATTGAACCAATAGTATAAATTGTCAGAGTTGTACTGGAAGCTTGTGTTTTGTAGTTTCTTAGCTTAGTCCCAGATCCTTTTTCAGGGCTGTTAGTAGGATGTTTTTCATCCTGGTGTAGATCTGTCCACTGACTTGGGTTAGGGATGTAGTTGGAGCTTCAGCTGCATATTCTGTAGTTTCTGTTCAGTGTTTTGGGTGTAGTGACGACTTGTGTATGAGGAGGATCTCTACATTTATATGCATTTTATTTTCTTGTATTTCAGGAGCTGTCTTGCTTTGTTACCCGATGTTACGAAGTGGTGGTGAATGTAGTGCACCAGTTGGCTGTTCTGTACACCAGCAACAAGTAATTATTTCCTAAAATGCTGTGTTGTTATTATGTAGAGTTAAATGTATAAAATATGAATGTTCTATTTAAGGCATGGTCATTTTTGGAATATTGTTGTCTAGTGATAGAGTGCTTTGCTGTGTAAGTTTGGGCTTCATAAACAGTTATGGAAGTGGTTTTCTTTTCAGAAAAAATAGTGCTTGTATATAATGAAATGCAAGGATGTTATTATTAATAATTTTTAGTATTTGTGTTTGAGAAATATTGCTAATTTTTCATCCTTGCTCTGTTTGAGAGCCTCCTCCTGTTGCTTGATACATAGCTTAAAAATCAGATCACTTCTACAGTCAACTTTGAAAATGTAAATTTTGGCATATATTCTTCACAGAACAGCCATGGTTTTAACACCTGAAGTTTAGCTTAGTAAGGACTGTTTGGTTTTTTATTCTCCTTGGAATACTGTGAGGAAGGTTTAGTTCTGAATAGAGTTGTTGGAGTTAGGTTTGAATACCTCTGCAGCACTCTGGATTGCTTCCCTATCTCCTAATAGGATAACATCATTCTTAGTTTTATTTGTTGCTTTTAGTTTTGGCTTATACCACAGCACAAGGCAGGCTTCTGCATGGTGCTGGATGTGTAGCTTGGACATGGCTTGATTAAATACAAAGTGATTTTATTCTCTGGGTGTGTCAAGGCTGTTTGCATAACTGAATTGGGAATTGTTGACACACGTGCAAACTGAATACATGTGGTGGTTTCAACCAGTCACATGCTGTATCTTTAAAAATACAGTACAAAATTTGATCAGAGCATACAGATTTCACATAACATATACTTCTCATCAGGTTTTGATGTTCTTTTGTTTCCTGAAGTTACTATGTTAATGAAGAAAAATGTACCCCAGGAAACAGAGAATACACCATGATAGAGAACTGATAAATATGATCTGTTCTAAGGATTAAAAAAACATTAAAATACTGATTTTGTTTACAGGAATGCACCTAAAATTATAGAGACATCTGGAGTTCATTTTCAGGTGGGAAAGATTTGGAATTCTTTTGCTTATGTTAATATATAAAGGTCTTGATGATTAATCCTGAGAAAAACAGCATAAAAGTGACTTTGGAGTACAGCTTTCAAATTAAAGGTTTTATTTTATTAATCAGTTTTTTCTGGCCTTTATATGGGAAGGCCTGATGTCTCCATGTCTGTCATATTCTAAATTTCTTTTCAACTAAGTGTTTGCATGCTCCCGTATTGCAATGTGTGCCTTTGCATATAGACAGTTTTAAAAATTGTGTCTTCAGTGTCAAGATAGATCAAGGAATTTAGTTTGTGTGCAGACATCCCTTTAATACTTCTTGTGTCACTACAAGTAAAATCTTTAAGCTGCCAAGCCACAAATTCTCCTGTTTAACTCTCTAGGAGATATCTTGTTGACTGAAAATATGATGAAAGGAACTGAAACTTTATGCGCCATATATGACTGCAGTAAACTTTCTAATAACTACAGTCCTTCTCTTTCTTCTTCTTTCCTTCACAAACAGGCAATGTATGAACATCTAGGAGAGTTGCTCACAATCTTGATCACTCTAGATGAAATAATTGACAATCATGCCACGCTGAAAGATCACTGGACCATGTACAAGAGGTGTGTCTCTGATGTGAAAAATACTCCCACAACCTAAAAGATAAAAGCATATGCATCTGTCTATGTTCCAAGACAGTCAGTGTGGGAGCATGGATTTTGGTAATCTCTCCAGAAATTTCAGTGAAGAGCAGGGCTAAGCTTCCACAGTTTCCTTCTAAGAAAATATTTTGTGTATTTGAGTATGAATATTGCATTTTCAGTGCAGGGTAAGCATCTTGGCAAACAATGTAACAGTTGGGAGGGTTTAAAGAATATTCAGTAAAAAATTTAGTTGTGTAAAGAAATGAGCTAAGACTATCCCTGTCCATATTGATCATGGGAATTGGCATACAGCTTTAAGAAGGGATGGTACCTTAAGTAAAAGATGAAGAGTCAATAGTTATAAAGGTAGCTGAATTAGTGGAATATTGACTCTGTCCTTGAAAACCCAAATAAATAGAAGTTACTCCAATGCAAATTGTTATACAGACCTAGTGTATTTTTGGGGGGGGGCGGGGTTTGGTTCTTTGTTTGTTTTAAATTTTAGGGTTGCTGCTAAGGGCAGGAGGGGGGAATCAAAATCTCTTACCAAAATAGTGAAGGATGTTTTATAACTATGTTTATATGACTATGTTTTAAGTGTGCTCTGTGTGTGTCTTCCACACCTACCCCTTACAGGCTGCTAAAATCTGTCCATCACAACCCTTCTAAGTTTGGGATTCAAGAAGATAAACTAAAGCCATTTGAAAAACTGCTGTTAAAACTGGAAGGCCAGTTACTTGATGGAATGATATTTCAGGTAATGGACTTAATATTCCCCAGTATGATGGAGGAAGCTTACATGAAGGCAACGCTCTTTTCAGAATAATTGGTTTGTTTGTTTGTATTTTGTTTTTGTTCCGGTTACAGTGATGTGTGAATGTGGCTCTTGCATCTGTGCCTGGGAGAAAAAAGGCTCTGTTGTAAGATCCTTTCTTGCTCTTCTCATGTGCTTGAACTGTGCCAAGCTTTGAATGGAAGCAGTAAATGCTGACTGTTTTGCTGAACTAGAGAAACACAGACAGCTTGGCATTAGACTGTGTATTATCAGAATTCTGCTTTTGTCCACATAACAGTGAGCAGGTTTACATAGCACAGATCTTTATTTTAGCTGCAAGTTAAGTTTTTTTCTCAGAAATCTTTAAATCTGAAATATGTTGAGTGTGACCTGTCATTTGTTGCATACGAGACCAGTTGCTGTCATTGGAGACCCCTGTGGTGGGACATACCCCTGAAACATGCAGGAGCACAGGTGGATGAGAAGGATTTTATTACATTTTCAGTACAGTTAAATGAAATGTGTTCATACAGGAAGCCATTTCTTTAGAGAAGTGTATATTACAGACATTGAAATGTGGCACAGTGGGCAGAGGATAATGTTGTTGAACCTGTTCAAAGCAGAGTCAGTTGCTCAGGTCGTGCCATTACATCTTAAATGGCATTAGGGAAAAAGGGCTTGTTCTGTAAAAGCATTCAAAAGGGAAATTGTAGGTAAATAATTACTCACAGTTTGGTTTATTCTTTCAAAGGACATTGCTACCAGCTATCTATTTTTTGTGTTATATTTCCCTAATGCTGTATAAGTACAAAGACTTCATTATAGGTTTGAGGCATCAATAGGATTTGGCTGGAATTTATTCAGGAAGTTTCCCCTTCTGTCCTTCAAATGCCTCTTTCGTAACAAAAATTCATTAAAAATATTAGATCCAGTTCTAATAAAGACTTTTCTGATCTCTTTGGAAAGTATGAAATTTTATCTGTATTTTTTTGGCTCTTGTGGGGTTTTGGGAGCTTTTGTAAGCTGCCAGCAGTAATGTGTGATTTTATGCTGCAAGGTAATGAGCCACATCCTACAAGCGACTTGTGTGATAATCTTGCTTAAAGGACAGTTAGTAACATATTACAATGTGATTATATAAATATGCATTTAGTTTCTTAGCACTAGCTCATCAAATGGTTTCTTTAAAAATGTTCCTTAATGGAAATGGGAAAATAAATAAAATGTGGGTTTGAATGTCAAGTGTATGAGTGTTTTAATATTTTCTGGTTTTATACTTAAAAATGTAAGCATAGTAAAGGATCTGTATGCCATGGAAGGTTAAGGCTTACTTTAGGTTAGTCTTGAATCAGTGTACTCTTCCAGTATTCTCTTGAAAACCAGTACTCTTTTGAGGTCCAAAACTCATGGCATTATCTTGATATATTGATATTTTTCCCCCTTTTTTCTCAGGCCTGTATAGAGCAACAATTTGATTCGTTAAATGGTGGAGTGTCAGTGTCAAAGAACAGCACATTTGCTGAAGAATTCGCTCATACTCTTCGTACAGCTTTCGCAAACGTCGAAGCCAAACTTGGTAATGCAAGCTCATGCTTTTCCTGCCAGCTTCACTGTTTCTGAAATTGTTTGTGTGGGAGTAAAATTCACAAAGGTGTATTTTTTCAGGTGAACCTTCAGAAATTGACCAGAGAGATAAATACGTGGGCATCTGTGGCCTCTTTGTACTGCATTTTCAGATTTTTCGGACTGTAGACAAGAAATTTTATAAGTCATTGTTGGATGTCTGTAAAAAGGTGAATGTTTATTCTTTTGTTTTTCAGTAATGAAGTAGATAATTTCCTGAGTTGCGTAGCATAGCACAGACTTGTGAAAAGAAAGAAAATAAAAAAGCCTGAAAACAGAGTTAAGAATTTTCTACTTTTTTTTAACTCCCACCTGCCATTTTCTTTTAAAGGTGGTCTAAAATTTGTGCACTCACATAACAGCAAGATAAAATAAACTTGTCACTTCTATTAAAATCTTTCTTCTCAAGATTAACACTTTACTGAAGGCAAAATACCTGTTTGAGTTATGAGTACGCTGGTGCTGAATAAATGCTGTGGGTTTTGACTGTGGCTATAAACGTTTGTTTTGGAAGATCTCTAAGTGCAAAGTTGACTGGGACGTTTTCATATTGGATGGCATGAAGAAATTATTAAGTTCTGCGGTATTGTTTAGAATCACTGAGAATGGTTATAATTTTGCCCAGGGTGTCCTCAGTGAACATCTAGGGAAACTTTTTTAACATCAATGTAGTCAGTGGAAAACAGTTACACAGAAATAAACTGAACTGTGTTAATTGTGTTAATTTTTACTTGTTAGTATTTCCCCCTCCTTTTTTTTTTCTTCTTCCCAGGTACCAGCCATTACACTAACAGCTAACATTATCTGGTTTGCTGACAACTTTCTGATTCAGAAGATTCCAGCTGCTGTCAAACTACTGGACAAGAAAAGTATTCATACAGTTAAAACACAAAGGGAGAACTTTCTACAGCAGAGGGCACAGTCACTTACCAAGTATGCTTCCTAAATACCGCCTCATGATGTTATTTGGCAAATAGTTTTTAAGCATGTGGGCTTTTTCATTCACTGTAGTAGCATGTTGTGTGGTGTCCCTCAGTGGTGTTAGTCACTTGTTCCAGTTCACTGCAGCAGTGTGTGTGTGTGTATTAGCCTTGCTGCAAAAATTTTGGTCAAACTGCTTTTCATGTCATGCTTTCAGAAAAATATATATTATTACACCAAAATAACAATATTCCTGGCAGTTCTAAATATTTGTTTCAGTTACTTCTGTTTCCATATTTTCAAATTCCTTTTTCTTTTTTAAACTAGTGTCTAGTAACCTGGGCTGCTTTGTTTTCTATTAGGGCTCTCTGCTTTTTATGTGCTTATGGAGGTAAGTTGCTAGTAGGCTTATAGTGGAGCTTTCCTCTGCTTGGTGATGATCCTTTCTTTGCAAACATTTCTTTCTTTGTGACTGTTTCTATTGCTTGTTTAATGGTCTTTGAAATTTTCTGTATTTGGGGAAAGCTTCTCTTGTTTTGTGTTCTGCATGTAGTGTGCAGCTCATTTCTTTCTCTTCTAAAATATGCTTAAAGATGAGATGGAATATTTTTAGTCTTAAGAACAAGTGTCCTGCATAGGAAGATAACAGGGCTAAGGTTTGTATGTTTCAGAACAAAACAAGAAAGTGAAAACTGGGATCTGTGGAATAGCAGTAAAAACTTAGATTTTGCACATTGTCTTCCAACCCGATAAGCAAGCTGGCAGAACTGAGATGGAGGGGACGAGGGAAGGGGAAAAAGCAGCTCCTCTGACAGATTATTTTCACTTCTGCCCTGTTTCTTTTTCAGTCCACTTTTTCCTGGCCCTGATTCTTTCCTGGGCTTTAGTTCCTAGGTAGGGCATAATTGCACTGCTGTTTTGCTTCTGGTCTTGGGCAGTGGTACAAGTCTTAAGATTAAGAAAAAGTTCAGAAAAACTTCTTGGTATTCACATACATTTCATATAAACAAAGAATCATTTAACTTGGAGAGGGTCTGAAAGATCACCAATTGTAATTCAGGAGTGCCACATTCACCATTAAACCATGTCCCCAAGGCCCACATCTGCACATTTTTTAAATACTTCCAGCAATGGTGACCCAACTCTTCTGTGGACAGCCTGTTTCAGTGCTTGACAGCCCATTTGGTGAAGAAATTTTCTTAATATTCAATCTAAACTTCCTCTTGTACAACTTGAGGCTTTTTCTCTTGGCCTGTCGCTTGTTACTTGGGAGAAGAGACCAGACCCCACCTCACTAAAATCTCCTTTCAGGGAATTGTAGAGAACAATGAGGTCTTCCTGGGCCACCTCTTCTCTGAAGATTGAACACTTTCAGCTCCCTTGCTGGCCTTATGCTCTTTCCCCAGCTTTGTTGCCCTACTTTGTACACACAATTTTGAGGATATTGTAATAAAATCTAGATTTTGCATTTGCTGATTTGAATTGTACAAATAATTTTTCTAGCTTATTTACAAATCCTTGCACTGCCTCTGATAATTAGACTCTTCCCTAAATATGAGGACTCTTTTTTGGTAACAGGATCAATGACCTAAATACTTTCCTGCTACAATTGCTAGAAGAAGTTGTATTACAGTGTCACAATTCTCTATTTAACTCTACTTAACCATTTAATTACAACTAGTGTAATTCAAGCAGATAAACTATTGTAGAATTATGTTACTTAAGAGCTGTCCAGTCTGGCATTGATGTAATGACAAGTTATATTTGTTTGTCTGTGTATGGAAGCAACAGAAATTCAAACTGGGATGAAAAAAAGTAGTACCAGTGTCAGACTTTTCTGTCTAGTGTATAAAAGCATTTTCTAACAGTTTTATATAGCCTTTTAATTTAAGGAAGTGTAGTATGTGCACTGCTAAGAGGGCCGTGTGTTCTCTTGAAAAGTAGATGATTTTTGACTCATTGTACAGCTATAATTGGCAGACTAACTAATCCTTACCTGTAGAGAATTAAAATGTAAATGAGTATAGGGTTCTGATACTTTTGGGAAGATGAGTTATTATTTTGAGGACTGAAGGTTTAAAATATTTCCCTTGCAAGATTTAAAGTTTTGGAAAGAAATAAGAAAATCTTCATAATCTTTTTACTTGAAATGAGCAACATTCTCTGTTTCCTTCCCCAGAGATATGCAGTCATATTATGTTTTTGTGAGCTCGTGGATGACAAAAATGGAATCTATCTTGTCCAAGGAGCAACGCACCACCAAGTTTTCTGAAGATCTTTCTAACCGCTGCAATGTCTTCATCCAGGTGTGCAATCTTTTAATGTGGTGATGCAGCAAACTGATTTTGTGGTGCAAGTTGTTGAACATAAAGAGAAATTACAGGAGTTCTGTGATCACTGGTGTGTTATTTCACTGTTTTGGAATTCTTATAAAGAATTTCAAATTCTTTTAATGCCCAGTACTCTTCCAAGAAAATCTGTAAAAGGTCTTTTGATAAAGAATGTGGGGAAAGGGAATCTGACTAAATATTCAGTGGCTAGAATTTTGGATTTTTATCTTGACGTAGGAAATCAAGAAAGCTTCATCTTCTCTGTAGTAAAGGTTTTGGGTTTCTTTCCTTTTGAGTCATGAGGACTGAACAGTGGACTGAACCAGTGTCTATTTAGTTTTATTTAGGATAGTACATACTCCCAGTAAAGGTTTTGTGTTGTTTCATTGTGCTTTGCCTAGTGATGGTACTTTGCAAGAATCTTACTACGTTCCGAGACAGCTGGTTTTCTTTTGGCCTACTAACAGCATGTAGTCTTAATGTAAGATGCATCTTATTTCTGAATTTATCTTTTGCTAGTTTTTATAAGTATCCATCTATGTGACAGAAATTTGTTGAGAATAGGTGTGTGAAAGAAACATGATCCTGAATCTTCTTCAGTTAAAGACAGGCATGTACTAGGATCTGTGGTTTTTACATTTGAATTAGTTACAGTGGACTTAAAAATTTGCTCCATACTGAATTGAGTTTACTACACCACTTGCTGTCTCTCCTAGTCTCTTTTTCCTTTTTTTAATTGTTACTACTTTTTCTTTGAAGTAAATTTAATAATTGTTTGTCATGTTGTGTTTAAAAGCTTAGCATATACTGATGTAGAAATGATTGGTAGCTTTATTGTGGGATGGACATCTCTATTTAAAAAGTGTAAAACTGTGTAAATACTGTCAGTGTATTTGTTCCACAGAATCTGGAAGGTTTATTTTGTTTTTGTGATGGGATGTTTCTTAGGGAGATGGGAATTGTTTGATGGGTTGGTTTACAATAGACTGAAATTATGAGACCTTTGAGGTCCTGTGATTATTTACCTCACTAACCTGTGCTTAATTGGCATGACTTTAGAAGAGGTTAATCAGATGATCTAATGACTCATAGGTAGTTTCATTGTGTCTGCTGTTAGAAGGGTCTCATTCAGCTTTGGGATCCCAGGCTTGCTCAGTGTAGTGAAGTGGTAGGCTCTCTGTTGTGCAGGGGCAAAGGCCAGCTGTCTGTCATGTATGGAACAAAACAGAGAGCACTTATTTATTGACATGTGGAAATATTGATTATTAATTTTTTCTTCTCCTTGTATTCATTGTATTTTTAGGGTTTTCTTTATGCATACAGTCTTAGCACCATCATTAAAACTACAATGAATCTTTACATGTCAATGCAAAAACCTATGACCAAAACCTCAGTAAAAGCCTTGTGCAGACTTGTGGAACTTCTGAAGGTAGGTCACTGGATGACATTTTTTTATTTCAGGTAGGAATTACAGAGAGCATTGACCAAACATCCCATATTAAGAAAAAAAAAGGGAACAAAACTGTGATGGGAAATGTTTTTGTATGCATGGCTTTTTGTTTGAGAGTGGTTTGGTTAGAGAATAGATTTGGAAGGCTAGGACTGGATTTGTTTGTTTGTTTTGGGGTTTTTTTTCATAGCTTCTAACTGGCTTCCTTAGTTGATGTGACAGAATGAGGGTCTCTGGAGATCACTGGTCCAACCTATCCCTGCTCAAGCAGAGACACCTAGAGCCAGTTGTCCAGAACTGTGTCCAGATGACTTCTGAATATCTCCAAGGGTTGAGACCCCACAACCTTTCTGGGAAACCAGGCTGTGACAGTGCTTGGTTACCCTCATATTAAGAAGGTGTTTCCTGGTGTTCAGAGGGAAACTCCTGTGTTTCAGTCTGTGCTCACTGCCCCTTGTTCTGTTACTGGGTACCTCTGACAGGAGCCTGGCTCCATCTTCTTTGCACCCTGCCTCCAAGTAATTATGTACAAGGATAAGATCTCCCTCCAAGCCTTCTCTTCTCTGGCTGAACAGTCCCAGCTCTCTCACCTTTCCTCACATGTGAGATGCTCCAGTCTGTGAATTGTCTTCATGGTCCTTGGCTGGATTCTCTCCAGTGTGTCCATGTCTCTCTTGTACTGAGAAACCCAGAACTGGACCCAGAACTCCAGATGTGGCCTCACCAGTGCTGCATGGGGGGAAGGTCACCTCCCTTGAGCTGCCAGCCAAGTGTTGTCCAGTGGAGCCAAAGCTACCATTGGCCATCTTTGGGACAAGGGTACATTGCTGCTTTGCACTTAACCTGCTGTTCACCAAAACCCCCCAGGTCCTTTCTTTCCAAGCTGCTTTCCAGTTGGGTGATTCCTGATATATCCTGGTGTATGGGAAATCATTCCTCCCCAGATATAGCAGTTCACATTTCTCCTGGTTTTTTTTTCCAAAAGGAAGATACTCTTTTTCAGGATAACTTCAGAAAGCAGTGGTGAACTAAACTGAAAAAACCCAAACCAAAACCCAAAACTTAGATCAGTCCTGAAAGTTTTTTGTGTTCCTAAATAGTTTGATTTTCTTGGTTTCTAAGAGTTTATTGTAACTGCTAGTAACAGCACGTTACAAAATGGAAAGAGTCTGTATTTGCAGTGTGGATGAGTCACACACAGCATAAAGCCATATTCTAAAGGCAGCAGTTTTGGTAACTACATGAACTAATGTGTTTGGGATTGACTTCAGGCAATAGAACATATGTTTTACCGAAGAAGCATGGTTGTGGCAGACTCTGTGACACACATCACTCAGCATCTGCAGTATCAGGCTCTTCACTCTATCTCTGTGGCCAAGGTATGTAATCCAAGTTCTAATAATTAATCTCCCAATCTAAGTATTTTTAAAAATATTAAGTTTAAAATAAAGTATTTTTTATATTTTTTTCAAAATCTGTAGTGTCATGCTCTATCATAATCCAGAGATATATAAGATTTCCAATAATTCCAAATTTTTTCTTAGAAAACTGTGCAGCATAGTTACCTGGTTTTTGACTAAGAATGGTTCCCCTCTTCCTCTAAACTGCTGCATCTCTTGTCATCTTCTTCTTGTGTTCTTTTTAGATTTTATTTCTAGTGAATTTTCAAAACTGACCTTTGCTTACCTCTTTTCTGATGCTCATTCATAAAGCAGTCTGTTGCAGGTCTAAGCAAACAGTCTGCTATTTAAATCTTTTTCTTGGCAAAATAGCAGTACATGATGGCTTACAGGAACCTACTGTGGGCATAAATTCTCTGTTTCACAGTGAGATAAAATTCTTTTTTATCTCACAGTGAGATAAAGCTTCTTTTGCTTGTCCAACCTTGAATTTCAGAATTTAGGGCAAAGGGGAAAATGAGACTTTAGTATGCCTGCTCTGATGTATTACAAATTGGTTTTATCCTTCCACCAAATTCAGTGGCAGAGTTGCAAAGAATGTATGCTATTGTTACTGCTGCAGCTATTAAATTTCTTTTTTATTTGGCTGTAATCTCAATTTATGTATCTGCCATCTCTATATTTTCTAGGGTAAGCAAAAAAAATAGTTGTACTTATAAAAAATTTATATACATATATATATAGCGGGAGTAGCACAAGCTGAAGAAACTATTTCCAAACTTCAAAGTCACTAAGAAAAACTGTATATCTTCAAACACTTCACATATATATATATATAGATAGATAACTTTCATAAACTTTTCAAATTATATCTGTAATTACATTACAATTACTTTTAAATTAATAAAAATATGCTAAAACTTTTCTATTGAAGTATATTGAAAAGAACACTTGTGAGAACAGTTCTTGATATTTTGACTACTTATCAGAAAATATGTAAGAAGGTAAATGTCGGTAAATAGAAGGATCCATTAGTATGATTTAACCTGTGTTCATGTTGGCTGCACATATTGTGTAATATCATTGAATTGGCAGAGTAAGTGAATCTGGAATCAGTTAACTGTCCACAAAACATAACTTGTTTGCAAAAACACTCAATTTATGACAAGTCCACAAGCTTTGGGAAGAAGCAGTAAGCTATTACCTTTGGGCTTAGGTGACTTTTCTGTGGATTTCTGTGTCTTTTTGTCATCAAGAAAAGGGTAATTTCTGATAAGAAGTACAGTGAGCAGCGCCTGGATGTCCTGTCTGCTTTGGTGTTGGCTGAGAACACCCTCAATGGGCCAAGTACAAGACAGAGGCGGCTGATTGTTTCCCTGGCACTGAGTGTGGGAACACAGATGGTAGGTGCCATGGTTGCTCCAGCCCTTTGTTTTTTTGGTGGAGTGTCTTATGAAAAAATATCAGCTTGTGATCTCATGTTTATTTCTTTTTTCTTAATTTCTGCAGAAAACATTTAAAGATGAAGAACTTATTCCCCTCCAATTAGTTCTGAAAAAACTGGACTTGATCAGTGAACTTACAGAGAGGTAAGCAGTGACAGCAGTATATAGAAGGTAGCATAGTGTCCTGGGGGAGTTGGATATCCTCACTGTGTGAATGGCCAAATCTGGTCTCTGCATGCTGGTGGTGATTTTTGCGTGTTTTGTAGACCAGGAATGGACAGAAAGAATCCCAGAGTTAAGCCAGAAGCTCACTTATCTTTGGGCAAGTTGTATTTCACCTGACTGTTGATTGTTTAGAAATTTTGTCACTTTCTTGGATGACTTGGTTTTATGATAAGCCGAAGTGTTCCCCTTAACCCAGCCCCAAAATTTCTGAGTTAGTACCAGGCTGTTTGGGAGATTGGGCAGCTGTTTACATGTGAACCATGTTTTACTGCTGCTGTAGTTTCAGTGCACGCTCAAGAACTCAAGTTACATCACGCTGGCCATTTTTAAGCCAGGTGAATGTATGGGTTCCATGCAGTTTTTAGGAGAGAGACAGATGCCTTTAGTGACTGACTTATGAGATACAACCTGTCTGCATTTATCGCAGGATTTTATCAGGAGAGGCCTGTTTCTCCTTTGACTTACAGGAGAAATTTAGAATATATGTTTGATCTCTAGAATACTAATTGCATGTAATAAGAAAACAGTTATTTAGGACTTTGCTGAAATGTAAGATTTAAGTCTTTCAAGAGACTGAGTAAACCTTTTCTCTATAAAGCAAGTACCTTTTATTTATAAATAGGCTAGTGGAAAAAAAAGAAGAATTATTTATTAAAGAATTTTCTTCTGAAGGTCAGTGCATCTGGAACATTAAAATAATGGTGTAAAACTTGGGCTTGAAATGCACTTGTCTTTAGTTTAAACACACTTACTGTGTTAGAAGAATGGTTTCTTCCAAATCTGTGTCTAACAATTAATCTTTTATTGCAGAGTTCGAGCGCAATGCGACTGTTGTTTCTTATACTGGCATCGAGCCGTCTTTCCAATCTATTTAGATGATGTCTATGAAAATGCAGTGGATTCTGCTAGACTACATGTAAGTAATAATGTTACAACTTACTAACTGTTGTGACAGATTCAGATGAAGAGATGATAAACCTTAGACTGAAGCTCTTAAAGGAAAAGCTCAAAAAGCATATCCCTGACTACTACTGAGTCAGACATTTCTTCTCATTCTGGAGGGTATAAAAGCAATCTTTTTTCTAAATCTATCTATTAGATTTTTTTAAAAAATCTCGGGTGCTATTGTTAACTCTGTGTCTGTCTCTTTGTTCCTCTCTGTGTTCTAATTTGAAATGAATATTTGCTAGACTTGAACATTAAAAGCCTTTGTTCCTCTTTGTGGTTACATATTTCTAAAGCAGATATCACTGTGTTCAGCGATTCTGTGTTGGATAGTTGTCCTGTAGCTTTTACCACCCCTCATCTCTTCTCCCCTTGTTGAAGTACTGTGTACTTGCTGCAGATGTGAATCATGCTTTGGCATGATAATCCTGATAAAAATCAAACATCTGTTCCAGGATTGTACAGTACTGAAATGAATAAACTGAAAATAATTTTGGATGAAATAGCTAATAATTAGGATCTTCCAGTCAGTAGCAAATAATACCTCAGATTAAGGGCAGGACACTTCCATAGCGTTTATGGAGTCCATTTTTAATAAAAGTGGGAAGGGTAGTGATTCTGATTTTTGTTAGCTTTGAACACTATTTTGAGTTGCTGGCGACATATCTGTCTGTTAATAATATATATATTTTTAATAAGTATATGTTTAGTGCACTACGAGACTGTGTACCTGCTATGATGCATGCAAGACACTTGGAGTCTTATGAGTTGCTTCTGGAATGCTATGACAAGGAAATCATGGAAGTACTCAATGAGGTAATTTGTGGTGGTTGGGAATTAAACGCACCACTGTGCTTCAAATATCTTTAGGTCAGATTAGCATATGTTGTAGCAAATCTGATATGATCTGTAAAATTAGCACAGAGAACTTTGGTGTGAAGTATTCTGATAAATAAGAAAGTGTTTGGTTTGACTGACAATTTTGGTTATTGAAGACTTTGTTTTTAATGGTATCTGTGTTGACTGGGAACATGAAAATACTGCACTCTGAATTATCTAAGTTAACAAAACCTCAGATTTGACTGTGCAGATAGAGGAGTGATTTTTTGTCAGATTAGCCTCTGTTCGGATGAATGCCTAAAATAAATGCTGCTGTTCTTAGTGTGCATGCATGGCTTTTAGTAGTGAAGGGTCTGCAAATACAGATGGCTTCTTGACTGAATTATTATCTAGAATTATGAAGGAGGTTTGACAAAGAGAATGCAGATTTGGACTTTGTGAGCCCTAGTTTTTAACCTTTGAAATATGCTTTTTATTTGACTAGTTCAAGACAAAACATTACATATTATTCAGAAAATCAGACCAAATTTCTTATTGCAAGATGCTTCCTCACTGAATTTGTTCTTACTATTTAGATAGATAGCCCTAAGCTTAGCTCCCCTTAAAATGAGAAGTGAGAATACTTGAGTGTAAATTGTGTTAAAGTCCCTTGTGGAAGTTTTAGTCATGTAAAAAATGGCATTATGTAGGGAAACCTTTATGTTTTCTGAGCTACGTGAGCTTGCTATTGTGTACTAGAACAAGAACACAGGAAATCAGTATCTTTCTGGTTCCCACGTATTTATTCACTTTGACTTGTGTGACCCTACCAAAGCAAAGCTTTCTTCACTAGTTTAATCAGTCTCACATGTATCTATGGAGAGAAATGTTGATTCCGCTAACAGAGCATTGTAAATGGACACTGAACATGCCTTTGTTTTTGTTTTTGTTTTTTTTTTTTTCTTTTTTTTTTTTTTTTTTTTTTAAACTTCTTTGAATAGCACTTGCTGGACAAATTGTGTAAAGAGATAGAAAAGGACCTGCGCTTGTCAGTTCACACACACCTGAAGCTGGATGACAGAAATCCCTTCAGAGTTGGCATGAAGGACCTGGCTCACTTCTTCTTTCTGAACCCAATACGTTTCTTCAATCGGTTCATTGACATAAAAGGTGAGGAGTTACACATTTGCTTGGTTCTATTATTTTCATCTCTTATACTTTGGCTTTGTATATCTTTTCACTTCTTTCCACACTTTCCTAACTAAATAGGTAGCATTATTTTAATTCATCCTTTGTGTTCACAGCTTATGTAACTCATTATTTGGACAAGACCTTCTACAACTTAACGACCGTAGCTCTTCACGACTGGGCCACCTACAGTGAGATGAGAAACTTGGCAACCCAGCGCTATGGTTTAAGTATGACTGAGGCTCACCTTCCCAGCCAGACTCTGGAGCAGGTACAGTGCCCACAGCACAGGGATAGAATTTAAACCATTCCTCTGTCATACGACTCAGTCACTGAAATTAAAGTATCCAAGCGCAGAGAATTGTTTGAATAAAGTGACCTTTAATTTCTGTTTGAATTGTGAGGCAGGATCTTTATCTGCCTTTGATCACACTGATATCAGTTAATATCATGTTGGACTTGTATTGTTCATTTTATTCACATAATGAAGCGAATTGAGTATGCAAAGTCAGAGAATGTTTTCTTGAAAATTCAGTGTCAGCAATTTGACAAGTAGTAGGTCCAGACAGCTGTTACAAGTCTGGAATGACCTTTGAGTGGTGGGTCTTTTTCCTTGGTTTATTGCTGGCTTTTCAGCAGATTCTGCTTAGTGATCATCAAGAGAAACTATTTCACAGGCTGGACATGGAGGACTTTGGGACACCTGTGAATTAGATTCAGGGAGAGTGACTTAGTGCCTCCTAAAAGCTGCTGAACATGGTGACATTCAGAATAAAGTTGTAGTGTCCTCAAGTTAATGGTGAAGATATTCACTGTTATAGGGACTGCAGATTGCATTAGTTCTGGAGACTTTCCTTCAAGAGTTTTAGTATCTTGGATATTTTTGGCAGTTTGCTTCATTCCCTCGTTTGGGTTAACATATTGGTGAAAGGTCTTAGAAATACAGCCCCTTTTCTCCTAATGTTCATGATGACTGTGTCTTCATAAGTTGAAACAGGGCATATAACAGAGAACTTCAGCTGTTTTATTGGCACAAAAGTGCTGTAGATCAGTTTCTGTTTCCAGCTTTGGTTTTCAGCATGTTGTTACAAAGAATTAAACAATTTCACAATGTTGGTTTCATAACATTCATTCTGGTATGAGCTCCCTGGCACAACTGGAAACAGGGTATATAAATTTAATATCATCTTAAATAGCATCATCTCTAGGCACAGTAATGATTGAGGGAATTCTTAAGGGAAAAAGTGTAAACAATTGTAAAATTTGTATTGCAAAAAGCAAACCTCAGTCTTTTATACAGGTTGGGTTAACAATGTTAAAAATTAGCTAGTTGCGTATTTCTCTATAGGTATTTATATGTCTGTAGGAATCTCTAAGGCAAGATTCTATATTTTAGAATCTGAAAACAGATAAATCTCAATTTTTATTTTTTTTTTTATTGTTTAATTGTGTCTTGTGGAATAGGCGAGAGGATTCCTTACTTTCAGGGGAAGCTGGAAAAAACCAGGAAGGAGTGCAAATGTTCAAACATGTGCTGAGCTGCTTTTTTCTCCTCAAAACATTTTCTTACAGATGCTGAACAAAAATTATTAAGAAGTCCTTCATTTTGCAAAAGAAAACACTGCTTTCTAAAATACCTTCTAGTAACTGCAGAAACAGTATTTCTGCACCTTAGCTGTTAGATGTGTCAGTAGTTCTTGAGAAGTTTTATCATGGTTATCATCTCAATAAATAATATTGTTTCAGGGTCTGGATGTTTTGGAAATCATGAGAAATATTCATGTTTTTGTATCCCGCTACCTCTACAATCTGAACAATCAGGTAAGATATATCCCACACTTTTCCTGGCATTGGCTCCAATTTGAAGGGATTATGAAGTGCAAAGTGAAGTATATGTAAGAAAAACCCAGACTGAACATGCATAGTGAGAGGCTATAAAATAGTGTTGGTGCTCTAGAAAAACATCTTGGGGGATGCTGTGGCTTGGTGTTGGGGAATGTTGTGTAGCATGTCTTGGAAATGTTATGCCAGTAGGGTCACTGCATGTCAATTTTCCAGTGAAACTAGAAGGCAGTAAGGGTAATTGGCTGTTGAACATACATCACATACACATAAGTATGTGATTTTTGAGCTTGAAAAATGTGTGTCTGAAAATGGGTTATTGGAGAGATGAAGCAGTGAATGAGAGGGAGAACATGGACAGGGAATAAACCTTTGGGGTTTCTCACCATGTGAGAATGAGGTGCCCACTACAAAAATGAGTGGCTTCCTGCAAGAAAAGAAGTGCTTTTTTTCATAGCTTATAATTCAGTAGTGGAACTCATTGCTGTTTACAAAAGTGCAAACAAGTGCCAAAAGAGTTTTGGCTACTTAATGTAGGATATAATCTCAAATATGGGAGTCTTTAATGCAACCTCTGCCTTAGAATTGTTGAATCACAGCTGTGTAGAAATCAGAAGAATTTACCAGATAAAGTTCATTGTATCCATGCTGTGTTTTCTTGGTTCTTTCCTTAATCACCAGTTACCAGCTGCTCTCAGAAGTAGGATATAGGCTGTTTAGATCAATAATTTATCACAAAACCAGTTTTGCGTAATTTATTTTATTTTTCCCTTCCTGCCTCCCAGATCTTCATTGAGAGAACAAGTAATAACAAACACCTGAACACCATCAATATCCGACACATTGCTAATTCAATTCGAACTCATGGAACAGGAATCATGAACACAACAGTGAGTATCTTTTGCACTGGTGCTGTTAGATTATTTGTTCATGATTGTGCACAAAAACCTCCTCCTTGCATCTCCTAATACTTTATTTGGTTATGCAGTTTTAATAATGCAGTAATAATGTTCTGTGTGAATTAATAAAACAAATCAGTTCTTGGATGTGGCACAAATCAATATCACAATCTTTTGAGTGTTATCACTTCCAGTTATATAAATATTAAGGAAGAGATCTAAAACCACATCAAAGGAGGGATAGATGTTCTGGTTGGATTGTTCTGGATAGTATGCCCTGATTTTCAACTTATTGACACTTTTGCTGCAGTTAAAGCAAATCTTGAAAAAATGCAGTGTTGTTTTTTTTAAGTTCTTCTTGTAATTGTTATGCTTAAGAAATATCAGCTTTTCAATTTGCAAAAGAAAGCCACAGACCTCTGATAAGTTGTTGAAAAAATGAATTCTTATTGAAAGGCTTTTAATGATGTCTGAGGTGTAGGTGGCCATTTTAACCAGCCAAAGGTATTTGCCTCTTTGCAAGGCAAATGCAAAGAGGTGCATTGTGTCTGCTACTGCTGAAATTTATCATTGGGATTCTCAAGTTTGGATACAGTGATAAAGGTGTTTTCAGGTCAGTGCTTTCCAGTCTGCTGGTTAAGTTCCACCTTGTCGCTGTTTCCTTTTTTCTATTTTTCTGGCTCAATCAAAAAAAAAAACTAAAACAAAAAAAACCAAACAAAAACAAACTTGCTGAAATATTGATTCCACTCAAGTCATTATTTTAGAAGTGGAAATTACTAAAAATAAAGTTTTAATGATTTCTTTCACTTTTCTTCTGAGAGTGAGAGTGGGGACTGTCTCAAAAAATGCTGCTACTCACATTATTTTTTGGTGATGTAAGTTTATTCACTTCTGATCATGAGTTAAGTTGTTTTTGCAGACGTGAGAAGTATTGACATATGTAGGGTAGAAGTTTCTGCCCTATGAGAAAGTATTTTAGAAAACTCAGAGGAAGTGAAAAAGTTGTGTCAGGAGGTTTTGCAGATTCTACAGGCTGAGGAAGTTGATCATGTCAGCCTGTTTCAACTTGATGTTTGTATTGTTTCAAAAGGGCAGTTACAGGATATTCCAGGTAAACTAATGGCTGTGTAGGGCAGGTGATCAGCTGAAATACTGACCTTGTCCCTCGGTGGTGACTCTGCCTTTCCTGGAAGAGAGTAGGCCTTCCAGGAGAATGTGTTTTCATTTTTCCTTATTCTTTTAGAACAGTGAAATTAAAGTAAGTTGAGAACTTGCATTAGAAGTTACTCAGGCATGCGGTAAAAGCAGGGTGTCAGATGTCTTTGTTACTTTGCTAACCTTCTTGATTTGACTGGTTTTTTTCTTTTTGCCTTCCAGGTAAATTTCACTTACCAATTCTTGAGGAAAAAGTTTTACATTTTTAGCCAGTTCATGTATGATGAACATATCAAATCCAGACTTATCAAAGACATCAGATTCTTCAGGGAAGTCAAGGATCAAAATGATCACAAGGTATAGTAGTTTTTGGAGGCTCAAGAGTAATTTCCTAAAAGAAGTGCTACGTTCATGTGACTGAAGGTGCACCAAACCATAACATTCCTAGTATTTGAATGTCCCCAGGTAAAGGGACAGCTTTTGTCCTGGCAAAATGCAGTGTTGCCAGTGTCTGTATTCAGAAGGGCTTTGTTTCGTTCTGTCTGCTCTGTAATTGGCTAAAATCATTCTCTCAGTGACTTAAGGATGATTTGATGGAGTTGTCTATTGGAGGTTCTAAACTTCTTGTTCAACTCATGCATAACAGTTTTTAGTCTTGAATAATGAACTTACTTGAATGGAATCCAAAAGGATGTGATCATGTAGCACTCATTCCACTATGTCAGGATTTGGGAAAGAAGGTCTGGTTTTCCGTGCTAGAAAATTGTCTCAAAAATGGGAGAGACAATGTATTTAGTAAATTAGACTGCTAGCTTTGCATGTCAAGTGCTTATTTGTTTTAGGAATACTTTCTTTTTCACAGTAAAACTATTTCAGTTCTCAACTTGCAGAAGTGACTTAGTTGAATTACTCTTGTGAAGTAATACAGACAAGCAGGTATATAATTTATTAAAAAATAAAGCTGTAAATGTGGCATAAAACTACATTACAAATAGTAATTTATTGATGTGATGAAAAGTTTTTTTTTTCCTAAGGGTGGGTAATTATTACAAGTAATTTTAATTTTTTTTCTAGTATCCCTTTGAAAGAGCAGATAAATTCAACCGTGGCATCAGAAAACTTGGAATAACCCCAGATGGCCAGAGCTATCTTGACCAGTTCAGGCAACTCATAAGTCAAATAGGTATGAAATGCTATCTAACATGTTACAAATGTTATTAAATGGATGACATCTTTGTCACCTAGTAACTGACCTTTTGGCTCATTCTAAAGCTAGATTTAATTCCAATCAGATGGAGAGTAGTGCACTTGTAGCCCATGCTAAGTACATGCTCTCATCTAATTACACAGAAAGGCCTTTGCATGTCTTAATCTAAGATACAGTTATAGCTTGCATAGATTTCTGTTCCCTTTTCAGTTCTTTGTTATGGAACTGACTTTTATCCATGTTGAGTGTATCTCCTGGTAAAAACCTATTAGTGCTAAGTTCATATATTTCAAAAATTGTCCATGTATCAGCTGAAGTATCCTTGAATGATGCGCCATGTGATGATCTTTTCAGCACTGATGCTGTAAATGTGCAGAACTGATCTGAACTTACAAGTGTTTATTGTGCCCAGTGGAAAGAGTTTGTATGAAAGTGAACAAAACCTTGCTTGAAGATGCATTTTTGTTTTATTTCTCTACATAGGCTTTTGATAGCAAGGTTCAATTTAACTTTTATAACTTGACTGTCAGAGCCAAGTTCTGTGCCAGAACTACATGGCAACTTTAATGTACGTTTCAGAGCCTATAGGAGCTATGAAGTGTGTGTGTGTATTTAAGTAATTATAAATTGTTTGTTTTTTCTTGTTTTTAAAGGCAACGCTATGGGTTATGTACGAATGATAAGATCTGGTGGACTTCACTGCTGCAGTAGTGCCATTAGGTATTTCCACAAATATTTCATTTTTCTCTGTGCTCCTTCTCTTCCCCTTGCTCTCTATTCTTGCTGATATTCCCTATGCCCTAACCTATTCCCCATAACTTTTGAAAAGCTCTATTTATATGCTTTCATTTAAGTGAAATTATTGAAGACAGTGCTGGGATTCACCACTGTACAATTATGAGCATAAATCACTAAAATTAAAACAAATTCTATGGAAAAACATGGCAAAAGAGTTAATAGAATATACACATTAGTAAGACATCAGTCCATAAACCAACAATATGTGACGTTAAATAATTTCAAGGGTGCATTAAGGAAAAAATAATACAGACCTTGAGGATCTTGGAAAACACATTCCCCATTCCTTTAATACTTCTTTCTGTATACATTTTGTCCATGTTTATGAAAGGTCATTAAAACATAGTAACTTTCGCGTAATAAGAAATAGTTTGTTTTCTTGCAAATAATAGTAACTTAACGTAGAGTTACCAAGAGTATCAAGTGCTAGAGAGAGGGGATGATAGCCCGGTAAAAACAGAAGTGCAAGTAATAATGTATATGTGTTTAGAAATGAGGTTAATAATGCCTGGATGAGAATGTATGACAGATATGACAGAATTTGAGCTAAGTAGTTTAAGCCCAGAAGATTAAATTAAGTAAATTGTAAATTAGGGTAGATACTTCAATGAATACAGACAGTTGAGCATAATCATAACAAACAGTAAGTTTTCAGGTTTGTTCCTGATCTGGAAGATATTGTTAACTTTGAAGAGCTGGTGAAAGAAGAAGGACTCTCAGAAGAAACACAAAAAGCAGCAAGGTACACAAACATCATGCTTTTGAGGTCTGGGGTAGGGGTGGGACGAGAGAATTGTCATTTTATGTTTATAAATGCAGCTATTAGTTATTTGTGTGTGTGCATTAAAAGTTCTGCTACCTTTATGCAAAAATATTTGTTTCAGAACAAAGCAAATAGAAGCAGTTGCTTTGAAATTGTGAAGTAGCATTGATAGTAATAGACCTAGAACTTGATTGCTTGAAGAAATCCTTGTTTAAAAGCTAACAAGCTTTCCTCACTGTGTGCCTGAACTCTAATTTTAAAATTTTCAGGGTCTTAGATAAAAAAGATGCAAGTAATCTATTCGTAGACCTTTTTTTTGAGACAATTAAATGAAGCAACACTATTCAAATGGGATGTAGAGGGAGGGTACTTTCCCAAATCCTGGATTGTGGACGTAGGCAAAGGGCAGAGAGAGGGTTGTTATCCCAAGAGGTGGGTAAGCAGAGGGATTTTCAGCAGAACCAGGTAACTCATTGCCCATCCCTCGCAGGCAGCTGGACTCTGTGCTCAGTGACCTGACGCGGAACTTTGCAGAGGGAACAGAGTACTTCAAAATGCTGGTGGATGTGTTTGCCCCCGAGTTCCGCAGCCCCAAGAACATGCACCTGCGGAACTTCTACATCATTGTGCCCCCCCTGGTGAGTGCTTATACTGCACCAGGGCCTGCTTCAAAACACAGCCCTCCTCAGATCAGAGCTGTTTTTAAATGTTGTGTATTAGGCTGTAGTAGCACATATGACAATGCCTTGAGATGTTTGTGAGTCTCTTTGTGATTCCAAGACAGCCTTTCATTCTTTCAGACCCTCAATTTTGTAGAGCATTCAATCAGTTGCAAGGAGAAATTGAATAAGAAGAACAAAAGTGGAGCAGCTTTCACTGATGATGGGTTTGCCATGGGTAAGTTTCAGCATGCTCACTAGCCTTTGGGTAAGCCAACATAATGGACATTTGCAAGAAAAGTTTTGTTTATACCTTGTTCCCATAATTAAAAATTCCATAATTTATTTGGATTTGTCTTTGTTTCAGCAAAGTGGATTTGAGGGTTATGGTTGTGTTCAGAATTTCCTAAACATGGAATAGCTCTGTATGGGAGCAGGCAGTTTTAACATATATTGGTGCTTCCAAATTTCTTTGCAAGCTTGTAGTTCTCATCCAGATAAGAAGGAATGCAAGTATTTGGAGAAGTGATGTTTTAAAAAATTGAAGCTTGTTCTTTGTTGTGATTTTTCCTGATAGATTAATCGGAAGTTAATAACAGTTTAAATTATATTTGCCTGGAATTATCAGCTTAGGATCATCCACTAAAGATATTCAGAAAATGTTTTGCAAATTGCATTATTGACTTTAGTACGTGGTTTGTTAATGACTAGGTGTGGCTTACATCCTGAAGCTTTTGGATCAGTACCAGGAGTTTGATTCTCTACACTGGTTCCAGTCTGTTAGAGAGAAGTATGTGAAGGAAATAAGAGCAGTAGCTAAGCAACAGAATGTGCAGTCCACTAATCAAGATGAAAAACTACTACAGACCATGAACCTTACCCACAAGCGACTGGAAGTTTGTTTACAGGTACAGCACGGGCCTGGTTACGTGTTCTGGTAACAATTTCTGTTCTGTATTGGGTTCAGCACTTATTCATCATTAATCATGTAACTGTGTTCTAATGGAGCTCATTGAGAGCAAAATCCAGAGCATTGTCTACAGCAACAATGCAAAAAGAGCATAAAGACTTGAGGTGTATGACCTGAAGGGAATGTCATTGGGTTTTGTGATATTTGAAGAGCTGATTCATTGGAACTCTTTGTCCCACTGAGTTTGAAGTCTAGTGCAACTAAACCATAAATGCTTAAATAGGAGAGAATGTATTTTGGTTAAACTTCTTATAACAAAGATTGCACATAACACTGAACCCTCAGAGCTGCCTGTGTGTTAATTCTGAGCTGCTTAATTGAATCACACATTAGCTATCAAATAAGGAAAGGTGCATTTGAATTTTGAAGCACAGCAGCTCAGGTTTCATCTGTGGTGTGGTGCTTTCTCTCTTGATTGGAGAAGCCTATGGGACAGATCTGTCAATGGCTATTTTTACAGCCCATGATTACATTCTGTAATGTCTTGTTGGAATAGATAAGGCCCTGTATATGCCCTCAAGGTTCCCAGGAGTGTGCACTGTGTTTGGTCCTCTTTGTTAAAAAACCACATCACTGAACCTTGTTCAGACACTGATCAAGCTTGTGGTTGTTGAAATTACTGGCTTGCATGATTTTCAATGGGCAAGTTGCTGTAAGTTCTCACTGCTGCTACAAACCTCATTTTCAGCCTCAATAGATCAGTGACAGATTTATTGCAGTGATGCTGCTTTGCTCAGTTGCCCTTTAATGTAATTTGACATTTGCTTTGTAAAATGCCTGTGAATAAGGTATGAAAAGAGAAAGATTTCCAAGAGCATTTAAATGATTCAGATACTGAAATCTAGATGCCTAGGACGCTCATGGAAAATCCCACTGATATTTGTCTACAAATTTGTGATACACTGATGCTCCTCTTCTTTACCTTTTCCCTTAGGAATTTGAACTCCTTTATTTCTCACTAAGTAGTGCAAGAATTTTTTTCAGAGCAGATAAAACTGCAGCAGAAGAAAGCCAGGAAAAGAAAGAAAAAGAAGGTGAGTGAATCCTATATGTAGAACATTTTGGCTAATGAGATTGTGTGCCTTAATTGAGGTTTTTTTCATAGCTGCTTTCTTGCTCATAGGTTGATTGAGCATTCCAGAGGGAGGTTTATGTGGTCATGGATGATAAAAGGACAGCTCAAGTAGTCCTTCTTTGGAATAAGTGAATTTCAAGCTGGGCTTCTGGGGTGTGGAAAAAAAAAGAAATACCACAACTGACAAAAAAAGCCTGAGACGGGTAGAATTGCATACTTGTAATATTAAATTCAGTAACTTCAGCATCATACTTACCTCTTCAGTTATCAGTGTTGACAATGACAACCTTAGGTGGTGTTAAACACAGTGGTTTTCACCTGTTGTACCAACTAGTTTTCAACATACAATAGCAGATGATGCAGTCACTATAGATATTCAGATGTTTATGATATGCTTGGTCTCCCATTGAATTCTATATTCAAAGGGTAAAATCTTGTTCTGTGGTGTGGTCTCTTGACTAGGTAACACTGGTGTTTTGCATTTCTATTCCTGGTTGTATATTCTCCCTCATGAATTCTGAAAGGTTCTCTTGAGAAAATTTCTCTTGAGAAATTTCCAAAGAGATGAGAGTGCTCCTAGGGATAAAGATATAGAAATGCAGTTCAGTCACAAGTTACTTAGAAACTCAGGGAACAGTATATTAAAAACTAAATTGGTAAATAATTCTCCACTGTAGTTCTGACAAAGGCATGAGTGACCTGTGAGATTACAGTCACTGGAGAAAAAGATTCGTTTTCTTCTGCACTAAAAAAAACAGTTTGTAAAGAAAAAAATCTTTTAGCATGAGTTTATATTTGATCAAATTCAGTGAAGTTGCTCAGATAAATCTTCAGAGCAAGAAAAAAAAAACAACCAAATCCAAAGAACTCCAATCATTGTGGGAAGAACAGACATGCTGCTCTGTAGTCTGTAGGTGACTATTTTGGAGAACGTCAGCTAGTTATATTTTAGGTTAAATATTCTCTGTTGTGGTACCTGTTCAGTTCCCCAGGCAATGTGTTGCGCAGGGAGAAAAGCTGGAAATGCATACCAGGGTGGAAAGTTTTGAACATGGTAATAATATCTATGCCCTCTACCATGATATTTGAACTTGGACCCTGAAAAATCTGTGAGCATTGTATATGTAATTTTTAGGCAAGTACTGCTGATTGAAGAACCTTTCAAATACAAATTACAAATACCCAAATACAAATTTCTTCATAGGGCCAGGACTTCCTGTGCTGCAAGGTCAGGTTGCATATGCTGACCATAAAATACTGCATGAGGTGTTGCTGTGACATCAGCATCATATATATATGCTAGGATTTGAGGGGTTTTGTTTCGAATAGAGTGTTAAACATGATCCATGCCTTTATTTTTTATTTTTGTAGAAGAATCTGGTAAAGCAAGCAATGGAGATCTTTCCAACTCTACGCCTGCAGAGCCTGTTGTGAAATGACATGGCTGGTATGGGTGATGCTTACTTACTCAAATAATTCATGTCCTTGTCTTCATCAGTAAAACTCTGTAGGGGTTAAAGCTGTAGATTTGATTTACTTGCTCTGTTAAATCCAAGAGAAAATGTACAGTAGTATACTAGCATCCACTGAGGCTAGGTCTGTGTTTGTCTATATTTCCTGTAGAAACTCCTATTTTTCAGGAGTTTGCATTATTTACAGCACTTTCTTTAGATTGAAAATAATTTAATAAAATGCTGACCTTGGAGGTAATTATTTGAAAGTACAGATGTGCAGATAAAAAAATCCTTATTAATTTCTAGATGCATTCTTGCATCTCTGTTGTAGCATTTAAAAAAGCCCAAACTCATAGGCTGTTGGTCCAAGATTTGAACTGGCATCTCTTCAACCAGGAAAAAAACTGAATCCAGGTTGTATCTGTTGTCCAAAAAAATAACTGAGACATCTCATTGTGCAGTCCTGTTGCATTTAATGCAATCACAGATTACACTGTGGCTGTTAACAGTATATGTTGTCAATGTATGTTAAATCTATTACACAAAATGGAAGTGCTTATTACTGTTTTATTCCAAACCCCTTTGTTATTACTATAGACAGGATTTGTACTGTGGGAACTTAGGATCCTGTCAAACATTTATTTTCCCCTGGTTTTGCCCCCTTTCAAAGAATGGGAAAACAAGAAAAAGTGAACGTAACAAATTACTTCTCATTTCATACTGAAGGTCTGATTTGCATCCACAGAAGTAAGGAAATCCAAGAGCCAAGACCAGAACCACAATCAGCTCTTCCTTTTATGACCAGACACTGTGATGGGTGTCTGTAACTATTAAGTGATCTTACAGTTCATGAATATGTTGTGCCTAATTGCAAGTTTCAGCCTCAATTCTGTATTTCCTAGCCTTTGTAGGTCTGTTGTACCGTGTGTTGTTCATACAGTCTTACATGCCTGATTATTAACAATAATTGCACTGCAGGCTCAGAAGCTGCTGAACACTGTGAGAACTCTTATATAACATCTGTCCATGCCTGCAAGTAGAGGTTCTAGATTTTGCAAGAGTTACTCGGATTCCTAACTTAAGTAGCTAGATTTAGCTCAAAAGAAAACATCGCTTTCATTAAATTATACGGATGTGTTTTAATCTCCCAGAACATAACACCCTTCTAGTTCTTACCAACCAGAATAAACTACTCCAGTCAGCCCAGCTGCGAGAACTACCCTTGGGGGGTTTTTTGGCACTCTTAAACTGTATTTTTAGACCAAACTTAAATACTTGTTTTAGTGGTTCAAATTGTTCCACCCACTCTTGGGTCATTGGTTACAACAATTCCTGACGTATTTTTGATTCGTCCTTTCCTGCCAGTCACTTCAGCATTCAGACAGCAAGGATGAATGTTTTGTCACAACTGGAAAGACCAGACTGATACGAACGTTCCATTTGTTGGTTCTGAGAACGACACACAAGTTTCATGGACTGTTAAAATCAGCTGGGTTCATTAAAGTTTTTATTTTTACTTCATTATAACTGCCCTAAAGAATGCTGCATTACTTGATTTTTGCTTTTTTACTTTGATACAGGTTTTTTTTTTAATTTGTGTACACTTTTTTTGACCAAACTGTGCCCGCACTGAACGCTCAGTAGCACTGCCAAGATCAGCATTCTTGCTGCTGCTTTCCATCCTGCTGCAGTTGCTGTGCACATCCTCCCACATTCCCATCTCTGCTGCAGTCACGTAAGTTCGTGGAGTGGAATGGCCAAGTGCTGCATTTCCTTCTTCCACAGCAATGGCAGAATCACCCATACATGGTGTTCCTTTCCCTGGGATTGCCTTGCTAGGGAGCTGTGTACTGTCAAGACACAGCCCACACTCTAGTCTGCACTTGTATTTTCCCTTCTCCATATTTTTTTTTCTTTTGGAAAGACATTATCTTGCTAAGGTAAGACTTTGCAGTTGAACATAACGTGAACTGAGCACTGTCTTCATGTATGGTGGTTAAATCCACGTGGTTCTGGTGATGGAAATTCTAGAGGAAAGACATATCCTATTTTTATAGACGCCTGTTTAATCTGGGAGAACTGAATGTATACTCTATGTGGCAAAAATATATACATACACAAATATGTACAGTGATAATAGAGCTATTCTTGCTAATACAGGACTGTAGTTTGTATTTCCTTCTTTCTCTTGGTCATGTAGCAGCGTAGACATGCAGAAAGATTTTTTTCATCTGAAATCCAAGGTGGGTCCTGGGTTTGGATGTCACATGTGACACTGAGTTACATAAAATCCTTTTTTCTCCCCACAAGGATATGGAAGGGGAGCAAAATTCATGCTGTGGTGCTACTACTCTATCTGTTGCTTTTGGCCTCCTGTTGCAATTACAGGAACCAAATGGACCCTAACTGGTTGTCTGGAGATGAGACAATGGAGCTAAAACAAAAAATCCCCTAAACTAAACCAAACGTGCTCACTCAGAAATTCCCAGGGGTGATAGAAGTGAGGATGATGAATTTGCTGCAGGGACATAAAACATGTCTAGGGGTTTTTTCCTTCAGGACAGGGTTGGAACAGGCTGAAGGCCAGGCTCTCACCCCCAGCAGGCAGCTGCCATCATTGCCCTGAGGTGTTCAGCCTTGTGCTAAGGCTGCTGGAAGTGGCGGCAGCTGCTCTCCCAGGGGTTGTGGACACCCAGCTCCCTGTCAGCCCAGCCACCAAGGCTTTGCATGGCCCCAGCAGCACCCAGCTGCTGCAAACTCCTGGTGCTGAAGGGGACACTCTGCAGGTCCTAATGCAGCCTGGAACCAGAAGGAAATTTGAGTTGCATCAGACATCCATCAACAGCTGTTTTCAGCTTCTCAGGTACAAAGGACCAAATGTAATACTTAATGTTTCCTAAGTCATTGTACAAAAGGGTATTTTGTTACTCCAGTCTCTTTGGTTTGTGAGTAGAGAACATTATGTACATAAAACTGTGTTAATAAATGCAATTTTGAGAACCTCATTCCCAGTGTTTTCAGTAACACCAGTTCAATGGGTGTTAGTTTTTTTAATAAGAGAGCTTCAGCTTTTATTTATGAAGATGTTTTTGTGTCAGTTACTAAGTTTTCTTCCATGGTACTATTAAACATTCAATAACTAGTTAAATTAGATTTATTCCATATCAAACATTTCCAGTCTGGGATCTTTCAGATACTGTTGCACAGATTCTGCATGTAGTTTCTTGGTGACAGAAGAGTTAAGTTAGGTTTGAGTAACTTCAGCCATTTTTTCTAGGTACCTTATCTTGATTATTATAAATTACACTACAGATTACAGCCCTCCCCCCAGTAACAGCTCTTTATTTTATCTATTTTGTTTGTTCTTGCAAAGTAATGTTGCTGATATTTTCAGGACTGAAAAAAAGGTAAACTTATTAGGCAAATCTCTCCAGTGTCTAATCTCAGGACGGTATTATGAGAGTTGTCAATACATTGTAGACTTGAAATCTAACATTTTATTGCTCAGTTTCTTAAAACCAAAGCTGGTAGACTCAGCTGTTGCATGTCACCACAATGTTAAAAATACAAAGAATTCTTACTATAAAAGTACTTATTTGTCCTACTATTACCATCTCTTGCAAGAAACCTAACCATAGAAAAACTGCACACAGCTAACATGCCACATTCATTGCCTACTTCTGAGGTTTGCATGTCAGTGGTATTTAGAATAATAAATCAAAGAGGTACATTTTGTCCATTATTTAATTACAGAATGTGAGAGTGCGGTCCCCTGGAAGGTAAGAGTAGGCACTTAATTTGTTTTGTAAGCTTATTCTAGATGCAATATAAAAATAGATTATATTAATAGGAAAAATTTAGTGTTTAACAAATTGTTTTGTAAATAGGCTAACACAAAAGATAAATCTTGTTACACATAAACTAGACTAAAAATAACTTCATCTGAAATAAAGCAGATAGTGCATTTTTAACCTTCATTCAGATGCACATAATCATGCAAACTATGAAAATTGACTATGGTAAGAAATTTGAGGCCTGATATTTGTCAGAGGAGCTGGCAGCTCATGAATTTCAGTGGAATGAGAGGCTGCTGGGCCTGTAAATGTAAGAAATGCCATTAACCCTTGGTGCCTGACAGCTGTGCTCTCCTGCCCACCAGCAGCACGGGGCTCAGGATTGTCAGCTCCCCAGACACAGCTCTACCCTACACATTACAAATGCAAAATGCCTCGAGGGCACAGTCCTGCTGTGCTTCTGCTGTAAATCCAGAGGGACTCCAAAGACACCATTGCTGTCCAGCAGGAAAGGGCAGATGGCCTCAGGTGTGCGCAGGTGACTGAAAACCAGAGATTCTTGCAAAACGACTCTGCTTTTGCTGCTCCCACACAGGCTGCAGGAAGTGACAGGAGCAGCTTATGCTTCTGATTCCTCCCCTCCATGCATGGTTCCATCCTCTTCTGACATGTCATTCAGAAGCATGAACTTCCCATCATTTGTCAATGGCACAGACTTCATTAGCTGAGCTAATGCTTCTGGATCCTGAAGAAAAAGAAAAGAGGTCAGCAAGCTGCAGCAGCCTTTGAGGAACACACATTTCCCAGTACTTCTTGCTAAGCTTTTGCAACTTCCTTTCTTTTTTTTTAACAAGCTTTAGAATAAAGATCTAAAACATACATAATACCTTCTGGTTAAGTAAAAACAACCCTTGGTTATTTAAGAAAAAAATTTTTGAGCCTTTATTTTGCTGTTCTTTAGTTACTGAAAAGCAAGGAGAAAAGTAACTCTAAAGAATTTATTATACACGTGCTTAGTGGTTGTGACTAAAAGCTCATTCCCCAACTTGTTCTGAAATCTTAGCAGCAAAAATATACAGCAAATAATAACGTCACATCTAGGCAGATAAAATGTATCTACAAGGGACAGGGTACTTGCCATTCATTTTAAGTGGAAAAACACTGATTTTCATCCCTAGGCAAGGAAAGAATATAAGTTTCTAAAGATGAAACAGCAGTGTGTGTGATTTACACATCATCCCAAAGAGTTGGTTTGGTTTTTGAAAACTTTGCTCACGGCTTTCTTTCAGACATGAACATTTGGATTTGTGTAATTCTGCATTTGGATTAGGGTGGCACATTTTATCTCAAATCACGTTACTGAGAAATCAAACTGAGTTTATTTTTGCTGTGTTAAATAATGTCTGCAAAACTTTGTCCTTAGGAGGAGTAGCAGTTCTTTTTTTCTTATGCACACCTGGAGAGTGCAGCTGAAAAGCAGAACATGATGTATCATACAGATGTGGGGAGTGAAACAAACTTACCTTCTGTGCCTCAATAATTTCTTTTCCCAAGCTAATGGCATAACAGATCTACAAAGAAGAAATATATGTAAAGTTCTGTTCACTTCTGGTTTGGGTTTTTGTTCCTTAATTAAGAGTAAGTCACACAACTGTCAGTGCAGACTTAGTCTTAAAACCAGGCCTAAAAGCAGAGGTGGAATACCAATTTGCTATGCTACCTACTGATAAAGAAAGCTAACCTGGGTTCAGCTTCAAAGCTCACAGAGGCTGGTAAATCTGTACTCAGCTTCGTTAGTTTTTGCCACCAGACTTTATTCCCACACTTGGGGGAGTGCATATAAGTGTTTGTAGGGACAAAAGTTCTCCATCCCACTCCTTATTTGTTACAGCAGGCAGCACCCAGCCAGTGGTGTCAGCACATATGGCTGCCTTGTCTGTGAAAGCTTCACGGCTGTACATGTCTCAACATAGCTGACATTCCTTTTGTTAGTGCTGCTGCTGGACAGCATTTTCCTATCTCTCTTAATGCTCAGATTAGCCATCCCATCCTTTCCTCCTTATACACACTGCTGCATTATCTATTCATTTGGTCCTTTACTAGCTTATGTCTAAAACGGCTTGCATGTTAACACAGGTTTTCTTGGCCAGAAATTGAGCTGCTCTTGTTTCTATAGCACTCTTTCCCAGATGTGTAAGCCAAGAAGCCACAGACCTGTTTTCTAAATAAACAATTTTATTAAATGTTACACAAACCTTTTCCCCTTCTGTGTTGCTCTCAAAAACATATGCACTCATGGATTCTTCTCCCAGAGTGTCACTGAGGTGGATCACAAAGCCAATCAGTCTCCTGTTCTCCTGATGGGCAGCAAACTGTGTCACAGTGGTGAGTTCAAACTGGAAAAGTAAAATAAATAAATAATTTGTCAAGTTAGCAGGTTGGTTCAAGTTCACGTGACTGAGTAGTCACTGCTGTGATAGAAAAAGTTACTTACACTTGCTCGTGTAACTTGGGTTTGAGGATCTATTAACCTGCAATTACATGTAGGGAAAAAAAGAAAACTATTTTAGAGTGATTCCTAGTAATTTCAAGGGGCTTTGTAATAGAAAGGCAATAACTCAAGCAGTTTTACAGATGAGGAAACATATACACAAAATCAGGTGCTTTAGCTGAGATTGGCAAGCTTCAAATCCAGGCCTTGATTCTCAGCTGCCTGACAGGTACAGGTCAGAGCACCTTTCTGAGTCACTTGGAAAGGATCCTGAGTGCCTGGGCTAACACAAAATGCAGAGGGACATAAACACACTCCAGCTAAATGGAATGTCTGATATCAGCATATTCTACAGTGACACTACTGTCAAAGGACATTGTTAGGAAAGAGAATCTTCCAATCCATTGTTTTGCATCTTTTTTTGTATCTTTGCAGGGTCTTACAGCCCCACTACATCCCTTAGATTTTGATAGGACATTCTTACAACTTAGTCTGGAGGATCATTTCTAGGTACCACAGAATAAGAAAAGAGACATTTCTTTCTAGATAAAGTGACTCTTGGGATCTTGCTTCCTCAAAGGGTGGGTGTTTTGGAAAAACAAAACCAACAATACCTAACTAGTCACAAATGGTATGAAGAGAACAGAATGTTGGCAAGTTAAGGCTTTTGCAGTACCTCAAGTTCTTGCTGGTGACCATGAGGTGGGATTCAGTCATGCGGAAGATGTTGTGGATGGCCCGAGCAGCCAACACTTGTCTCATGGCTTCATAAATCACCTCGCACGTCTGGTCGGACTGGACAGCCATGGACCCTAAAAACCGAACCACGAACATCTGCTGCAGCAGGGAATCTGCAAGAGAAAAGCCATGGCTTCCTCCACTGTGCTACTTCAATTTTCCAGTAGCTCAAAGTAGCAATGGAATTATTTTTTTCACTTTGGAAATTCCAAAGTAAGCCTGTGGTTGGTGACTGTCATGAGTGGTGGCTTTCTGCCATGAGTCACACAGTGCCCTGACCCAGTTTCAAACTGTGTGAACAGGCAGCAGTGTGGAGGTGGGGAAGGAAGTTACTGTAGTTGCCTGGAAGCTTTAAGAGTGTGACTGGTCCTTTATGCTTCATTTGATTAGCTAGTAAAATTCCCTTGCCTATTTTGCTATCAGGTGCAAAATGAATCTGGGACCATGCACAAGCCTTGACTTCCATTAAGCCTTGTACATTCTTCCCTTTCTTCTATGTCCTGACCTTCCATGCAGCTGGGCCCGGTGAGGTTTTCACCAAATCCTTCCTTGCTTCCTGACTATCACATAAGATTTAGTGACAATTAAGCAGCCATTATGCAGCAAAGCCATCACTTGACCAGGCCCCCTTTACGGCCAGTGGTGAGCAAGAGAAAGCAGGGGGAATGTTCAGAGCAGTAGGTACTGCTTTGGTTCTGAGAGCAGTTTTCTGACAGGGCTGTGGGCTCCAGGAACAGGGGAAGAGGAGAACAGCCAGGGCCCAGCCCTACGTGTCCTGGTACAGGAAGGTCACTTTACTGTGGATGTTACTTCTGCTCCATTGTGTCAGCTGCTTTTCTTAAGAGACACTGGGTAGCTAAAAGCAAGATTAATTTTATTTGGAAGAAAGAAGCACTGACCTTCCTCCTCATCTTTGCTGCTGTCTTCAGATTCCCCAAATGGATTTGCACGCCTGTGAAGAAAGAATTAAAACTTTAATTACAGATTCTGCTTACCACCACAAACAAATGCTTCATCTCACCTAAATTCACACTGTTACAGTGATGGATCACTGTCTCTGGCCATACCTGCCACCTCTGTTTTGGTCCAGAAATTCCATGGCAGGCAGTACAATATCAAATTGAATTGGTGTTCCAGGAGCAATGAGTTGTGTAGAATCTTGAAAGCCAGCGGGTTCACTGGGAGTTATTTTGTCATTTTCCATATTCTTTACAGTCTGGCTAAAGTGCAAATGTAAAAAAAAATTATGTTTCTATCCATCAGTGACGCCCTACCTTTGCCCTGGAAGGCAGACAAGATTATTCAAAAATCCAAAGCAGGACTGAACCCCTATGCAGACATGTAAGGTATTTTCCTATTTACCTGTTACTGAGGACTCTAATAAAATCTTTCTTTTTTAACCTAGTATTATTTAGAACAAAAGTAAACATGGTATATTAAACCTGAATGCAGGTGAACTCTGAGTGCAGGCTGACTTTCAGCAATAGGTGACCCTTTGTCTCCCTGCCCTGTCCATATTCACAGCTGCATTACCAGCAGACACCTGGACTTGTATCTACACTTCCCAGTGACAATCCCAACATCCCTCAGCCCCAGGCTCAACACAACTGCACGCAATCCCTGCTCCATGCAAGGGAGAACATTACCTGGGGTGCTGAACTTCATGCTTTTTTCCCAAGCTGGTAATAGGAGTCACTGCTTGCAGAGCTGTCTGATTTAATTTGATTGCAGCTGCCTATGAAAACAAGACAGAACAGCTCTTTTAGACATGTAGTTTACCTTACCATGTGAAGAATAATAGGAGAGCAAGTTGAAGGAATGGACTGAAAGATGGAAACAAGCTCCCACCTCTGGATTGTCCGTGAGATAGATCTGTCTGGAGATGTTGTTGATGGCACATATCCACTGGAAGGGAAAAATGAAATTGAAGTCTTCAAGCTCACTTGTATGCAAGAATAATAACATTAAGAAAATATTTTACCTCCTCATATTCTTTCTTGCTTTCTGCTTGAAGGGTTATACCCCTAAAATATAAATGCAGTGTGTAAGTGCTAGCAGTGGACACCAGGACTGTTTAACTCCAGTGCTTACAGTAATATCACCAAGCTTTACATCTATTAACCACCAAAAGAACAAGAATCATGCATAAGCTGCAGCTAAAAGACACCACATGTGCCATTCAGGCACTTGTGGGGGAGGATTGGAAGGAATATGCTTTTAATTTGGAAACACCCTTCTGGAAACCCAGAAAAGCTTACTACTATACCAAGCAAGTTTTACAGGAAAAAGCAACTGAAGAGGTGGGTGTGACTGGCTGTCCTCAAACAAAACCTGTCTCATACGCTTTGCCTGTAGGAGTAGTGATCTGAAAGCAGTATCTTCTGTCTTCACAGTCCACAGCCATAACAGAGCAGTTATCCAGGTCCTGAATCAATCCTCCAGCTACTGCTCCCCTTGGCTGACACATCAAGTTGCCACCTTGAGTGAAGAAATAGAGTCTTTCCCAAGTTGTAGTCACCAGACCTGTTTTACTGATGAGAAGATGCAGTGATAAAGACTCATTATTGTTTAGAAGTAACTCCAAACAGGTTTGAAACCGCAAACGTATCATGATGTTAATCAGAACTTTATGTTCACCCTGGCATTTTTTTAAATCATGCATCTCTGTTCATATGAAAAAGCAGCACCTGTTTGCAGCAGAAACTAATCCTTAATGAAAGCTGAAAAATTAAATTAATTGCAAACATCCAAGTTAAAAATCCTATCTTCTGGTTAAGGAATAAAAGAGTATCGAGTAAGTGACATGAAATACTATGAGCAATTTCACCACAAAGATTCATAATATAAAAAAGTGTCTATTGCAGTAGTATCTCAGAGTCCATCTATTGCTTAGCTATAGAGTCCTATTATAGTGTAATCCAGCTTTTGGAATACTATGAGAAATTAAGAGATGTACACTCACAAAGAAAAAAATTACTAGACAAAATTATAAACTGACATTTAATTAATCACATAAATAGGGTTATTATATACCACCAATACACCTAACTCCTGTGGAAGTTTACGGAAAATTTTAAATGTAAAACCTGCAGAGGTAATTCTACATATGATACACATTCAAAGTTACAAACTTGCATTGTCCATAAAGCTTTTATTTATGTAAAAGAGGTCATTTATGAAAACATGTATTAACCAGAAAATATAGCTGTTTTTGTAAACACTGTGTATTCTTTAAGATCTGGGAACAATCTGAACCCAGCCTCATCAGCTTCTAATTTTTAGCCAGTTGAAGGCAGGAAATTATTCCTGTAGGTAAATTCAATCAGAAGCAAAATTCTGTTTTCAGATAAATAGTCTCAAATGCCTCTAGTTTGGTTAAAGCTTCCAAAGCACATTTCCGAAGATGACAGAGGTATTTGGAGGATAAAAAGTAGAGCTACCAAACTGATTTAGGACCCTCAAAGAGCAATACCTGAGGAGTCTTTAGACCTTCCCCCCAAAAAATGTACCCACTAAACTAAACAGCAGATAACAACAATCTTACTTTCTAAGATTAAGGTAGCCAGCCTTCTGGATGAGATTCCTGTTGATGGCAGGTGAAGTTACATCCGAATCTGGGGTGTAAACGGATTCATTAACTGCAATTAAATCCTGCTGGGATATTCTCATTTTTTCAGCTTCGGCATCCAGCTCTCCCTGTATGCTGGAAAAAAAAAAAAACACCACCACAAAAAGAAACCCAAAGCAATCATTAGCCATTTATACCAGGATACAGGTAACATCTGTAAGCCAAAATGAACAAAAATACCATCTGAGATTACCTTGGAGGGTATTGCAAAGATGAAATTTATTTTTCAAACAGACTTTTTAGGAAATACTGTATAATACTGAAATGAGCACATGAGAAACGTTGAGACATGTTGAGAAAGAAGAGTTAAGTTTATTTTTTGAGAGACAGTTTCTAAAACTAATACTTCTATAAATTTACACTGAATACATACAGGTATTGCCCTAGTATAGAGGCACAGTTCAAAGCAGGCTGTATTAGAGGATCTCTTGGATTTCAAAGAACTTTGTCTAATCCCTCCAAGTCTGTAACACACAGGAACTCCTGCCTTGACACCACCTATTAACTGGTCACAGATTTTAATTAGCTTTAATTTTTTGTTTATAATACCGTGTTCTGCTTTGGTGTGATTCAGAAAATATCAGATCTGAATTAAATTAGACCATATTTTGCAAGCTAATGCCTTTCCACTCCATCACTGAATGTCAGAAAAAGAAATATTTAAATTCCATTTTTAAATACAATGGAACTATGCTGTCAGTTTTTACCTCAGTGTTATTTCAATGAATCTTGTGATTTGTCATTTTTGTTACACCACAAAATGCTTTTGACAAAACCTTGCTGGCACCTTCATGGTTTCTGAGACTATATTTCTCTTCTTAAGATGTGCTTCTCCCATCTCCAAGGCAGGAAGAAAAGTGCTGACCATTCTGAAGTTATATGCTTTCGTGGCAATTAGGTCCAGTGGTTACTGAGAATGTGTTAGTGTAGCTATCTCCTGTGTTTTTACGCCATTAGCAATATTCACTGTAAAAATGAAAACGCTTTTAAATACCACTGAAATTCTGTAGCTGCACAATGGGTCACATCAGCTTGTTGTTCCAAAAGAACAAATCTGACAAGTGGAAAGTTTTTAGCTTGACTAGCAAGCAGATGTGACTCACTGAGGCCTTGTGATCCCCAGCACTAAGGAAGGAGAGGAATGGGCAGTACAGTTTTCAGTGGCTGTGCAAACTGAAGTCACAAAACCCTGTCTTGTGTCAGTAATTCTGTGCTGCACAGTGCCATTCAGAATTTTACAAACTTCTCTTTTGATTTTTCCAAAGACATCACACACCTTTACTAGTTATATTTGAGTTGTACTTTCAAGCTTTACTGTGTAACAGACTTCAAACACAAAAACCAGACTCAGCAAAATAACTGAGCAGCCTATTTTTGTTTCCATTTACTACTGTACATTGTTCAGAACTCAAATCCATCTGACTGTGGAAAACAAGGGCTTTTTCTATGGTGAGGATCCAATGGCAGGATCCTCCCAGTGCCTGTAAGACACAAGTAAGATGCCTTAGACTTACTAAACAATGGACACTATTTCAATGGAATTTAAAATCTGTCCTCCAGTCTCTATAAATGCTGCATAGACTGTGTAGAGGGGTTTATTTCACAAGTGAGTGTGCAAAGATATATAAGTAAGTATAAAAGTACTGAAGGTAAAGAATCATTTAGTGAAATAATCTAGTGTACAGAGCACTTGTTTGTAGCATGGTTCTCAAATTAACAAGGATGCATTATTTAAAGTGCCACCAGAGTGAGAATAAGTAATGATTTGGTTACAGCTTGATATGAAAGGAATGAAGCATTAAAGTCAAGGACTCACTTGGGGCTATATTATCCTTATGGTCCATTCCAACCCCTTAACATTTTATGATTCTATGAATAATGTTCTCTCTATTATGATTACATTTCAAGTGTAAAGTTTACATTTACAGGGACTTAATTATAAAGAAACTCTTCACTACAAGGAGAAGATGTGGAGGGGACATGTAAGAAAAAAATCACAAAATTAGGAGTACAAAAGCAATTTATTGAAATTTAGGACTTAGCCAAAGCAGGCTGAACTCAGTGGGGTAATACAGCCTACACTGAATGCAATGAATGTGTTCCCTAGGGTGAGGAGTTTTGTTTGCTTTGTGTAACTATACCACCAAACACTTTAGGCCCTAAATCCTTATTTGAGAGTTAATGGGTTATTGTTGCTGTATTATTACAGAAGACCCAGTAAATATAAATATCTGTAATTCAGAAAGCATCTTAAGTCTATTATATTAATCCTGTTAATCCATTTCTAGCTCAAATTCCATGCTTTTCTGTTCATGAAGAGACACAGGGATGTAAGAAAGCATGTGAACACTTTACAGTATATAGTTTCTGACTACACTGTAAAAATACTCTCTTCAGTGTACACAGACAGCATTTTCTTTTCCATGTACAAACATTTTCTTTCTACCTCTTGCTTCAACAAAATATGCCCAAAAATGCAATGTAAGCATGGAAGGAATCTATTTAGAAAGAAAAAGAGGCACTCTCTGGTACATGCTGAAGGTTAGAGAGCCACTGCTCCAACTCCAATTGAATGACAAAAGCAAACAAAAGCACTAGATTACCTCTGAACCATGTCTGAAACAGATGACAAAAAGCTGTCCATTCTTTTGGAAAACATCTCTGCTCCTTTCTTAAAGAAGTTGATCTGAAAAATACCAAGAAAAAGGGCACTGAAGGTTCTCTTGGCTTTGGCAGACAAGCAGCAGGAGTGTTAACAGTGCTCCCATTATGACTGGTACTTTTGGCGGGCGATCAAACACATGGGAAAACAGCTCTGCTGCCTTTCTTGCTACTTCCCACTTTTGCAACTCTCCACCCCTTCACCACAGATAACTGCTGGCTGCTGACAGGTAGGTTTCCAAAGAACTTCCTAAATGACTCAAATAAGGGAACAGGTAGCTTCTCCCACACTAGCACAGGGCAAGGCTGGGGCTCGTGGTGTTAGGAACTGCTGTATGCAATGCCACCCTGTCAAAAGGAATGGGACACAAATCATCCATTAGATTTAGCAGTCCAACCTGAACTACCAACTCCACCCTGAAAGTTTTCAAAGTGCTGTAGCAAAGTCAGTCACGAAAGTATAGCTGTGCTTGCAGAAGCCTCCAGGGCAACTGGTTGTATCAACTACAGTTTCACCATGGGGTTTGTTCTACTGAAGGAGCTAAAAAAAAGCTACTAGGGCCAAAGTGCACATTTTGTGACAGAAGATTAGTTCTCTTAGCTGGTATAGCTCAGCAGACACACAATAGAAGCAAAGCACTTGGTGTAGACTTGACCTTGTATTATCTGCTGTAGGGCACAGTCATCACTAGAGCCTACTGGAAACTGAGTGAAACATGGATACAGCTAGGATATGTGTGCAAATAATTAGGGTGAACACAAAAATCAATGATCTACTCTAGGAAGAGATGTAAAAGTAAGTTCTTGGATGTTAAGCAATTTATTAGCTATTTCCTCCACTTTTACTTGTGATTTCACTCCCTTTCTCTAACCTTGGGACCTAGGACTCCCAAGATTCAGATTTCTGCAACCATATTATACACCACAGCCTCCCTTTAGAAAGGAAAGAAAGAATGCCCTCCTAAAGAATGATTCACCTATTCTATTTCTGAAGCCTGCTTCAGGGGGAGAGAGTTCTAAATTCCACTGATGATAAATGTTGATGCCAGTTTTCAGTCACACGAACCCTCTATTAGCCACTGCTTCTGAGAATTCCATATGACCTACTCATTTGTTGGAAATGTGAAATTGGAAACACATTTGAGTAATTAATTAAGAAAATATATATTTGTGCTGAAAGGCAGTTCACAATATTTAAGCATCAACATCAACTGGCTTCTGGTTATTCAGTCATTCCCATGACAACCTGAGACTTTCCTGTACAAAGCACTGGGATAAGGCAGTTTTGCCAGATGAACAGGGAAACAAAGTTCAGTTTGGCTTCCAGTAAAGGAAACCAATGCAGTTCTTACACTTAGGATAATTACAGCAGAGAATGAGTGCAAACTCCCGTGGCGGGGAAAGTCAATGAATCCTCATTTACTACCTATTTTAAATTAGGTACATGGGCTGCAAAAGACAGGACAATGTAGATAATGATGAACCACACTACAATCTCAAATAGAGCACCACATCCATTTTCCCTCTTTTCATAGTCCAATTCTCATTTTCCAAACAAACACTTTCTTTCATCAAAATCAAAGATCCTTAAAATAGGTAGTAGTGAGAATCAAGTGCTGTGATAATACTGGTTTGTTGATCCTCCTGATATACTGAAGAGTCAGACTATCAGACTTGAGAAATGCTCTATCAAATTGCTGCTAGAATAAAAATTAGAAAAAGGATTTTCCAGCTTTATGCTCAATCATCTCTACTGTTCTGTCCTTCCAGCTCTCCAGAGCATGCTCTGTTCCTCATCGTGCACACTCCTCATCAGTATGCTGAACATTATGTGCCAGGAAGGGAACTGCTACATAGGAGAGTTTGTGCAGACTGAGTAAACAGTGGAAGTAAATGCTACTGCACTGATGGCTTAGCTGTGAAAAAACTAACCCTAGGCTGATTTTACATAGAAGTGTATTGGATTTTCTTTTCATTAGTGTCTTCCCTGAATATCCAAACATTCCACTATCTGCCACAAACAAAATCTGTTTGTTGTTAGAATCTAGGCAAGCTGAATGCAAATTGTTTCCCCCTTCACTCTCATTGTAATTTGTCAATTCTCAAAATAAATCCAGAACTAAAATGTTTTACTTTTTCCCAGAACATGTCTAAGTGATACAGACACTTCACTGTCAATACCTGTCCTCGTGTATATCCTAGCATAGGTTCCATCATTGCCACTCTCTTCCTGTACTGCAGAGCATTCAGGGCACAGTAATATTGCAAGGATGAAAGGTGCTGCTTTCTTCTTGCATTTGCCACTTCTTTTGCCACTTCTGCCTTAAGCTGAACAAAAAATGATAAAGGGGTTGACAGTGTTACTGTGTATATGGATATAATTACTGATCATCTTCAAGTTATTTTTAAATCACTCCCATTACAGAACTTCTCCAGGTTAAAATGAAGGATGAGAAACAAAGAAAGCAAATTGAAAACCCAAAGCAAGTACTTCAAGCCCTTCTCTGTCACGATCCTTAAGCATTTGGGGAGCCCCCATCACTACAAACTATGTAACTACCACCACTAAAAATCTGGATCAGATCTCTGTGCAAGAAATTTATTTGCAGCTGAGATCACAACACAAGTCTGCAAGTGCAGAATTTAGAGGTGATTAATTCACAGTATGCTATATCACATTGTGTTCCGTAAGGCATTTCCTTCCAAGGACCATCCTGTAGAATGGATTCGCTCCCAGGACACGGCCAGCCACACACTTTTTAACAAAGGGATGCATTTTAGAATAGAAGTCCAGTGGGCAAAGAAGGAGGAATGTAGAGTAATCCCACCAAGAGAGTTATGTGCATCAGGTGGAATGACAGTCCATACAGAGTAATTTAACAGGAAGGTACATGCGAAGAAATGGAATGCTTTAGGAACAGCAGACACAAGGCTTCATGGCAGCTCACAATGAATTGTCCTCAGTGATACTGCATCACCACCTCAGCTGTACAACAGTAGGCCTATACAAAGCTATTTATAGTCACTTGGATTGCCTCTATCTGAAAAGCTCCCGTGGATCTGAAGGGCTCTAGTAGAGCACAACATTTGATCACTTGCCTAACTTGGAGAAAACAGGTGTAACTGGCTGAGTTGATGTTTAAAAGCTTTGTGTCTGCTTGGAAACAAAATCACAAATATTCTTGAACTACTGAGAGTTTAAGCAATGAACTCTCCAAAGTTCACAATGAACAATGATGCAGACAGAATGGCTGATGAAAGCATTCTATTTTCCCTTTCACATTTGTTACCTTTTCATTTTCTTTCCTTTTCGGTAACCTGCTATACTTTGCCATGGACACGTCATGTTCTGTAGACAAGGAATATTATTTGTTTTTTAGAAATGTGATGTGTATGTGCACACATTAAACATGTCTTCTTTGCTCTAATAGCTGCATATGAATAGAAAGAAAATAGGGACACATACCATTGCTAGCAAGGCCAAAGAGATCCTTCAGTGTGCTTACTTCTGGAAAAGAGAAATCAAATATTCAAAGTAAAACCAGCTGTTAACACTTTGTTCAACTGAGACCATTTATGGCATATTTACTGCCCAAGTCACTCCAGCCCTTCCACAGCAGAGATGTATACATTGTGCCTGTCTTGAAAATGCTAAAGCAGATCAGCTGCTAGAGAAATGAATAGGCAGATAGCTAATCAAGGGTGGAGTAAATTTATTTTATTGAGCAAGTTGTCACTCTGAGAAAGACGCCTAATCTACCAGTGTCATTTCTCCAAAGAAGCACCATTTCAGTAGGTTTACCCTGACAAAAGGCCCACCACTATCACACAAGATCAGCAGTTCTGAAAAACCTGACAGTGCTTATGTTATACCAAGGAATTTAAGACCCAGGGACATATGAACTATAGCCTTTTTCCTGTACATGAATCTTCCTCAGTGTGGAACATTTTTTGCTAAGCTGCTCTGTGAAAAGAAATCTAACACACCTGACTGCTGGGTATGATGCTTGCATTACAAACACTGGCCATGAGGTTCTGATACAGGTAGAGAGAAGACAGACTAAATGGGCAACTTAACTTCACAAGTGTCAGGCACAGACTACTCTTAGTGTCCACACCAACATATGCTGCAACTGGCAAAACTCTCTCAAAAAGCTACAAAGAAAGCACACTTCCAAGAACAGACATTATGCAACTGTGAAAATACCAAGGGGAAACTGTAGGATGTCATCATAGTCTCTGATTATTTTTAACACCCTACTCATTAATCAGTTTCACTCCACTTTTTTTTCCCCAGAATGCTTCATTATGACTCAGATGCAGAAAGACAGAAGATTTTTCCACTTGTAACTAACTTGTATCTAGAGGTATCTACAGTTTTCAGTGTATAGATGTAACAGGATCCAAGGTAAAAACAGTAACACATTTATTCATCCTTTTTTAATCCCTCTATGAATTTCGATATGGCCAGGTCTCTACTGAAAATGCTGTTCTACAGACTGCATCAGAAAAAGTAATGGATAGAATAATAAAAAAAATTTACATCCAGGGAAGTTGAAGAAACTTCCATTTTTTGTCACGCAGCAGCCGAAGCTTTGGTTGCAGGCTTCATATGCTTTTTCATATATTTTTTAATGAACACGAGGGAAGAATCCATAAATATGGAAAAAGAACTACTATCTCTGAGGCCACATGAAAGAGGTGAGGAAGGGTTTATAGCATCAACATCTTACCATCCAAATTCTGCTTTATATTTGACAGTGTCTGATAAACAATGTATTCGTTAACATAGACACCTGGACGTCTTCACAATTTCCAATCAGATACTATAAGCAACTTAAACCAGTCATTGTTTTGCTGTAGTCATTTTGTCTCACATCAAAATGATATCTACAAGGACGTAAGTGGGACTGTGACAAGTGAAATGAGCAGTGGGCTTTAAAAAAAAGAAAAGAAAGAAATGAAAGAAATGCTGCTGCAAAAACTCACATTTCTGTTGCATAAGTAGGTAAGAGCGTCCTTGACTTTGAATATGAGCTTGTTTCTTTTGAAATTACATCAAATGTTTGCATTACTGCCTTGCTGTTTAAGTAATGAAAGCCCAAATTCGTGAAATCAGGTAACCTGGAACTACCCTTGCATGGCAAGGATTTAAAGAGGACTGGTTTCTTAAAAAGGAGGGAATACACTATTCTATGAATTTTAAACAAAATTCTTGCTTGTGCTTGTCAAACAGCCCCAAACTTCTGAAGTGGAATAAATATTGTTTACAAGCCTAATTCACTGCTAAATTTCCCTTCTGGCAATTACAACATCAATGACTTCAGTGAAATTACACTGATGTAAAAGCACAGTGACCCAACAAAGAACAAAGCTTTATTTTTAAAATTGCACCATATGGTGCATAAAATGTTATGTGGTAAACTTGAACTGGTTTTATCTGAGTAAAAGCATGCACCTGTCAATGAAATTCTGTAGCAGAAAAAAAACCCCAAAAACTTTTCTGTGAATCATCAAAGAACAAATTAATACATGGCATTATTGTCTCAGTTTATGATGAAATAAACAAGAAGGAACATATAAGGAAAATTGAAACTTAGAATAAAATTTACCTGTGAGATCCTTTTCTCGAAACTGTATTATTGGGAGAACCATTGTATCTGCAAGCTGTTTTGCCAGTTCAGAATGAAGAATATTGAGCTGAAACAGAGAATTGTTCTAAGACACAATGTAAATAAAAAACCCAAACCACAGAGAACATCAAAACACACCAGCCATTTGTGCCCATACTTCAATGCTAAAATACACTTCTCAAGGTATCTGAGACAGATGGGGATGTCTCCCTAAATGGTTCATTCTTGCCTGGTATTTCCCAAGGAACCAAGAACTCTTCAGTTCCCACATAACAGATTAGGGCAATTCACTTGACCAGTAATTCTAATACTTAACCCAACAGGATTTAAACTTTAATTATCCTTTATTAACCTATTTTGTTAAGTCTCAATGCCATGGAGTTACACAGTCCCACCACCACAACTACAGTGTCTTCCCATGAACAAGGGTTAACCAGGACAAAAATCAAAACAGGAGGAAACCACAATGAAAGGTCCCATTCAAATATTTTACCTTCATAGCAGTTTCCCATTCCTGGTTTTGTAAATGTTTCTAAAGTTCAGCACACAGCTGTTTTAAAGGACCCATGTGACACCACTTAGGAGGAAGGCAGGCAAGGCTCTCATGTCAACAGTGGCATGCTAAGAATGTGAGGCGGGTGCAGGTAGGACAGCAATCAATCACACTGCTGGAGCACCAGGAGGGTGCCACACATTGAGGTGACATCCTGCCTGTTTGCTCAGTGTCCTGGATACCTCCAGGCAGCCTCATGCAGGTAAAGATGAACTCAGGATTCCCCAGGAGACAATGCAATTCAATGCTGATAGAACAGACAACTAAAACAGGCACAAGGGGAAGCTAACACACAGAAAAGGAGGCCAAGGAATGGAACGAGTTCTCATGAGGGAAAGTGTGACTGACAGAACTGAGCAGAGGCTTTCAGCTTTCTGCCCCTAAATGGCACCATTCTCTTGAACCTGGGAAGGAGAAAGTTCTTGTTTTGATCTACCTGGAGTTCACACAAGCAACTACAAGACTTGCTATAACAAATGCTCCTTTCTAGTGTCCCAAGAACACATATGCAGCAAGAAAAGCCTGAAAAAAAAGTAAACCTTTGGGATTCCTCTCACTACATACTTAGCATGGGCTCTAAAATTTTTAACTTATTTTTTGTCCCACAACCCTCTCTCCTCTCCCAAACATCAGACCTCAGAATAGCCTTTAGCCTTTTTAATCAAAGTTGGAAGTACACCAACAAGAACAGACTTTTCTGACAGCACAGCACTGCTCACAGCAGAGAGTGACATGACAAATGAAACCTCAGCAAGAAGGACCTAGATACCAAGGCCATATTGAAATGTTATATGGGCAGGTCTGACAAAAGCATTTACAAACACTCCCAGTACTTAGCAGAAACCTCCAGGGTGTGGGGGTATTCACTGCACACACCTTCACTGTCTTCACCACACAGTACTGCAGCCTTCCCCAGACATCTCTGGATTCTGCATGATCTCAGAGCAACTAAACTGCAACCTTACCAATTCACAGCTGCCCTGCATCCATACCTGGCCAGTTTTGGCTCAAACTGCAGTGTTTAAAGCATAGAAATGTTAAGTGTCATTTTAATATGGAACTAAATAAAAGATTGCCCCAGCCTAGATGACATATCCTGTTTTAGTCTCTTTTTAAGCTCCCTTAGGAATTTCAGCTTTGCTCTGAGGATAGAATATGGGATGAAGTCACAGAAACAGCTCTAACCATTATGGAAGGGTGGTATCAAACTTCTTTATCCAGAATTAAACTACTCTAAAACCCAGGCACAATCTAGCCTTCAGTGGGAAGGCTCTGAATTAAAAGGAGAGACCCAAAGAAAAACCACTAATATTCTGTATTGTAAAAAGAGATATTAGCAATTCAAATTACCTCATCCACAACTTTTGAAAAATAATGCAGGGTGGATATCACTTCTTCATCTCCTTTACCTAAGGCAAAATGCTGGAAATAGAAACACACATTTGGTCCATAAATCAATAAAGATGAATATAAAATACAACACATTTTACTACAAAGCTAATGAATATTTCTACAAAATGCAACCAATTATAAAAATAAATGTAAAAACAGAAACTCATTATTATATATTCTTTTACCCAGCTCATCTTGTGTTAAATGAATGGATTTTGGACAACACTTAATTCTTATTAAACTCATTTTAAAGTCACAGAATTGGAATGAACTGACTTGTATCTTCATAAATTTATTAACTTATTCATAAAATTATTCATAACTTATTATGAACAACCATAGTAACTTATTCATAAAATTATTAACTTTATAAGTTAATTTTATTAAGTTTATGAGATTTTGTACCTTTTTGGTTTTTTTTTTTATTTGGTTGGCTGATTCTTTTCTTTTTTTAAGATTCTGAGAAATTACCCAACTCCCTTGAACATCCTGGGGAAATTCACAACTGCCTTCACATGAAACCAAGTAAAGCAAATGCCCTGAGCACTTCCAGAAAACACACTGTTTACAGACTTCATCACAAGTGTTGAGGCAGAAAGGAAATCAAAGTCATATGCTGAACATACCTGCTTTTCATAGGCAAGGAGCTGCTTTGAAAGCTGTTGTGTGGCAAGACACATTTCATTCTACAAAGAAAAATGACATGTTAATAGAAATAATGAAAGGTCCCTAGTGCTGCTGTTACCACTACTTTGTTACCAGCTTCTTGACTGAATCTGAAACTACTTACACAAACATTCAGCTGTGTGCAAACAGCTAGTCCCAAAATACTCGCACAGATGTCCTGCTTTCAGTTAGGACAGATTTAATTTCATCTCAGCAGCTGTTACAGTGCTGTGTTTTGGATTCAGAGTAAGAACGGTGCTGATAACACACTGATGTTTTGGATTTTTGTGAAGTCATGTTTATCCTAAGTAAAGGATTTTTTTTTCCTTGACTCGTGCTTGGCCAGTGAGAGGGCAGGCAAAAGAAGCTGGGAGGGAGCACAGCTGGGACAGACGACCCAAAAAAACCAAATGGATATTTCACACCACGGAAGATCATGCCTAGTAAATAAACTGGGGCAAGTACCCTGAAGGAAGGCCAGTCTGGGTTCAGGAAGGGAGCTCTGGCATCAGTTAGTGGGTGGTGAACAATTGCAATATGCATCATTTTTTTTTCCTTTTTGTTATCATTTAATATTATTATATTATACTTATTTTCCAATTATTAAACTTCTTTTATCTCAAAATACAAGTTTTACTTTGACTCTCCTCTCCATTCCACTGGGGTGAGTGGGACAGAAATGGGGCTGTCAGAATTTCCAGCTGGGCTTAAACCATGACAACAGAGAAGCAGTAAGAGGTACATAATTCAGATCTACAGCTTAACTACTTTGAATAGAGCTAAGATTTAGGGGTTTGGTTTTAGGATTGGGTTTCCCCCCAGCACAAGAAAATAACAAAACTAGAACAACCTCAAACACACAGGCTGCTATATCAGCATAAGAATGTTTCATAGTGGTTAATCATCTTTCCCCAAAATCTACACAAATAAAGTAAACCAGTAGATGTGCCTCCATAATGCACTCATGCTCAGGGAATGTACCAATATAATTACAGCACTTTAAGTGGCTACAGGAGCACAAACCAGCACATCTCTCTTCTCCTGAAAGTACATATGCACTTAAGATGTGCTTACGCCAGGTAGGACTTGTAGGGAAGGTGTATAATTTTACTTTGACAGCTGGAAAAACCAGACAAGCACTTGGATATGTCAATCTTTAATCAAAGTATTCCTAACACTAGAATATCAACTGCTCTGTCCCTGATTTGTTAAAAAGAACTTACAAGAATAAAAGAAAAAAGGGAAGGGAGTAACTGACATCTGTCTTAACCCCTATCAGATCCTTCTCGTACTCAGAAATGCAGAAAACTAGTAACTTTAAATTTAATTTTAAATCTTAACAAATTATTCCTGTCTCTAAATATATAAGGCCATAGAGAGTTTGTAAAACTAGGAGCAAATCTCTGAACCCTTTATACTAGGGCTGATACATAAAACCATTAAAACTGGGACACAGCTTGTGTGTTCTCTTATTGTCCCTTGTCATCCTGAGCAAGCAGAGCCCAGCACAGCAAACTATCTGGGCCAGAGACCCTGAAATACCCCTTGCTTTGGCCTGCAGCCACCTGTGACATACTGCATTACAGCCTGGTGCTTCTGCACCACCTCGGCACGCCAGGAATGGGGGTTCATGTGGGCAGCAGGGCCCAACATTCAGCCAGTGTCAAAGTGTGCCCAAGTGCTCAGGGCAGAAATAAAAAAAGCCAAACCAAACCAGCCACAGCCTAGGTACTAGCAACTTCATGTGAGCACATGACAGGAAAAACTGAACGAGGCAATTTTGACCACCTTAAAACACTATGGTGGTAACACAGGCAGGAAGAGATGGCACAGCAGAGGCTTTCTGAGGTACCAACAGGAGTTCAGAGCTGAGATCATGTGGGGCCATGCTTGGATCATGCACACCCCATGACTATTCTCACTTCACAGTGACTGTTTAGTCTTATTTCTTGTCTCAGCCCAATTAGTAATAAGCACCACACTTTCACACAACAATAATGCCAATGATTCCTGTAAGATTTGCAGGTTGGTTATGCGGATTATGTAGTTTTTTTCTTTACACAAACACTTGGTATTTAAGCATTTTTCCAAGGCAGAGGATGGAAAAGGATAATGTGCCTTATAATGAAAAAAACAAACCCTGTTAAGGGCTCAGGCATGGATAAGAATGAGCCTTAATTATCTGTCCCCAAGCAGTAAGAACACCAGAGAGACTTCGCCACCTTCAAAGTGGGAGCTAGCAAGCAATGAGTTTATGACAGGGAGGACAGGACTCCCTGCAAGTATAGAGAAGACATTAAAAGGGTTTGTTTGTTTGTTTGTTTGTATGTAGGAGGAAATTAAGATTACAAAAAGAACCAGAGGTTCTCAGACCTGGCATATTTTTCATAAACACAACCTAAAGGACAGTCTTCTTGCAGTTCTTACCCAGCTCTAAGTCCTCACACAGTGACTGTGATGCCATCTGTAAGTTGTACAGCTGGATCAGGGTGAGAGAAATCTTTTGACATAAACCAAAAGTGTCTCTTTCCCCCATTTGTTTCAATTTACTTATTCCTGCAAAGTCTGCAGTTCTGTGATCTGCTCTGAATCTGGAAAATACATGCTTCTGGTTTAAATCTGCTAACACTAAAAGAAGCCTCAGAATAATGGGCTGATAAAAACAAACAAAATCCCCAACTCCAAAAAACCCTGGCCGAAGACATCCTGTTCTTTTGTGTTCACCATCCACAAAGCTTCTACCAGTTTGGTTTTTAGACTCAATCCTCCATCTCCTCACTTAATATTCAAAGGGCATCACTACTCATCTCTGTGGGGTAGTTTGAAGATGGGCAGTGTAAAGAGGTGTGTGGAATAAGCATCTTCCAGGGATCACCACTCCCCAGGAGTGGCCTCCAGTATGTGACAGCACAATGGGACAATACATAAACCCCGAGGATATCAAAGGGGTATAAATTAACAACACCCTACCAAGTACACAATCAGGTGACAACAGTTAATTACAGACCCCAAGCAGACGTTCACAGCCTACTACTCCAGATACAGAACAAATTGAGAGGTGTGCCTGACACAAAACTTACTTTGGGATTTTGGGTTGATTTGGGGACAACAGTTCCGTGTATTACTCACAACCCACTGCTGCCAGCTGGTCACATTTTTCATTTATTGGCTCAGTTCTTTGTGTCAGACCACCACAAACTTGTTACTCAATCCCTACCATTAAAAAGTTAAGGAAAAGTTAATCCTGGGTCCTTCATCTTCCCTCCCAACACCTGCCAGATGCAGTTCCCATTAGAGGTACAAAATCATTCACTGTATCATTTGGGGAAAAAAAACAAACAAAAATCAAAACAAAAAAGACAAACACCCAAAAACTGTAAACAAATCAAGTTAAGCTAGCAAGCTGAAACACAGTCCATTGCATAAGGAACAGGAAGCAGGCAAAGTGCTCTGCTGACCTAGTGGTAATACTGCATTGCTAAGCACACTAATCTGGGAAAGTTTGGTTTAATCCTCCTCCCATTTCTTCCTAATCAGCCTTTTCCCCTCCCCCTGCCCTGCTGCCATTCAGTTCCAAGACTTAGAAGTTATTTGCATTGCTTCAGTTGACAGATCCACTAAATCCAGGCAAATTATTTTAACAGGTTTTAATCTATTTCCAAGGCATTTTCCCATGGATACAGCAACATTGATTTCCTTTGTCCTGAAGTGACTGCAATTCAATACACCACAGCAAAAGAAAAACTACAATACATTCCTGACTCCACATCTCTTTTACATTATCCTGACATTTCAGAATTCATCATGCATTTATGGAGTGGGAGAGCTATCAATGAGATGATCTTTCAAGCAAAAGCTCAATAAAATCCTGAACAGAAACTGGAGCCTTCTAAATGAAGGCAAACTTAACCAGTACTGGGTCTTGCAAATACATTCATTTGCACCAGATGGTTTTACTTAATAGGGAAGACATCTCTGCAGCATTAATGTAAAAAAAGTGTACAAGGAAGAAAGAACAATATGCAAATAAGTATAATGAAATCAGTAATATAATGAAATGTAATCCTAGTGATTACAGATGTGCTGACTTTTTTTTCCCCCTTTTCCTTAACCCTGGCTTGCATGATAGCCCTAGGAATAGACTTCTCTAAGTCTAGTTCAAATGGATAAGGTAATGGAAGTGGTGTCTTGAATCTAACATTAATCTAGCAGAAATGAAAACCAGAAAGTTTAAAAAATACTGCTTAATTTTCTTCTTCTTAAAGTTCTTCTTCTTAAAGTTACTTCAATACCTGACCCAGCCTTCAAATACGTTAGTGGGGAAAAAAAAAAAGAAGTCCAGCTTATTTTCTGAGCTAGTGCCCAGAGTAAAGACGTGTGTTTGATTCCACTGTCTTCATTATTGCTTTTATTCACTAAGCTGTTCATAACATCAGGAGAGACTGATTTTTCTATAACCTCCATGCCATTTACAATTTCCCAGTGAGGCAGTCCATCCATTTTTAGGATCTCTGTATTTCTCCAAAATAAACTCTGAGGACTAATCTGCTGAAATCCAAAGGTATTTCTGTAGACAGTTGTCTAATAGACTACAGATCTGAGGGCATGTAAAGGATTAAGTCGAGCTATAAATTAACTTCTAAAGACACAGATATTCCAGCATGTCCAGTTCCAATCCCAGTATAATGAAGTTTTCTGCAAAACAACTTTCCTACTCCAGCTACAGTTGGCATTTTTAAAACTCCAAGTAAATACCACACAGAGCTGCCAAAGGCTGCTTCATATAAACAAGCAAGACACTGGTAAAGGCATTTATCCATGCACTCTGTACGTGCAGAATGACACATAAAAAAAATTGGCTTACATCTGGGAAAACTTAATGCCTCATCAAAGAGAAAAAAGATCCAAGTATGTGGCTGAAGTGGAGGACCCAGGAGGTAGTTGCAGCCTGTCCATCCCTTCAGAACTCAGCAATACATTTACCTCCAAAATCAGGCACAGAACAGAAAGAACTGGGTCTTGATACAACAGTTTTATGCAGCTCCATTTACATATGCTTATCTTCCTACAAAACAGAATTATCCAGCAATCTAGTAAATGGCACAGTCCTACAGGCTTAGGTTTGCATATTAAATGGCTTGGAAACATGAACCCAGGGTTGCAGAAGCTAAGCCTCACCAGGGTGCTCAGGCTGCACAGCACTTTACAAGATCAGGCTAACATATGGCTTGCCCTGGTGCTGATTCACAGCACGGCATTCCATCCTTGCAAATGGGAACAGTTCAGCAAAGGATCATCCAATAGCTCCAAGGAATAGAAGCCACCAGACAAAGCTCTGCTGAAAAACACCAAAAGCAGCTACAATAGGATGGTTAGCTCAGTACAGAAAGAACCTCTTCTGTCAAAAGAATTACTATCAGCAGGGTATCTATACATTTTTCTGCCTCCGATCTCCAGGTCCTCCTTAGCACAATGTTAGCTTGCTTCCAGGCATGGTGACAATGCTGAATTTACAGGCAGAGCTAAACACAACTCCCATGCCTTTGTAAATACATTATAACTCGTGTGGTAATCTGCTTATCTCTGTCAGCAATATATGGTAAATATGCCTCAGGAAGGTAAGAGGTATGATGCAAACTTACAAGTATGAAATAATAATACACACAGTATTTCACAGAAGTCAGTGACAACAACTGTAATTTATTGCAAATGTTTGTGCCATTCTAACGCTCCGTTGAAACTTCTCTATGTTGAACTAAAAGTTCATAAAATGCTAACTTAATTTTTGTTCCATCAAAATATTTTAGGAAAAAAGGTCTTATAATCTGAAAAGGCAACACAATTGTTCCCTTAGACATGAAAAGAAAACAATTATAAGAAAAACTGTATCAGTGCTTACTTGCTAATTAAACAAGAACTCTCAGCACTTGGGGTTAGCTATGCAACGTAATAAATATAAAAGTCCATGCATAGCTCATAGAACCTGACACCCAATTACTGAGTTACGGCCTACTGAAGGCAACACACAGGAAAATCAAACAAGCAGCACTCTTGAAAAATGCAGACATGAGGAATCATGAAGTTGCAGATAGAAGTAACACCTATGAATCACTACCTAAAATAACTTGATGGATTCAAGCTGTCCTGACATCCATATAATGTGGTACCTATAAACCAAGACTATTCCATAACTGTCAAAAGTTTCTCTAAGAGTCTGGATGTAAAAAGGCAGAGAGCCACAGAAGTTGTTGCTGCTTTGCCTGTGTGCCTCTGGAATCACATGACGACTGCTCACAGAGACAGATGCTGAACGAGATCATGCTTCACAATTCCCATGCTGTTCCCTCTCCAGACATATTGATAAAGACAACATGTGTTTCTTTTTACTCCTCTTCTGACATCACTGCCCCTGTATCTAGACAGGTCTGTCAGGACTCATGAGATGAAATCTCTTTACAGTGACAAAATATTGATCTTACTCTCCTCTCATCCGCTCAACTGTTTAGCCCTTCTAATAGTCAGTAGAGACACAAGAGTCCCCTAAGTTTCCTAAAGGCATTTTCCTTCAAGTGAAGATTCCCAGCTCTGCCATTTCTAGAGCATGATGGAAATGATAGTAAAGCTCTGAAAACAATTTACTGTGACAGTGGTCAGGAAGGTAAACTGGCCACACTTTGCTCACAAACCACAGCAAGAACCTCAGCATTGTAAATTAAGCAAATTAAATTTTCTAACAGTCCTTGCTTGCTACTGCATTATTATTGCTCAGGTAAGAAAACATCCATACTGACAAACACAACATTCACAGAAATCAGCAGTAATGCCAGATGCAACATAAGGACTTGCATGCAAGAAGGAAGCACCACAGGAATAAACTCTGTAAAGAAGATTTCCTACGAAAGACCACTACTGTGGTAATTATTTCAGGGTACTACAGCACAGCTGGGAGATCTACAGCAGGAAGTATAATATGTACTCACAGGGGTGTGGTTTATTTGATGAATATAAAAATGCTTCATTATGCTTTACTGTATTTAATCACATTGGTTTGCCAGATCAACCAAACCTCACTCTTCCAGTGCTACTTTTGTGTTCTGTCACTTCTCCTTCCTCGGGGCATTAGGGCAACCTCATTCTTCAAGTGCCACTTTTGGTGACTTCTCCTCAATCAGAGCATCACACACGGCATCTGCCTTGTAGCATCACAGCCTCTTTTTCACCAAACAGCTCCATGTGCAGGAGAGTCACCACGTGTTCCCATGGTGTGGGTGCCCAGGGAGGTGAGAGCACTGTCCTCATCCTGCAGGGCAACCAGAGGCTTGTACAGCACCAAGGGCCTTGCAGCCAAGACAATCTGCTACCCTTGCATCACCCAGCTGCAGCCCAGGCAGGAGAGCCACTGCTGCACAGGATGCTGCACATCCCTTTGTACACTCTTTTTAAAGTCCTGCTCAAATACATATTAGTCTGAAAAGATGTTTAAAAGGATTCCTATTTTCCTAAATGTTCTTTCAAAAATACAGGCAAGTATTTTCTTTTCACACTCCTTTCAAATGCACTGATCCAAGTGCTTAAAGAAGTTTGAGCTGTCACTTTACAAATTTGGTGTGGCCCTCCACACAGAGCAGTGTGTTGAGACAGCTATATGCATATATCCACATGGTTAATTAACAGCATGCAGTTGGTAGTAATTGCTACTCCCCTGAGACTTTGGACTGAAGCAATGTTAACTAATGCTATTTGATCACAAGTTATAGTAGTTTGAATTACATGAAAATCTGGGTTTTCATCACAAGAAACACCAAATTCCTAGTAAGCTAGCCCAAAAAAATCTTGAAAACATGGTTAAGACATCTGGGAAATGTTAAAGTTCACAACGAACTATGGAAGAAAACAAAATTAGCATTTTTTTAAGCTGTCCTAAGTGTTCTGAGGGGGCATAAACCCTGAATTCTCAGTACTGGAGACTGGTACAACCCAGACTGCTTTGTCTGACTGCCATGACTGAGATCCCAAGTCATTGCTTTAAAGTAGGTCAGTATCTGTAATTCCTGTCCTACAGATATGGAAATCAGAGCAGCAGATGACAATGACTTTGCCAAGAGAAAATTTGACTTTTCACAGCTAAATTTAAGTCAGGAAAATAAAAAAGGCGAATTCAGAAAGTGACTTCTCAATGCTCTCAGCTTTTACAGAGCTGGTAACACCTCCTAATATGCTGCTATTGAGGCCCAGATAACACAGCAACAAAAGTGCTTTTTCTCTCAAGTTATGATTAGGCAGTCAAGAAATATCACAGACATTTTTCTTAACTGTCCATTTATGTTTAGTAGGCAATTCAGCATTATCCTTCTACTTCTACATCTCAAAACTGCATCAAACTCCAAAGACCATTTTCAAAGGATATACCCAATATGCACAAGTGACTGAATATTTACGTCAAACTAAAGCAGTGCTCAGGAAAGAAGTGGCCAAAAAGTGCTAGAAAAATGAAGTAGACTCAGTAGTACTGCAAAATACTGATGGGTAAATGTACTGAGATGAAAAAGGAAATGTCATAATAGTAGTGAAACAGAAATGGAGAAGGCTAAAAACCAAGATGGAAAGAAGAGGCAAACAAAAGCAGAAAAAGCTTTTTTTTTCTTGAATCACAGACCAGAGCAACCACTTCCTAAAACGACATCCTAAAAATGTTATCAGCATTGGAAAGGGACATGCAGCCTACAAGCTGGACATTGAAAAATCAGATTTATCTCCTGATTCCCTTCTTCATCCATTTCAATCCTACCCAGTCTTTGCTGTCAGATTCCTGCCACCCAACGTGACCACACTCTGTTACCCTTAAAGCACAATGACTCTAGCAAAATGTCTATCCCTGACTTTCAGTGCTGATTTCACGTCACCTCTCGAGCCCTCAGCCGTGCCCTGCTTCATTTCCTATCTACCTAAGACATGCTGCAAACCTCTGGCTGCTCTGCATTTCCACAACATCCAGGACATGAAGACTTTAAACCTCTCCAAAGCTGGATCTTCCAGGTGTAGGCAGCCAGATCCTGGGCAAATGGTTCTTCCATGTCAAACTATCAGTCACCCAAAGAGCTATCCCACCAAATGGACATATACTTGCAGCAGACTTATAGCTGAGCTGACTTCTAATAATGTAAGGATCAGGCACTCTTCAGCGAAATTCAAAATACCCCTGAGCTCTTGATCTCTCTGTGTACTCTGATTTACTGGTTTAAGAATAGAAAAGTTGTTTCTAGTGAACTCAGCAATTTAACCTACATAAATTCTTGCAAAACTTCCATGAGACATCGTGTATGTCTTTAAAGACCCAGATACGGCATTTTGAAACATCTAATTTTATGCACATGGGAATCAGCTTCACTGAAAATCACTCAGATTTACATTTTCCAAAGCACTGGATATAATTTCTCTTACAGGTTTTACTTTCAAAGGGATTTAGTCATCTAGGTCATGTAAACACTCTAGAAAATGTTATTTCTCCTGCTCATGTTTTTTTCACAACTACTGTAGGCACTTGACTTTAGTACAGCCCAAAATGCACATTTGCTCTGTAATCAATGGACATGGGCAGCTCCCTCCAGGAGGTGAGGCACAGCATCAAAGCTGGTGCCTAAAGTCAGTGTGCAGACCTGGGAATACATTTTGGGAAGCAATTTTGTCAAGTCTGGCCTCCCCAAAATGTAAGGACACAGCACAGTTTTACTCTGATTAATTGTTTGGAGACAAAGTAAATAACTCTTTTTTCTGCATGAATATAAGCTTTCTGAGCATCAAGGCAGGAAGAGGTTGAGCTATCAGATGAAAAACACCCACAACTCCTCTTAAACCCCAGAAGGTACATGTATTTAGCAACTATAATGTAAATAACAGCATCATAATAGCAATTTATCTTTTACTCTGCACTGAACAAAAGAAATACAAATGAAAAATTACCTGGGCACCATAGACTCGTTGCATTGCCTGAAGCAACTGGTTTGTGTATTCAGTAAGGGTTCCTGCATCTTCTTCAAAGACACTGAGCAAAGAACGAGTCTTCGGTAAAAGAAAAAAACAAAACAAACAGTTTTCAGTCCTGAGTGGAAATATTAGAAAGAATCAAACAACTACAAAGAGATGATAGTAAAAAGTAAAAAGCAATCAGAAATAATATGATTAGCACGATTATGTTATTTCAGAATCTCTAAACCTGTGGCAATTAGTTCTTTTATTATGGATAGGTGAACTGAGGCACAAGGAGACAAACTAATAAAATGCTACGGCCACATCCCAACTCTCAGGCTCTTGCTCCTACTAATAGACAGTCCTTACAACATAATTAGGAATGTAAAAAATCCTGAATATCTTCCTGCTGACGACAGTAATTTAAACCACGTTAAGGACTGGGGGTGAAACAGCACTGCTTGCTCACTTTACTTCTCTAGTGTCAGACTGCATTGAAAGCACCCCTTTCCAGTGAGATAATTTACACTCTGTTATTCACTCCCCACTGTCTTGAGCAACTCTTAGGGGGCCACGGCCAAAGCAAGCTGATGTCACTGGTGTGAAACAACTGAGTGTTCATCTCCAAGAGGCACACAAAGATACACCCACTTGGAGATACCCTGTACTTTCTTCACTCTGCTAACTCATTCTTGTCAGCAAGCAGGAAGGGGAAGGAAGAACTTGTGTTAGCTTAAAAACACAAATTCCCTTGGTTTGTTGAGGGAATCATCAGGAATAAAGGATTATGTTGGTGACACAGCACTCAAGATGGGAAAAAAAAGATATTTTAGAATAATGCTGGGCTCCAGAATTTTGTAGATCTTTACAATAATTAAAGAGGAGAGATTGTCCCTTTAGAAGTCATGATCCATACTTAGTCTTAGCTTTGATAAATCCAATCTATTTGAAGCTAACTGGAAATGTCTCTCCATCTGTACAGCTAACTTATATGACATTAATGAGCTTCATCTGCTTACGTGAGGGGCATACATAAACTCCAGTACTTTCACAGACATGTCAGTCCTGTAAAAGAGCAAGTGCTTTATTTATCCCCCCATTACAGGAATCTCTAATGTACCTCAAGTATCCAGGTTTGAATTAGAGAAATTTATTTTTAAAATTTTAAGATACTCCACTATTTTAACAGAAGGCACATGCATTTTCCAAGGCATTTTTTCTTCTCTGCAAAACTCTTTGCCCAGACTTTCTTTGTCCTGGAAAATTCCACACCAGCATCCTCCAAGAATCCTGGCCTCTGATTAACTATCATTTCACCTCTGCTGAGAAGTATCTAAGCCAGAAACTGGTGCTGCTCAGCAGTTAAAATACATGACCTGGGAGTCAGTCTTTGGGTTCTCTTCACAACCTTCTTACTCTGAGTAACTTTAAAAGCTCTCAACAGTTCACCCTGTCGATGTGCTGAGCTGCTACAACACTTCCTACCTGAGAGATGCTGGCAGTTTGGGAAGCTAGTTTGAGGTCCTAGCATGTAAGTGAATATGCATTACAGAATATTGTTTTCAAATAAAGAGAACATAAAAACCAGAGAATGGAGAGAAGTTCAAGTCAATGAAATGGACACCAGGAACCCAAATGTTTAAAGAACCTTGGTACAGAACTTCCCTGTAAGGACAGCAGCACGTTTTTGAGGGTTTTAGACATTAAGCTATTATTTCAGTAACTGAAAACATACTGATTTTTAAAAATATCTGGTTTCAAATGTTTTATCTTCAATGATGTATTAAAACAAGCAAAATAACGTCAACAAACTATGTGGTATCTATACAGTGCTCAACCGCCTTGTTTTGTGTTACAACAGCACGTGAAAAGTACAGGGTACAAAGATGGTTAAAAGATAAATCTGAGGAAAACAAAAATTATAAAACTTGACACAATGTTTATCAAGCCAAATCTCAAGCCAAAACTAAAAGGTTATAAAGAAATTGCTTGAAGTAAGCTACAAATCACATACTTCTGCCTGCTGGAAAAGGTTCCCAAATACAGAAATATCAGCTACGTTCGTACATTTTACTGAATTTTTGCAGGTTCAGATTTTTCATTTGTCTAAACATAGCTTGAGGTAGAACAGCTCCAAGAACCAACTTCTGAAAGTCTTGGCCTCTGTTATTAGCACATTGTTCAAAAATAATAAAAACAATAAATGATTCAGACAGTTTGGAAGTTATTCTTGGAAACTTTTACATTTAAGAATACCATATGAAATCACTGCAACAAAATAGCAGCATGTGTGTATTTGCTTTGTGGCTGTTTTGACAAATTTTAGAATAACAGCTAATGTTGCTGAAATAAACCAGTAATCCAAATATTAAGCTAACATTTAGGAGGCCCCATTTTTCATAACATTATCTCAGCTTCTGGAAAGATAGGAAGAAATTTTCTAGTTTCATGTAAGTACTTCCCTTGATTTTAGCATGACTGCTGACATAAATTTTTCTCTATTTTGTAGCCAAACACCTCAAAATTAAGAAACTTCTTATGGCCTCTTTCAGCCAGTGCCTGGAGACAAATCAAGACAAAAGTACTGTATTGATAGGGAGAGATAAATCAAGTTTCAGACACCCAATGAAGAAATAACTTTGGCCTAATTCTCCTTGGTCTTGCATGCAAAGCACATACTTCCCACAGATTATACAAACTGACGTTATATCCTCGTTTCACCACCCCTTTGCACTCCTGTGACTGCAGAGAGCAGAAGAGAATCAGGTTCCTTCACACAAAAGTAAATGATCCTGTCAGATGCTATGCTGCTCATTTCTGTGGAACAGAGACTTTTTGCCTTGATTTTATGAATCTAAAGCTCTCCCCAGTGAAAAAAGTAATAAAAATATAAAAGACTGAAAAACTCACTCCTGCTTCCTTGCATCAAAATAATATATTTTAGTAACACTGGGCCATTATAAAAATTAAACAACACCCCTCCCTCCAAAAAGAGCTTGAAGAAAAAGCAATGACCAAATCGAGGCAAAACATCCTGCCAATACTCAGGTTTATGCACAGCCTGACATTCCAGTAATTGCAAAGGAGATGCTAACAGCCTTTATTTCAGGACATAGGAAAGACAACAACCTCCAAATACAGTTCAGTGCATTGTTCAGCTGCTTTCAGTCAGTGTTATATTTTTATTCATTGAGGGAAGTGTTGACTGAAGAGGTAAATTAGTTCACTTCTCCTGCATGTCAATTTCTTCAGCTTTAGGAGGCAGTGAGTAGGTTAACACTAAAAAGTTTACTAACTACCCATAATAAATCTGGTACATTCTGGTAAACTGTGGAACACAGAAAAGCTCAGGCTGGTAAGGAACTCTGTAGGTCACCTTGTCCAAACCTCTGCTCCAAGCAGGGCTGACTTCGGTGTAACATCATGTTACTCAACACTTCTTCCAGCCCAGTGTTTAAAATTCCCAAGGATAATTACAAATACACCACATCAAACAGATGATGGAAATCCTTCTTACTAGAATGGGATTTCATGAAATTACAAAAAAACCCCAGGATAAAATGAGGCAATTAAGATAAGACCCAAGGCTCACTAAGTCCTGGCAGGTGCACTTTCAATCTTTCCTTCAAAATGTCTCATGACAGACTCTGTAACACCTTGCAACAATCTGCTCCACAGCTTACCCATTCATTCCTCCTCCTGATCCATCAGCAGACGAGTTGGGATTACAACACAGGGTTACCTGGATGCTGGGTCCATACTGATCCACCCTGCCCTCATTTGTTCTTTCCCTGCTTCACCAACTACTTTTGTATCTCTCTCTGCACCACGCTTTGTCCCCAAGCACACCTTCGGCACCTCTCAGTGAATTTCCACTCTTTCCCCTTCCCGTTACTTCTCTCTTCCACTCAGCCAGCCCCCGAACGCATCAAGACATGGCACGTTTTTCTCTGTGGGGCTTCCACAGTGCCAGGGGTCTCCTGTGCAGCTGCGGCACATCGCGGCTCCCGGCAGCGGGGCACTGCAGTGGGGCCAAAGGAGGAACATCCTCCTCTGCCTGCCACTCGGGAGGGAAGGGCAGCGACCGCCTCTCCTCGTTCCTCAGACCCCTTCAGAAGGAGGTCATCTCCGGTGGGACCCGCCTCGCTTATGCTCATGGGAGCTCCTGTATCGGAACTGCGGCCCTTGAGGAGCAGGCACGCTGGCGGTGACACTCCTCCAGCCCATTTTGTCACCGTGGCCAGGTGACTCACGGCGCACAGGTGCCCCATTCCCTTCGGGGGAAGCCAGCGCACCGAGCCCTGCCCACCTGTCCTTCCCCGACACACCTCGGCTGTTCAGGGCAACCCTTACAGCCACCGAGCGCACACCCAGACGGGACGGTGCGAGGAAAAAGCCATAGGAGTTTTCACTAAGGGCGGTGAGGAGAAAGGGCGCAGTGCCCCCCGCGCTGGGGGACAGCCCTCGTCCCAGGAGATCCCGAGGAGCAGACTCTGCCTGCTTTTCCCCAGACGAACGCCCCGCGGGACACCAGACCTCCCCCGCGGCCGCACGGGTGCCGTCCGCCCGCCTCAGCGCATCCCCGCTCCCCGACGGCTCCGACTGCCGAGCTCGTCCTGACCCACTTCCCCGCCCGCCAGGCTGCCGCGCCGCGCTGT